>VYXD01013774.1:294689-354908 GCA_013397195.1 Hylia prasina | reverse complement strand
GGTAAGAATGACACCAAGCAGCTATAATTAGCTAAAGCTTTTTAACAAAAATAATGGTATGCTATATCAGCAGTTTTATTGCCATGGCAATGAACACAAAGCTAAACTTTTGAATATTTTTTATATGCGGAAAATATATATAAGAGACGTCTTACTTCCTTTCCCACCCTGCTGTGAACAGCAGAACATACTAAAAGTCAATCTTTTTACAACTGATCTTGATTTCTTTGCACAATTCTGATGAATTCAACCAAATGATCTATTTAAAGCTAGGTGGTTTGCTGCTGTTCAGTGCTGGAGCTACAAACACCACATGTAAAAAGCAAAAAAGCATCCTGTCTAGAACATGACAGAGAGACACAATTTATAATGGAGATTATTGCAAAGCTAATGTCATTGGTAAGAAAACATTATAAGCATACAGGCTGAAAAAATGTATAAATCTTACATTTTTGATGTAAGATTTATACCTAACTCCTGTAAGAATATAAATATAATCTCTGTGTGGGACGAACTGGCTTCAGCTAGAAAAACTAAGCAATAAAGCTGGCACACACATTGCCCATAAAAACTGCAGAAGCTTGGTCTATTCCAGTCTACAAACAGGGAGAGACAGAAAGAATGGTTGTCCATTCATGGATACCTCATGCTCAGCCACACCAATACTGCTTTTCTGTCTCTACTCCCAGCACTGCCCCAGCTCCCACCTGATGTTCTTGCTGATGCTGAGGTCCTTCTCACTCACTTGCTAAACTGATACAAGCCATTTCAACTGCCTATTGAACAGCTTCTGTCTTCAAACACGTAAATAGCTTTAATTTTTAAAATTTTATCCTAACAACCACAGGTTAGATTTAAGACTAACCATTTAATTCAACAAATTAAATGAGCTCCGGTCAGCAAAACACTGAACGCACTCTGAAATGACATCATGTGAGTAGTTCAGCTGAGTTCCCTAGATCTATTGATGTAACTAAAATTAAGCAAGGGGTTTTTTGGTCTAGATTGTAGGCAAAATGCTTCCATCATGTATTTGATTCTAAGGTTCCAAAAGCAAACGCCAATCTCTGCAAAGTAACACATTTTCATAACAGATTACATTGTCCAGCTGTTTCACAGTCACACAGTATGACCAAACAGAAGCATCCACCTGCTTATCCATCTAATTACATTGATAACTTCTAAGGAGAAGAGCTGTTACTCCACCAGCTCGCTGCACACGTTGTTCACCTGGGCAGGAGATGGACTATGATTTACTAAAGGAAATAGTCAGGAGACACTTATTAGACTCAAAGTCCAAGATGAACCTTCTGATTCTGGCCTAATCTACAGCACTGGAGAACAACAGTGATAAACCAAAAATGTTACCATATGATGCAATTCAGCTACCTGGCAACATGTTGTGAACAGGTGTGGCAATGTTAACATCCTGGAGGTGTTTCAGTGTCTCCGTGTGGAACAGTCGAAGAGTAGATCCAGATGTGAAGGCAATCCAGACTCCCACTCCAGCCACAGCCATGTGAGAGATCACCATCCCTTCCTCTTGATGGGCTTCAAAATGGTTCTGCAAGAAAAACAAGGGCTCTGTGGGGAGATGCAAGGCAAGGATATCACTCAGCCTTTCTTACCATCTTTTCAGTGTAGGCACTGTATTTTCATCCTCTTTGACAAGGACAAAGCGTCCTCAGCCTTGCTCAGGGTATGTTCTGATAGTCACATATGATGTGTTAATTTCCCTGTGATTTTTTTTTGGAAATATATCATCATTAGTCTGGAAGGATTCTCAGCTCTTGAGCCAAAATTCCACCTAATGACAGAGTAACTCAGATTTTCTGTTTTTTAAAAATATTGCATGATAGGGGCTGGCAAGCCCAAAACAGCTCAGACTTAAAAAGGATTTTCTATTTCTTTATTTATACTCCTTCGGGAAAACCACCACAGCTGTACTTTTATCTACAGCAGAACTTCTATTTCAACAATAAAAAAAATACTTTTCTGTTGTTCTGCCAGGGAGTCTTTTCATAGCAAGAATAATAGAATGTAATGGAAAGGCATATTTAGAAAGTAGAGTGTTTAAGAATATAAATACACAATTATTTGCTCAATTACACACATAACAGTGTGAGCCTTAATATTGTAATTTGGTTTTTGATGCTTCTGAATTTCACAAGTATTAATTATTTTGTTTTCCTGTCCTTCTAAGAATTGATGCTTCTCATCATAAAAGCCAAAACCCTCTTTCTAAATGTAAGTAACACAACACGTGGAAGATAGACCTTTTTCCTTGATCTAATGCTGGTTACAACCTGGCTCCAGGAAGGCAGAAACCTCTCGCTCTGTATGGCTCTACTAACATGTGAAAGAAAGCTGTAGTAAAGTTTCTTAATCATTAACTAGAAAGAGGGATTCCCCCCCCCAGTTTTGTCTTGTAGAGAAGACTGTGTCTGAAGTTGAACACAGTCTTTTATTGTTGTGCTGGCTATTATCAGAAAGGCAGTCTGTTAAACACAAAACTTACTTAGCGAAATAAATGATAAACTATTCCTTGGATAAAAATCTCTCACTGAAGGGTATGGAAGTAGTAAGTGCTCTAATATTCACTTAATGTATTACATACTCTCTTTCTACATTTGCAGATAAAATGCAAATATACCTCCTCCTTCGTTGTGAAATACACTTAAATTTTCCATGCATTACAATTAAGAGTTACATTTTGGGGTTTGTTTTTCTTTTTTCATTGAAATCTAAATATAATAGGGTTATAGATAGATTGTCCAAATTTCCACCAAAATTCAATTAACAGGCTAAGATCAGAGACAAAGAATAAAAATTTAGGACTTCCATAAAACATAACTTTTGGTATTATGTTTAGTAAGCACTTAATTTTCTTTTCATACTTTATTACTGTATAAATTATTATTTTCACTGAGAAATTTGCTGTTTAAAGAGAATGGGAATTATCTTTTGTATTTTTCATTTGTTAACATTATTCTTCAAATGTTCAGTTTTTAGTAAATGAACAGAATTTTTTTGTTAGCTGACAGGCAGTGGTTCAGTTTTTGAGTGTTACTGTATTACCTTTTGATTCTTTGAATTATAACACTGCAGAATGTAAGGTAAGCAATTCTGGCAGGCTCATTTATATTCACTGTTTTCCTCAAGTAACTACTATTCAATCACTACCAAATGATATAGACAATTTGAAAATCATAAAATTTATTCGATAGAAGAATTTATCCATAAAAACATCTTCCAAAGTCAGAAGCAGTCCTTATGACTAGATTTGCTGATATTCTTATCATGCATGTTCCATTGCAAAAAAGATTCTAAAATATTTACTTTGTTTATAGACTCATACATCCCTACACTGATGACTAATTGGCTTTTGAGAACTTCTAGGGGATAGACCCATGGCTGCTGAAGTAAACCTGACCAGCAACTTGCACTCTTTGAAATTAGAAGAAAAATGAAGAAGATTGTAAAAAAATATTTTTCTTTGGAGTTATCCAACCACAGCTAATAACTGTGTTGGTGCCACTGAAGACAACTTGCACATGCATTTTTGTCACATTCCATTTTTACCAGCCAACTCATTATACTCCCACTTAAGTATGTCCTGCCATTTGTACAGCTGCCTGCTGGAACACACAGACCCATTGAAGTAAAACTGTATACTGCAAACACCACAAGACCTGTAGAAGGAACTGTTTTTCTCATTGAAAGGGTCTTCTAACATGAAGCAAGAACATACCCCAAAACTGCACCACCTTGTTATGCATAAATTTTGCATAAAGGATAGCTTTGACATCTGTTTCAATTCCATGTCTGAACTACATCTGAAAACAAATGAGCTGGGCCTTTTCTTTATATTTTTCTTTTGTTTTTATAACAAGTAATACAGATACAAAGGAACAAAGATGTCTTACTCCTTTTGTTATCAAAAGAATTGAACTTAATTTTCTTTTTCAGTTTTCATACCTACATTCCTCTCAGTTCAAAGTCTGGCTTTTCCCCCTCAGGCTCTCCCATCCTAACTACAGCAGCACATGAGCTGCAGAAGGTGTCATGGATGCCAATGCAGCTCACCAGTGTTCCAGCAGCGTGGGACACAGCAGAGCCCTTCTTTTGAGGGAGTGCTCACTTAAACCAAACAGCTCCACCAAGAGATGAACTACAATTTCTCCAGCTTCTGATGAAGGGGATAACGGATGTCATTACTCTCAACATCAAACAAATGTCTCTCACTGCTTTAAAGAAGTTACAATACTTTGGCAACACACTAATGTATAGGGATTTCCGGGTTTTTTTTATTTACTTAGCTAACATTTCAGTGTAACTCCTGAATAGTTAACAAAGTTTTAAAAACAAGACAAAACAGACTAGGATAGAGTGACTTTATTATATTAAATATTCTGGCACTTTTTGAAGTTTTGAAACAAGCACAAACTGCCTTTGCAGAGTACAAGGAGCTCCAGGCACAGAGACCATTATTGAGTGTAGGTCTGTACCCAACAGCAATACAACTGTTGGATCTAGGGTCAAAACTAAGTGACAAATGTCTTCTTCACAGAAAGAAGATGAGAGCATGTAATTAATATGTAACAGCAATTGATGCATTTCTCATGTGTGCTCTGCCAAGGATCTTGAGGCATTGCGCCAGTTTGGGGCATTGTGCCAATAAAAGACATTACCTAAAACATTCCATTACTGTACCATATCATTAGAACAAGTGAATTGAGAGTCTTACCCATATCAGAGGGGGGAAAAAAGCAGATGTGAGTAATACCAAATCCAATACACACAATACCTGCTCATTTACCAAAAATTATTAAATAAAGAAAAAATCTTAAATAAAAATCTTGGCAAAGCAAGGAGACATGGAATGAGATTGTCTCCAAGGACAATAAACTTTGCACTTAGCAAATGCACAGACAGTTAAATATGAGATACCTGTGAAGCAAAGAGTGCCTCACAAGGACAAGTTTACAAAATAGTCTTGAATATGCTCATGAGCTTGCACAAATATGGCATTAAAATCTTGTCAGATGCCTTTACAGATAATGTATATGATGCAGAGCACATAGTATGTATGCATGACAGTAGCAATGAACTAGCAAGCAGCTACATTGCAGTATAAATGGAGTATCTCCACATTAAGCATATGGAAATATGAAGGTGTTCAGTATAAAGAGAAGAGTAACAAGTGAGCTCTGTTCAACACTTGGATTCCTAATGATAGAGTGAAGATTAAGTTTATGCAAAAGATCTTGAGTCAAATCTTTACTACTAGCTCTCAACAAGAGTGAGCAGAGGGAGAACAAACATTTCCTTGCTGCTGCTTCCCCTCATACAGCAAAGCTTCTGTTCCTCACAATAAGGAAGAGGAAGCTCAGATGTTAAAATACTTGATATAGACGAGTTTAAATAGTCTCATGCATCAAATAATATTGAAACAATATTGCCAGTGAACATGGTAAAGACAGCATAGCAGATCACTTTTGGAAACATAAGCCTAGGATGTTTTCAAAACAAGTCAGGTCACTAAGAAGGCAGCAACACTGAAAACATTAGTGACCTGTTTAGTCTGGTAAGATGAGAGATAAAGATCAGTATGTCTTAATAGCCACAAAGAAGCAACAGAAAATCGTTGCTCTTTCACAATTCTATGAAAAAGATGATATGCTATGCCATGGGTATTTGTGTGAAATAAGAGATGGTCCTTAGACATACAGCAAATCACCATGTTCATGAACAAAATTATTTATATTGAAAAAACATTGCTCAACCCATACATACCATTTCTTCTGTTGCTTGCTGCAGCACTTATTGTGTGTACAATGGACCTATAATAACCTGAGCTCTGAATAAAACAGATGGCTTAGTTGAGACATGAGAAGAAACCTCCTGTGATGCTTTTGTAGGAAAATCTGTAGTAACAGCTGAAAAATGAAACTGCCATGCCTGAGATATTGGTAGACAACCTGTTATTTTATGTCTCCAACTTCTGGTTTCAACACTGCAGTCCATTACATTTTACTGTATTATGACAGAGTAAGCTTTAAACATTCTTTAATCCTCAAAGCTTGTTTAACTCTGGGTTTGTTCTCCTCTGCCAAAACAGGCCAGCATAGTCCAAACTGCAGCCACAACACCTGATTTAGGAAGAGCTTTGTTTACAGAATTAAGCAAAAATTGACAAAGGTATTTACAGAGATGTGGCAGTACGTATCCAGCCTCACACAGGAACAACCTGGCTGTGATTTCTTACTGTTTTCCTAGTGAGAATCTAAGAGATTTTATCAAAGTCTGGAGAACAGCAACCATGTGTCCCAGAGGCTGTGAAACTAATGAAAGTCCATTTAAAGCACCTATCCAAATCACTCATCCAAAATCTTTCCCTAATCATACCATTCAAACTACCAACAAAACAAAACATTAAGAAAAGCAAAGTTGGAGAATATATGATCCAAGCATCTTATTAGATGAAACAAATCTCTCAGAAAACACAGAAAAAGACAGAGGAAATTAGGATGTTAGCTATTTCCCTGCAAACCCATGACAGTGACTCACAGAATCAATTGTACCAAACAGCCAATTGTTGGGAGAAAACATGATCATCAAAGGGAAAAAAAAAAAAAAAGGCAGCAACAAAGCACACAAAGAAGTAGGCTGTGAGCTCATCGTGACTCCTGTTTGAAAAAACTTCATGGCTGTAAACATCATGCAATTCAGTGACACTCTATGTAGGTTGAAGGAGAAGTTAAACTCCTAATGTGTCATCAACTCTTAACAACTTTTTACTTCTTTTGGTGAAAGCTGTAATTTTGACAGAATAAAGGCTGAACATTTTCTGGAAAATGTGGTTGGTCACAAATGTGAGTTTGAACCCTTAACACTCTTCTCTCTCATTCTGAAAAAGCTATTCATGAGAAACTGTTCTTATGCAAATACAATTTTTGTAGGCTACAGAGAAGCAAAACTCTGGAAAAATATATTATGAAATTATCACAAGGTACAAGTAACATCTAACTATATAGAGGCAGTCTCTTAGTTAAACCTTCTGCTGTAATTAACACGAAATTCCTATAGGCACTCACTTCTCTGCTGCCTTACCTCAGATTTCATTTTCAAGATCTCTTGCCCCAAATACTCTTTCATTTCCAAGCAGCTTAAGGAAACCAGAGAGTAAAAGGGAGCAAGGTCTAATGAGACATCAGCCGAGAACACAACAGTAGAGTTAGAAACTAAGGGAGTGAGATTTAAAAGAATTGAGACCACATTCAATAAAAAACTTCCTAAACCACCTTCTTAAACAGATTTTCATCTTTAAGTTTCACCACTTATACCCTGAAGCATAATAGGTGAGCAATGCTTTTAGAAGTGTTTACCTCTATGGAATGCGTCACAGTGCTGATTATAAAAATTTGTCCACCACATGCAGCCCAAATGGTCTCCTCCATCACAAGCAGACTTCTAACAGGCAGAACTCCCAATTTAATTATCTTCTGAGGTTCTGTGTTCCATGTCCCATCTTCAATAAAAAAAGAAGAAAGGTTATACACAACCAAATGGTGATCTTTGCTTTAAAACCGTTCTGACAAGTCCTCTGCTTGAATTTCTGCAAGTTGCCACTTCAAGATACATTGTGATTTGTGGATTACTTTTAGCTTCCAGGGTGAATTTGTGAGGATAAAATAACATTAAGGGGAAAAACCAAACCTAAGTACTAATGTATCTGTCAACAGAGCAAATTTTATCTAGATTAAATGAAAATTCAGGAATACCACGTTGCTGCTCTGATGCAACTGCTTTCCTTTCCAGAGGAAATACAGTCAGAAACCCATGGCTGACACAATTGTCTTCAACTCAGAAGGAGCTCACAACCAACTTATTTCAAGATGAATCAACTTCCAACTAGGACAGAATCATCTTTATGTGCAAAGTAGTCAGGAAGATTTTTACTGTAAGCTCTAATGAGTACAGATCACTGTCTAAGAGCATTTGGAATGGACCTTCCTGCTACTAGGTGCTTCATTTAAGATGGAAATTAAAATTAAAAAAAAAAAAAAAAAAGAAATTAAAACTTGGTCTTGTGCCATATCTTCTCTTACTTTTCCCACTAATTATAAAACCCACAGTGTTTTCTTTGGACTGCATTTAGCAAAAAAAAATTAAATTATGCATGTGTTTGTGGCACAATCAGTTATTCAGAGAGATTCTGGTAAGAAGTGCATGCTTCCACCAACTGCCACGGTCACTCTCAATTGCCATCTCTTTGAAACAAGGACTAGCAGATTATTAATCCCCAAATTTAAGAACCAGCAACATGATCTTCTTGAAACAGTTGTAGGTTTATCTTTTATGCATACAAATTGATATATTAAGTATGTCAATAATAATTTTAATGTTTTCATATTAGTTTATATATTGTAAGTGCTCATTGAATATTATCTCAAAGATGACATTTCTATACATTATGATTTATTAATAATATAAAAATCTGTTAAAATGTACTGGGTTTTACACTGAGGTGAATTATTTCAAAAAAGCACCATTTCTCCATTGAAAAGCCTTCTTCCTGCACAAGCTACAGAAAAGTTGCTTACTTTTCTGACATTGGTTTCAACTCAGTAACCACTTACATTTTGATTGATGAGACCAAAGTAAACACATCTTTAGGCAAGCACTTAAGAACAGTGCTTTTTTCTTTTCTCTCCTGAAAACAAGTGCATCTTCTATTATTTGCTTAAGGAACAGGGGTACAAAATTTCCTGCTTCACCAATAACAGTAGCAACAACAATAATGAGAAGCCTCAGTTCTGGAGTACTTCTCAAAATTTCTGTCATCACTGTGATACAACCTTCGCTGAGTCATTCTCAGGATGCAGCTCTCTTCTGAAAGCATCTTTGTAGAAGTGACATTTAGTTTCAGGCTGTCAAAATAATTTCCATTATTTTAGTTTGCATTGAGAAGAGTGCTTCCAGTTATTAGCCTGCAAACTCTCCCAGCAATGTCAGAGTCACTCTGTGTTCTCTATGACTCATATGTACTATTAGTAATAAACAAACTTCTGGAAAAGTTTCCATTTTTTAGCAACCACATTACCCACAAATTAAATTCTAAACTGGAGGCTGCCCATACTCTATGATTGCTGTAACCACTGTAGGCAGAGCAAAGCCTTCAGAGAGTGAAGTTGCAGACATGCATGTCACAACTTTCATTGTGCAAGGGATGCTGCCTGCAGAAGTTTAACAATCTGTACATAGCACCATTCTTAGGGATAAATCCAGCATAATTCTGGTACATTCTTCCTGTCTTTTCTGAAGGATAAGGACTGTGCGTTTGGGCAAGGAGCAGATATGCTGAGCAAAAAGATATACTTTCTAGTAATATTTTCACACTTAAAAAAACATTATTATGAAACAAAAGTTCATGGAACTTGACAACTCTTTCTCTTAAATACACTCAAGTTATACATTAATTTATATATAAAGCATAGCTGATACTGAAGCAACAGGAAAATAAGGCTTTTCAGGATCTCAACTGTGGACTCATTTACATTTTGCTTAAATTAAATTACAAACTTCGAATGTGTTTCTTTTTTTTAAATCTGGGCCTTTATGCCCTGAAGTTCCATGCAACTCCTCAGATGACTAAGCACTAAGCCTCATTAATAATTTTGATCAATGTTATGAATACCACCTGAATCATGAATATCTGATTCAACATAAATGCCTAAAAAAGCTCAGTTCTCACAAAACCATTTTCTGTTGGTGTGTGTGTTAACACAGTACTTGACAATCCAGTTTAAGACAGGATTGGACATATGAAGAAGGTGAAATAGAGGCCTCATGTCTTTCATGTTATGATTTCATGAAAAAAACCCTTGAAATCCCACTTCATGTATGAGCCCAAGAAAAATTGAAAGCTATCACTCTACCCTCTGACCCTAGTCATATGATAAGGCTATTCTCTGGTGCTTTTTTTAATTTCTTCCTGCAGACATTGCTGTCTTCCAGATCAGACAGCATCTGAGACAGATGAGGGGAAAAAGGGTAGGGGGACACTCTCTGGTCTAGTAATTAGAGCAGTATTCAAAGGATGTGTCAGCTGTGTTCTGGACCCTGCCTCAGTGAATGACTAATTAATTATACAAAGTGGAATGGCACCAGGAGGACAAATTAAGGCCTGTGCACCTCTCTCCTCTCATTTTGCAGCAGCCAGGGAAATCTCTAGAGAGTGGAAAGCATGGGTAAAAATCCACTCAAGCAAGGCAAGGGATTAATACTGATAATTCAACATACTTCTGTAAATGCTTTAACCACAGGCTGCTGGCTGAAAGTAAGATCACCACATCATTTTGCTGACCAAGAATTTTATCACCCCTCTCCAAAATTACTTAGCAAATCTGTGTCTAGCTCACAAGTGGTTTAAGACTATCAAAATCACACTTTGATGAAAACATAATGCTCTCCTTGCCTCTCTCTCCAGACCTCAGCACACCCTGTTCAATACCTGTCTGCACAGACTTCATGTTTGACACTGGCTGTTTCATGTTATCTGTCTGATCCAATGTCCATTGCTTCTAAAATCTAAGGGAAAAGAAGCATTATCTCTATCCGACTTGTGTAAACACCTGCAGATTCAAGACATACTTATGTAAGTACTTTCAACAACTGGCACTATCCAGGTACTTAAAATTAGTCACAGCACTTTCAAAAAAGATAAGGAACAGCTTTGTTTGATGCTATAAAATCCTTTGCTAGCTACTGACTAAAATAAGCTTATTTTTTCCTGGCAAAAGAGAAAAGAAGCAAGAAATAGAAGCCAAGATAAAACTTTTGCCAACAGAATCTCAAAGCATATAACACGAATTGTAGGTACAGCTGTTTGCAGGAAAGATTGTCTACAAAATCTGAGAACAGGGCCAAAGATAGAAATTAACCCACGGGCTTCTAGGAAATTAGATGTCATGTATTTATGTTGTATATAAGATGTCTGATATTTCAGACATATTAGGTATTTCTAAAAAATTAAGACAGATTTTATATTAATAGATCTGTGTCATGTCACTGTGTTATGCCACTATTCTTAATACTCTTTCTAAAAGTTATATTTCTCCAGAAGGTACATGACATAGTTCATACACCAGTGTCGAACAGTATTTTGCAATGCATATATCAGGCTGTTTAGCTGCATCAAAATAAGGTCTCTCATGCTCATAAAATATTTCTAAGACTTTAATGAAGAAGGACATTATTTCCATTAGTGCATTTTGTTATTAGTCTTGTGATTTTTATGACCTTGAAAAATTAGTTATCTTTCTATTCACTCAAATTTAATCAGATCAGAAAAAATTTAAAACAATATCCATTTTATAAGAAAAATTTTAAAACAATGTTCATTTTATCTTTCTGTAGTTTGTTTCCACAAAACCCAATGAAGGAAAGCAATATTATTTTACAATAATTTATAAGAATAGGCTCCCAAGTATTAATTTATAAATATTTTAAATATTTAGCACTTTTGATAATTGTAATTAGTTGGTGCACTCAGGTCTTCGTATGAGATAACCTATTACTATACAGTTTATTTCCTCAGAAAGTCTTTTCAAAGTTTGTAGTAGTCTTCCCTTCCTTTATGCTTTCAGTCAAGCTGCACCAAGCAAGCGCTTTTGTTGACAGCTTCCTCTCTTGCTTAGCAGCACTATTGATGGTTTCAACAGAGCTGCCAACGCAGCCCTGGGAACAGCAGTTCTTGGTTAATTAGTGCAGTGGAGCACAAACATTTTTTCCATCACATGGTACATAAACCAGCACTGTGGAGGAGTAAAATGGTAACTTACAGAAGTCAAAGTTTAGCACACTCCTTATCTCTTGAAAATAAAATGAGACACTCAGGCCTGCTCTTCTAAGCAATGTGTAACTAGGAATGCCCTATACTGTGCATGCATACTCATTTTTTCTCCCACATGCATCAAATTCTTCAAGCTAAACAGCTGACAGAGCTCTTCCTAAAGTTATACGGGGGGTGGTGCTGGAGGTCCCAGCATGAAATACACAAATAAGACTGAAAGCAATGTCAACATACTTCTGGTAATGAGTAGTATGTGACACTGCAAAAACAACATTTTTATTTGTATTTTATCTCTGTTTCAGTATCACTGCTCTAGTCCTCTCCTTAACAGCTTAATACCACTCTTTATTTTTCACAGCAATACCTCTCACAATGTCTACCTGAAGTGGCAATCAAATGCCAGAAATCCACTCTTCCGACAAGCTAGAGCAATACATCCACTCAAGCTCTGACTTCAACATCAGCCACATTTTACATGCCACATATTGTTCCCTTCCTCAGTTTGGCAGAGGACAAATCCATCAAGGTACCTCTCCATTGAACTCATTTGCGACTCCCTCGCTGTTGTAAATGTCTCCCCTTACTCTTGTATTTCCTTTCAGATTTCATAATTTTCCTTGCTATTAATCCTCTGAAAATGCTCACTTGAGTAGTGCCACAAGGCTTCTTTAGACAGGTAAGTCATCAAAACTTCTGACCAACCTCAGAGCTCCCTAAGTTCTTACCAGTGAAGTGTCTTCTCTTCTGCGCTTGGCCAAAATTGCCTCAGCTACTATTTCACCTGACCAAACTCTTACTGAACTACTAAAATATTAATTCTTCTACTTTCTGCCACAATATTTCTGAGTTTTTATTTTCTTTTTCCTGTTTCTCCCCTGTACTCTTTACAGCACTTTATGAAAAGGAAATGTATATCAATGTCTAGAAAAAGGAAGTAGCTGGAACTGACTACAGTATATCAGGAACAATACATTTATATTATATAAAGATTGTGATTTCCCTTTCCTAAGATACTTTTGTGAATGGAAGTCAAACACGTGCTGACCTTTTTTGCTATTACATCACTCAGAAAACACATCTGCTGGGCTGTCTGCAATCATCACAAAGGGGGTTTTTTATGTTTTTTAAACAAAGACAGTACAACACACTTTTTCCTTAACCTCTTCTAAGCATGTTTTGCATGGAAATATTAACTCAGCCTGAGGCAAACATTAAATGCAGAATTTTTCAGAGTGATAACTGTGCAAAAGTTCATAGACCTATAAAGTAAGTTGTCAACAAACAAGGTGTCAGAAATTTTGCTGTCTGCATCACTCCCATTCCTATACAGAACAGCATTTAATTCACTAGCTGTCTCTTCCCAAAACAAGTCTTCTCACACATGTAAAATTAAGGATTAGTGAGGATAATTATCAGGGGTATTATTTTTACAATTAACATATTAGCTGACCTGCACCCTAGAGTTCTGTGATATTTTCACAAATCAACATGTTAGCTCACATTTAAGAACAAAGTAGATTTTATAGTATCAGCGCCTCAAGATTTTGCTTTTAGTTTATATTCAAATACATTAAAGTATGTATTTTAAATACTTAAAAATACATAAAATACTAAAAAGTACTTAAGTACTTTTTTACCTCATATGTGAAAATATATGGATGCAGAGGTGTCTCACTAAAATATGACTACCCTCCAGAAAGGAAGCTGTGCACCTCCTGCTCTCCCACTAACATGGCACTTGTTCCTTGGTTTACTGTACAGACTTCCCAGTTTCCATTTTTACTGCTTAAAGACAAGACTTTATGTAGCCAGAAAGCTCTCTGGATGCTGTTGGTCTGACAAAGTTCTCTAGTGAAGAAAGTCAGAAGAAATCACTTGCTGTTTGTAAACAAACATCACAGATATTTATATGCACTGACCCCTTTGGGGACAACTGGAGAAATCAGAGCTATTTGGGTCCTGCAAACCAAATGACACAAGTCATAGGTCTCTGACTACATAGGGTAAGGTATCGAGCTTCAGTGACTGAAATGATCCACACAGTTTCTGCCCAGGGAGGAAGACAAAAGGACCGACTTCTATCACAGACTGTGAGATAGAATAATCTTTCTTCTAGGATGAAAATCATTCTCATTTATGGAATCCTGTAACAGGCTGCACAACCATTTTTCCTGTGCATCTCACAGCATTTGTCCTTCTCAGGCTTCAAATCAAGACAGTGATGCAGTGATGTGTTTCACATTCACTTTTAAATCTTTACTTAATCTCCTTTATGATGACCCAAGCTGAAGTGCATGGCTGAAAAGTAACCTCCTCTACAGAACAGAAGAACCCTGATGAATTGCACAAAGCTCCTCAGAGGTTGCATTCCCCCTCCCTCCCATTTCACTGCTTGGATTCCTTTGTTTGGTAAATAGGTCAGTGCTCATAAAAACACCCCTCCAGGGCTGACTGCCTCACATAACCACAGCAGCCAGCTACAAGGAAGATGGATGCTAACATGGCAGCAGCTGAATCACGCAACTTCTGTGGGGCATGGAGAACTGAAATAAGCCACAGTGACCAAGCAGTAAGGAGAGGGACTACAAGATTAACTGTCAAGAGTCAGAAAAATATCATTAGTTCCCACCTCAAAGTTCCAGTGATCATGACTCAGACTTTGACAGGCTCTATGAACATCTCACTGCCCAAACCAGTATCTTCAGAAGAAGAGCAGCAGGAGATGCCATGATCCTGGTCAATGCAACAACTTCCATCTCATAACCAGACTATAATGCAGTCTGGTTAACAGCTCTGCCCCATCTTTAACATTCTCTGTAGATATGCAACCCATGAATCCTTTCTTAGCTATACTGCCAAGGATGTCAGCTGTGTTTTTGAAGTGGTCTTTTCTGGAAGAAGTTGAGTGATAGTAATTGCAGTCTTAAAACAGCTTAAATACACCAACACCTTTCAGGGAAGAAGACAAATTCACTTTAATACCCCACCCAGGTACTCAGAGAAACTGAAATACCAAAAATATTATGAATCTAGGATCAAGACCTCACTCCAGTGCCTCAAAAGCAAAGAAAAAAGTGCTATTCAGTGGTAAAAAAAAGCGTTTTAACGAGAATTGAAATCTAATTTCTGGCTTCAGATCAGAGACAGCGGCTCAACAGGAAACCTACTGGGTTGAAGACAACAACTGGACAAAGGAAGTCTCTTTCCCAACACTTTTTCCCAGATCCTTATCTGCTTGGGAAAAAAACAAAAAAAAACAAAACAAAACAAAAAAAGCATCCTGTACCTTTCCCAAACAAAGTATTTATATGATCTAACAGTGGCATATAATTTGTTCCAAGATTACAGATACTGAGCTTGGTTCCCCAGTTAGAGACTGGTAGGATTTAGTAGCCAAGGTATAGTGCCACACAAATGCAGCTGAACTGTTCACATGGCCCATCTCATTAGAGAAGCATGAGAACCATCATTACTGCAGCTCACACAAATAAGGCAGATCTCTGCTGGCTCTGCACTTTACAAGGTTAGGAGTCCCTGTGCTAACATTTCACTTAAAACATTGAGGTTTCAAACCTTGAGCAAAGCCTCACTGATTTTGAACTGAATTACTAGATATATATGCAGTACAGCAGGGAAGTTAGTGAGATGTACTGGAAGCAGCTGAACCAGCTCTGGAAAAGACAGTTGTGGTTCAGAAGAATTGCCTGGGATTCTCCTCAATTCAAATTCTTTTAGCAAATTATTTAGCTAGATACAAAACAAGCAACTGTGATGCTAATAGAAAAAGGAGGCCTACCATGAAATACATGAACTGCACACACAGGAAAGACTTATCCTATCTGTACAGTAAAAATGGGGTTGTTATTTTAAATGAGATATACATAAATCTCTACCAATAGGGGATTTCTGTGTTTCATAAACATCAATACTGGGTAGTTGAGAGAAATAAGCACTGTGCTGTGTAAAATACTGTGTTCTGCTGTTAGCACATAAATTTCTGGAGTCTTGCAACACTGAAGACTTCAGGGTTTAAGCCAAGGGAGAAAATAAACTGTCATATGCATGTATGGTGAAAGTGGGAACAGTATCAAAGTTCCTATTATCCTTCAAAAAGAGACAACAAGTCTCTTCAGATGTACCGGAAAGAGTAGTAATTCTAGTTCAGCAGTTTTCAAAGAATTTTCAGAAAATATATTAGTGGAAAATTACTTCTGCCAAAATACACTGACATGTGAGTTCCTGAGGATGCCATCAAATCATATCACTATGCAGCATTACCTTCTGCTTTTGTGTAGATTGAGATGTTTCCATTTACCAAGCCAGCAAACAAGTATTGAGACCTATACGTTAAGCTCATAACAGTTGATTTTTCAGGAGTGAAGAAGTGTTGAAGACGAATTTTCTTTGAGCCTTGGCAGCTTTTGTAAATAGAAATGCTATAGAAAGAAGGAACAAAAAACTGACCTGTGAAATTATGCTTTACATACATAGTTCTTGTTAGAATATGCAAAAGAGAAGTTTAGAATAAAATATTGGGGGAAAGAGGATTTTCTCCTTCAATTTTTGACACCCCAGAATGTCTGCATAGACAACTTGCAATTACTTAACATTGACATATGACAACACATTCATATTATCTTGTCTGCAGAAACAGTTATTTAAAAAAGAGACATAATAAAAATTCTGCTCAAAGTCCTTATTATGAGTCTATCTAAAAATTTTATTAGTTAAAAAAAATAAATTGTTATTATGTGGAGAACTAGGGAGAAGAAAATAAAACCTCACTACCAGATGTCACTTACACTTAAAATTTCCACAGTTCCTACTGACTGTTACAATGAGTATGCAAAGAATATTGGTAAGGCTGAAATTAAATCACTGATTTCTAGAAATGGCATTTGCCCTGGAAAATTTTGTTCTCCTTCATTTATACTGGGTACACACATCTTCAAAAAATTACACATAGTTACACACTTATGCCCTCACTAACTATAACAAGATCTGTTTGCTAACTGACCTATAAGTTTAGAACATGTAGCCTTGTTCTTCAACACAAATCAAGTGATGGCTCAGTAGGCCATCAGTTCAAAGTGAGCAAAGTAATTCATGTCAATAGTAAACAGCAAATTATTTTTTCATGTGACAAATCCTGCATAATATGACAGGGCAGAAGATTAATGGATTCCTCTTTGCCATTCTGAAAATTTTCCAGTACCTGCAGATTATGCTGTAGTGTTACAAAAGTAGTATTTATGTTTTTCAGATATGATGAACTAATCCTCTTTCATCGAAAAGACGCCCTGCTTTAATTTCAAATACCACACGGTGTAGTATTAAACAACATAGAGTGCATTTTATTCTTGATTTGAGTGGAAAGGATACCTTGAGGTCACTGGGATAATACTTGGATACTTTTTAAAAAAGTAAATATTTTCTTAGAAGTATCTCACACAATTTTGCTATAGAACAGCAAAGTTGATCAATAAATCATACACATTACACCAAAACCAAGAATCACCTTCCTTCTTCCATGCCAAGGCAAATAGTAGGCACATTAGAAGTTTTTGTAAGAACATTTTCAGAGTCTGGAGCTTTGTTTTGCTCTTTCAACTTCTCCTCCTCTGGTATGTAGACCATGCAGAGAATCCGTGATTCCACATTGAAGCACTCAATGACCTTGGGGCTGGAGCTTTGAAATGAGACTATTGCAATCTGGCCCATCTGATTAGTACAACTGCCAATCTGAAATGAAAAAAGGAAAATAAAAACCCAAAAACAACAAACCATGACTGATACCTGTCTCCAGGAAGATCAGCATGTAAAAGAAGGAATGACTGGAATGTTAAATGAAGAGTGCATATCAAATTATTTGTGCGAATATGAATTTTCATGCATTAAGACATAAGAGAATAATTCAGCACAAATATAAAATATGTCAAAACATTATATATATAAACTTGCCTACTAATCTCAAAAAAAAAATTATGTTTTTAAAGCAGGAATAATATTATAGTATCTGACTCAAATTGCACATTACATAATGCAATTCCTGTAAGTATGTGTGCAACATACTATTTTAATAACTGTTGCTCTAAATTGTCTCAGGTTCTTTTAAAACAAGGTAATATATCTGAGGCCTGTCCTTTGCACAGTAACAGGTCTACAAAGAAATGCTCTGTCCCAAAAGAAAGAGTCTTGTAAACTTGCCGATACAGAAATCTAAATTTCCCCCTGATCCAGAACTAAGTATCATCAACATGTCCATAAAAAAGTACATTTTAGGGATCAGGGAAAAGTTAATAAATGAACAAACAAATAAAATCTACCCAAGCACAGTACATGTTTTTGTATAGTAACTCTTTCTGTTTATATGAAGTAAAATAGGAAAGAGAAAGGAAGAATATTTTGTAGCATTAAAAATACTTACTTTGCATATTTTTGCAATGACTTTATAAATGGCAAAGACATAAAGGAAATTAATGGGTTGCCATGAAAAAGGCCACTAAGAAAAGCTATTTCTAACTTTTAATTCACAAGGGCTCTCTTAAAATTTCAGTATTGTAGTAACTAGAAAAACTTCTGAAATCATTAGTTTGCCCTTTTTATGTAAGAACAGCTTCTATGCATCTCATTTTTTTCTGCTGGAATATCTGCATACCTGGGGTCATAGCAATATGCAGAGGAAGTTTTTTTCCTATGCAGACTTAACAGATTATTTTTGGCTAAAACATTCTTAAACTACAAAAGCAGACGGTAGAACAGTGTAAGCTCATATGGGTTTTAGCAGCAATTGTTACAAATTAGCACATAACTCCCATCTGAATGTGCTCAGCACTTTGGAATTTGTTCTGTGCTGCACAAATCACACACACTTAACTCACACCCTACAGAGACCAGCCAGATCACACGGACAAATTAGTAGCTAACGCTTTACCATTAAACAAATAAACAAAGAGAAAAAAACAACCCAACATTTCTTTCATATCTACACATTGCTGAGAGTCACAAAAAGCAATGGAAAGAAACAGAAGACAACCACTTTCAGATTTTAAAGGTTACCAAAACTTACCCAAAGAAAACCATGTTCCACAGCACAGGAATCTGACTCTGTTTCTCCAGCAAGGTATGGCTCAGGATTATAAGCAGCACATTCAATCTTCAAAGAGAAGAAAAGAGAGCTGTTAGCACACTAAAAAAAGTCTGTTTCTGTCTATTTTAGTTTTTAATTAACTAAAGTATTTAAGGATATCAAAGAATCTCATAAGGCAAGGAGTCAGTTTAGTTCACCCAGCTTCCCATGGACAGGGTCAGCTGCATGGATGTTGTTCCTGACACATTCCTTATCTACCCCTACAGACCATCAAGGCCAAAGACTACAAATTCTCTTTTGATGATCTGCTCAAATGCTTTGTGACATTTATTAAGTTTTTCATGTCCCCAGCCTGACACCATCCCTGATGTAAACATTAGCCTGTTACCTCTCATCTCAGACACCAGGTACTTCCCTTTCTCTGTGTGTCCTTTTACATGTAAGGCTGATATATGTCATGACCCTGCCTGAGACACTTTGTCATTAGGCTAAATTAACATTATCACTTAATTAAATATAATTTTTTTAAACAATTGCTTTTTCAAATTTTTGTTTTTAAACTTACTGTCACTTTTTCAGCTGACATCTCTCCAGCAGATGTATCAGCCTCATGTATATTTGAGAGTGCAGAGTTTTCTCACCTGAGCACACTATTCTAGCAGAGCTGGTAGCAGCACTGCACCATGGTTGCCCCTTCAGAAGCCTGTTTCTACACATCTCATTCATTACTGCTCTTTGTAACAATGTTACATTCCTAACCAACCTTACCTTGTTCATTTATTAAAAATTACTTTAACAGATCAACTAAACCACCTCTTCAATCTGGATTTATGAAACTCCTAATTTCTTCCTAAGCATACCATGTGTCTGTCCTGCTGACTGTCATCCTTTTTATTTTTCTTTCCCCCCCCCAATTTATTTCTCCAGGTGCCTTAGTAATTTTGAATGCTAATACTATCATTCTTCAGACTTCAATTCCCTTCCAATCTCATGTTCCCATGTTACTGTCAGTAAATTAATAACAATACTCATGATTTTATCATGCAGGCTACTAAAAAAAAAATGAAAGTAACAACAGGCTCAAGGTCTATATTTAAGTCCATTCCAACTCTGAAGATCAGTCAAGCATCAAGGATCTGAAAAAAAAAGCATTTTTATGACCAGTCATGGATTTCTAATTTCCCTGATATCCACGGCAGTTTCCTAAAGCTTATGTAAACACTTTAAAAGACATAAAAGCAATTCATAACTATGTAGAGAATAAAGAGGTTTCTAATGAGGTGTGATAGTACATTTTTACACAAGCGTCTCTATAATTCAAACTAATGTTCTCATCTTGGACATCACTGTCCTTGTGCTCATAGCGTAGTACTAGAGACAACTCAGTATTAACTTAGGCTGCTCATTTAGTATTAATTCCCCATAGCCTCCCATCATCACCTCCCAACTGTGAAGAATTAAAAAAAAAACCAAAACAAACAAAAAAAAAAAGCCAGCAAAAGTTGAGTATGAATTCCAAGTTTACTTAATTTTCCAAAGTGCAAAGAATTTTACAAATCTCCTTGAAGTCAGCAGACATTGCAGTTATTTGCCTTACTAGAAAAAGCATTATTTATTCAGCAAAGCAATTCACTATATACAGATAAAAAATGGAAATCAATGGATGAGAAAAAGAGAAAGAGGAAAATAAAGAGCTCACCATGCCTGTCTTAGCCTGTCTCATTTAACACATGCTGAAGCTATCTACTTGTGATTTACAATAGCTGTGACAACAAAATATATCACTAGTGAAAAATAAGACAGTCTGCATGTTGGATATTTCCCAGGCTCCTTGTTACACCTCTGTGTCACTTTGTATCTTAGTCAAAAGTGATGTTTTTGTCCATAGTTAAACCCCAGTAGTTTAGCTTTCAGTCTTGACAGAAGCCTGGGATGTTAACTTGCTCTGATGGCTCCCTACAGCACTGGGCAGCCTGAGCAGCACCCAGAGAGCCAACAAACAGGATTAGCCAAGCAACATCCCACCCTGAGCTGGGGCCTGAGAGCCCTACATTCTGTACTCTCGACACAGTTATGAATTGCTTTTATATTTTGAAGTGTTTACATAAGCTTTAGGAAACTGCCGTGGATATCAGGGAAATTAGAAATCCATGACTGGTCATAAAAATGTAGCTTTTTCAGATCCTTGATGCTTGAATATACTTAAGTCATATTTTCTAGTAATATTCATGGCTTGGGCTTGGGCTCACACCCACATTACTTTAGGAGCTGCAAAACTGGCAAAGTTAGCCCAGGGTTGAGGCAAATATTGTCACACGCTCTGCTTGCCTCAGGTGACCAAGGCAAAGATCATCAGCCAACTGTAAAGGTGACAAGTTTCCCTTTCCTTTCAAAATAAGATGACTCAGTTCTAACTTGATTATAAGAGTTGAGCCTGGACCTTCCCATCTATTGGTTTGGTATTGTACTCATTTTCATCATTAAAGTCAGTGGTCAGTAAGGCTTCAAACTGACACATTGCTTTAGGAAATGAACCATTAAGACAATTTCTAGACCATTGTTCAGAATACGACATTTTAAATAAAATTCCATGAACCATAATTTTAAAAAATATTTTAAAAATATTGTTCTCTGTGCACTAAAAGAAATCAGAAATTTGAGGAGGATTTAGCACAGTTCCACCAGGAAAGGACAGCTTTCATAGAGATCAGATTCCTGCTCTTTGAAAGCTTTAGGTTACTTCTAAGCCCAAACACACTCTTGGAAAATTCAAGATGAACTAAAACTTCCCATCAGTTCTGTTTACACTGAGTGATTCACACATGAAAGTGAATGTCATACTATGTAAAAATAAACATTATGCTCCTTAGTGCCTCAAAGATTGCGGCATTTTGCTTCGGGTCTTCTGGACCTTTAATTTCTAATGGTCTTAAACCAAGGTAGTTCTCAAGAGAACTAACAGATGTGAACTAATAGATGTATTTATAATATGATAGTCTCTAGAAATTATATCACACATAAAAACCTTATTGTAATCTCATATCAAAATTCCATTCACCTTAAACTCCTGTTGCTTGGCCATCATCACTGGCATGTGTCTAACAAGGAGAGGGTGTTTTTCCTTTTTGATTTGATTCCCATCATCTTCTATGCAGAACCAACCTAACAGGTTATCCTCCGCTGTAATGGAAAGAACAAACAATAAACACTCCACAGTATTTTCACTGAATAATCACTTCCACCTTTCCACAGGAACAGAAAAGAATTCTGTCAGGACCAGTCAATACAGATCAAGATGTTCTTAATGCCATAGATGCATAAATGACAACGTAAAACTGTGAGCAAAAATTCAATTGAGTAGATTACATACATACAGATAATGCAAAAGAAGAACACTTTACATTACCAAAATGTTAAGGGTAGTCTCTTAATGATCTTGCAAATTGAATATTGAAAGAGGAAAAGACACATCAAACTTCTCCTCAGACTCTAGGAAATCTGTTTGTTGAACAGCATTTCTCTGCCTGTTTAAGTAACATCACTACCAACTGCCAGTTATCATAATTATAAGGATCCTCCTCCTGGAGTGATGGAAACGTCCATTCTCTCTTCTTTTTTGTTACTATGCTTGTCTCCCGTGAGACATCACAAAAGCACTCTATTTTAACCATGTGTGATGAAACCTGCTTTTAAGCAAGTTAAGGTTTCTCAACTGGGCATTGAAAAGTCCAAGTATCTTTGGAGACCTATCCCCTTGTGCAAACACAGAAGACTAATAACATCACAGGACAGCATATTTTTATTGCTCTGACTTAGAGATTATTTATGTTGATTTAGAGGCAACAATTAGTAATGAGTACTAGACTTCATTAAAATACTCTTGAAAATACATTCCTTCATGAGTGGCCTGTCTTATCTATAAAGTTACCACTTTGTAGTGATACACAATCACTACTATTTACTGTATTGCAATTTTAAACACCTACAGACAAATTTTCACCAAAAAGGAAAATAATTGTCAAAAAAATAAAAATAAATAAATTACACTGTACATTGAGAACTATTTTAACTTGTTAGGAAATTTGAGTAACTAGGATTTACCAAGGGCCAGTTTAGCCATTTGTAAATTGTTGATCCAAGACTGTTTGATGGCAGGGGTAAATGTATTGAACACAGCTGTAAAGAAAGTTGGCCGCCCAGACCTGCAACACAGAAAAAAAGAAAAAAAAAGAAAAAAAAAGCCACTATAAATGTGTTGGGTATGAATACAGCCATGGCTAAAAATACTGAGCAGGATGAAATTTCATTATTTTCTACTACTTAGACAAAGACTCAAAGACTCAGCTCTGGTTTAAGTGTGCACATGCCATACGTCCACCTTCCTATACTTCACATGAAATGTTGTGAGAGGAACTGGTGAAGCAATAAAACAGTGACTGTTACCTATTTGCTGTCACTGCCACATTTCCTCTCTTGCTTTTTGCATCCAGAACACTGGCTGAGGAACAGCAGAAAAGCTACAGTGCTGCTCTGGAACATTAAAGCTCCCAGCATTACAGTGTAAGAGCCAAAGTCAGGGGCTTACTATGGAGACAGAAGGGAAGGAAGAGCTACAGATTCCCAAATCCTCGCTTGTACATCTATACCTAACACATAAACCAACTTAGAAAGTTTTGTAATCAAGATTTCTACTGACTTGTCCTGTTTTCCTGGGAGTTGCAGCTGAATTCTACAGCGATCTGCTGCTCTGATTTCGTCTTCTTTTTTCAAAATCAGTTTTTGTAAACCTGAGGTCCAGTCATGGGCTACAGATTGGTTTAAGTTCTGAAAAATTAAAAAAACTACGATTCAACACCAGTCTACCAGCCTGTTGCAAACAGGATATAAGGTGATTCCTGCATATAAAAAACAATGGCACATGGGCTTCAATTAGATCACATTTCCATCGTGGATAATTTAGCCATATGTGTAAACACAGTTCAGAAATATCTGTACAGTATTTTCTAATGTATTTCATCTGAACATTTAATCTCACATTGCTGAATTTGCTGATGCATAAATGACATTCCCAACCATTTGTCAAATTAAAAAATGTATATTTGTGTCACGTGTAGGCACAAGCCTTTTACTTTATTCCAGTATCACGAATTCTTGTTTTCAAAGAAAATCTTGTGAAAACATCTACAAATCATAGTGATAATATGCTTTTGTTCAAATCTTTGAGTCAAAATCTTTGAGTTTACAGAGCCATCACAAAAGATGCGTGGTCTAAATCTGTTTAAGATGCTGAAACAATAACTCACTGCAAGGTGAGTGTTCTGTTGCAGAGAGTAAAAGCTCCCCTGAATGCTATGAAGCATCAAGACTAACAAGTACACAGAAGTACACATACAGAATTCTATGACAACTTAAGTGTTTTTCAAAAATAAAGAAGCTGACCTCATTCCTCAACTAAATTCTTGTAATAATCTTTCATGTATCTACCTGGAAACAATGACTGAATTTTATGTTTTCAAAGTGTGGTTGGCTCTGACTGTCAGTGCAGGCAGAAAGGTTTTTTATATTGTTATGGGGGAATGTCTTATGGTATATCTGTGCTATACATATTCCCAATTATGCAGATGAAATTCACCTTCTAATACTTGTGAAGCTTTGTCCAAAAGCACCGTTTCCATAAACTTCAGAGTACACATTTTCAAAAAATGCTGTTTTATTTAATGTCTTGACGCTGATGCCAAGATAGGTAAAGAGAAACTCAGCTTTCATATATTCATACATATACACACATTTGCAACCTGTGGTGGCAGGTAGGAGTTAAAAACTACATGTAACCACATACAAAACATATTAAAAACCAAGCAAGAAAGTAACTGTTTGAAGTCTCAAGACTTCATTTGGTGTTAAGCACTATATTTGTTTGCCAGAATAGAAGCTAAATCAAAGGGATGTGAACAAAGCTAAAGTAAAATACTTTCAAAATTCTGCTGAAACTCCTTTTATATTTTTGTGATTTATACTCAGTTTTAAGTACAGAGTTCCCCCAAAAGCCAGGATTATGTGCTTGGATGAGGATCAAGAACTTCCTAAAAACAACCATCCTCCTACTACCATGTGTAACTGCAGGAATCCAATTTCTTAACATCAAAATGTAATTCTGTTCCCATATAAGCTTATCAGCTCCCAAACAAATGCAGACACTTGTAGCATCCACCCACATTAAAAACAATGAAGAAAAACAAGATTAGAAAGACAGATGTAATCTATTTATAACACAACAGTAACTGCATTACTAGAGGTAAAATTTATTCCATTTTTTCAGAGAGAACTAAACAAGGTTTTGCACAGACCCTAGGGAGAGGCAACTATACTACTTTACAAGAACAGACTTGAAAAATAAATCCAGCTTTGTTTATTACCTGATAGTTTCCTTTGAGGCTGCTTATTAATTGACTAATTTGACCAAGTACATTCAAGTCATGTAAAAGGTTCTGCAGATCATGGTACAGTTGCCCTGGTCCCATATAGAGCTTGTCTGAAATTAATAAAACCAAAAGATTATACATAATAAAAAGATGCATTCTCAGTTGAACAAGGAAAGGATCACAAAGATAATACAAACATATATTACATCTTAAAATGAGAGTGGTTTATTTCTACATATATCCTCAGAATTTGCTTCAGCTGCTTCTAATGTGCCTGCAGACAGATAATTGTGAAATGCATCCCAGGAAATAAAGGGCAGTAGCATGTATCTCACACAACCTTTGCACGTACAGGCATTACCACTGGCATTTCCTTTTAGATCATCTCCTTGCCTTTTTAGCTGCAAACAAGATTCAAGTTGTTCACCTAGTATGATGGAGAGCATTGTCTGCAGTTCTAATATCCCACACTAGAACTGTAACAAATTCAAAGCTTCACTGGCCCCAAAATCTCTTGCTGCCATGGAAGTTTTGTTTAGCAAAGACTTGCTGAACACATTAATGCAAACATCTTTCCTGGAGGATGTTTTTGGTTACATGACCAGCAAAAAAATTTATCTGTAGCTTTTGCTATGATGGTTTAAAATTCAATATTTGCTTTATTGATCGTGAGACAGTTCTGGGTCATATATCCATATCCTAACCCTAACACAAGCCTGCAATTTCACTGAACCACTTGAAATTTTACTGCAGTCATGCTTAAATAAAAAAAGGATCTGTTCTAAAATCAGCAGCAAATCTGAACAGCAGCAGAAATATTTTATGTTAATAATCAATAAGTAAAAAAGGACTTATAAGGGAATAGTAACTCAGAAAAACACACTGATTACTAGGATAAGGTGTCATTTAAATGCACAAAGCTTGCAAACCCCTGCTAATATACTCTGACTACCATGATGCTAGGAGTGGAATGGCTATGTAATTCCTTTGAAAACAACACTCACTCTCCCATAAAAAACCCACCCTGACTCATACAGAGTCAGCATGTTTCCATTTGGCTGAATGACAGGAACAGGACTAGATTATCTTGCCAGGGAACTCCTGCAGATTTTTTAGCTCATGAAGTGTAGTATCCAAACTATGGATCCTTCATCCCCAGCACAGCTTTGGAAGCCAGTCTGTGGGCAGCAAACACCCCGCATCAGAAGGATTTCAGTGGTGTGTTGGCAAGAACAGGACCTAAATAAAGTACTGGCTACAGGCTCTGCAGACAGCTGAGGAGCAGGGGCACGAGCTGTGGCCCTGCTCTGGCTGCAGGGCAGAGGGTGCTGGGCACAGCTCAGCTGCCACACACACACTGCTGGTGCCTCCCTTTCCCCAGCCTGCTGCAGGGCCAGGGTGCAAAACACAACACATCCAACCAAACACAAAGCTGTCCAAATAGCCTACGTCAGGATAAACATGAAGAATAAACACATAGTAAAAAATGCCACTTAAATCAGTAGTATATTGTCAGTTAGATATCAACATAACTATTTTCTAAAGACATTTTCCTATTTGGAGGCATCATACAGATAAAGGCCCTCATAATGTTTTTCTTTAATGCAATTCATTATATTAAGCTGGAGGTCTGCCTTAAAACCTGAAAAGCATAAAATTTCAAGGTTCAAAGAAAATATTAATGGTTACTTTATTTCTGAGTTCTACACTGCAAGAAAGTGCAATATAAACCTGAAATATTACACATTGCCATAAAATTCCAAATTATTATCTGACCTTTATCTCTTCTGGTAAATTGGATCAATGAAATTATTTCTGTGCATATACTTGAGCACCAAACAGGGGAACGATTGCACTTTACTATTGTTTACCCATCCAGACAATAGATGCAACTATCATCCTCTTCTTTGCCTGCTCTGAATGTTAATTAAAAGAACAAACTAGCCTTTCTTACCCTTACAACCGAATTAGTCCATAAGAAAAGATAATTACATGTATTGTACACCATGAAAATAAACAACTACAAAGGAAGTCTAAGAAAAATAATTTTGAAATTATGGTCAGTTGAGTATGTTTGCAGTTTTGTTTCAAAAAAAAAAAAGGAAACACTTCTCTTGAACTGCATACTCCATACTTTCATTAAGCTGCATTTTCACTTTCTTCAACCCAAATACTTGAAAAATCTATATCTGAAAATATGTAAATACTTCTCTCCTTGTATCTATCTTCTGATAGCTTAGACCTTTTTTCTCTCTAACATCCATAACAATTGTAATTTGCTAAGTACCAGAGTCACTAGTTCCTGGATGCATCAAATGGGGCTACTTGCAAAGAAAGGTGCAGATCGGTGTTAACAGGAAATCTGGTGAAATTTAGCTAAAAAGCCATGATAATGTGTCTGGCACTATAAACAACACAAATTATATCATTCTTGCTCTAAATTTCTCTAACAAAAAGATAAGTTCTGCAAATAAAAAAAATTTACACTAAACAGAAATAATTGTTTGATTAGTTGAGTTTTTGGCAGAAGTCCAGTCACCTGTCATTTACAAACGTCACTACTAAACAAACCAAACAGCTGCTGTGAAAAGATTACTACAAATGTTTTTGAAATTTAGTTTTGTGGGTTTGAACCAAGAGAAAATTTACAACAATCAGGCTGTAAAAAGCTGAGTCTGTGAGGCTTCACTTGTACAGGATGGGTATTTTCACCCAAGCAAAAGACATTATTCTTAAATTATAAAAGCCAGACTCACTCTTTGTAGTTTGATAAAGACAGTTAGTAGACATTTTGTTTATTATTGTTTGGAGAACAGACGTTAACACAACATATAACAAGCAGCATCCAGGCAAGTCCTAGATGCTGCAGGACTTTATGCCATAGTCTTCAACTGAGGCCATAAAGCATGCTTTGACTGCTTACACAGATGGGCTTGCCCTGAGCAGCACGTATACATCCACCATGCCTGATAATCCTCTTCTTGAAGCTTTAAATAATCTTACAAATATCTTTGTTCCAGCCTTGGAAAGAAGGCATAAATCTTGAATTTCATTCAAGAGACCAGAGTCTCTTTTGTCTGCATCATGCATATTTTATAAGCTCTTAATAAGTCAAGATAAAAAGAATGCAATATGAATGTCAAAGCAAATAAACTAACCTGGCATTTGAAAGGCTGTCACACAGAAAAAGCAAACCAAATTAATTTTTGGCTCATTCACTAAAAGATCAAATTCTAAGTACAGGAAAGGAAGCACAGAATCAAAACATTAAGTAATTAATGAGAGGCTGCTTCCATCCTCTGATGTTCTAGAAAAGAGAAACAGCCAAGTTAAGAAGAAATTTTACTAGTCAAAGACTAAATCAATAGGCAAGACTAATCTCAGCCTTTCACCGAGGTCCTTAGTGGGCACAAACTGACACAGAAAAATAAGGCTTCAGAAATCAACAATGATGTGGACTCAAAAAAGCGATCACTTGGATTGTGTCTGGATAGCAGTTGCAAGTTATAGCAACTTTATCTCTGAACTGGATCCTGTAAGGGTTACTCACAATGTCTTTTAAAATAGAACTGGCTTCTCAGTGGTTAACCAAACACTGACTACCAGCTGATCCTGAGAATTGTCTGATGGAGGGGTTTTTCTTGAGTGGAGGAGGTGAGGGAGAACACTGCTCTGTTCATCAGATGTTTCTCAGTTCACAGCCACAGACTGGCTGCTTCAGCCCACACATGTTCCCTGACCATTCAATTGCTGGCTATTTTGGGGTGGGTGTTCACTCCTCCTTTTATCTATAGAGTGCTCAGAAAAACTCTTGGCTTCACTCCAAGGTAGATACATGGTCAGTTTCTTTTGTACTGTGAACTGTTTCAAAAATGATAAAGATGTTTCCTTCTCATTTCTAAGCCACTCTTGTTAATTATCAAGCTCTAAAACAATTTATTTTTCCTATGGGGAGAAAAGCCCTTCATGGTTTTTTAGAAGGCTCTCCCCAACTCTACACATCCTACGTGCTACAGAGTGTGCCTGGCAGGAGAGAAGGCAGCACGCTTTAACCAATAACCACATGTGGCTTCAAAGGCAACTTTTTTGCATTCCACCTACAGATCAAGGGTGAAATCTTGGCTACATGTAATCTAGCAAGAATTTTTTTCACCAACTCCTTTGTTGCTAAGATTTTACCAGAGGAATTTGTGCCTCTGCGCTACAGGCAAGTTTACTGCCAACAACAAGTAATTCTTCCAAAATACCCAATTCCTTGCTCAGCATTAAAATGAAATAGACTCAAGGTTAAAAATGAAAACAAAACCACAACTTGGTTTAGAGGTAAGAAAGGAGGTTAAAGTTTAAATTGGTTTTGCTGCTATGTAAAACTGGGGAGAAGATTCTGCTTTAAATAACAATTTCTTAGGCCAAGATACATTTGACTATAATACCAAACATTTGTTTTACCTGTTTGCTTCCCAGCGTTACTCTCAGCACCACAGCTTCGAACTCACCAATTTTACCTGGTATGAAGCAATTTTTATAATTGAAACAGAAGCAATTCTGGGTGATTTATATGCAGGCATTTTCAAAGCCTGCGGGAAACTCCCTGGAGGTGGTTAAAGTCAGTTTAACTTGGTTCAGGCAAAAGTAGAATTTGGAAGGTTATGAATAAATATACACATCCTAGAGAAGTGTCTGTGTGCCAGTGCCTGGGCAGAGGGGGAGGATTCCCACCCCTAGCAGAAGGCTGCATTGCTGGGGAGCACAGCGAGCAGCCACAGCTCTCTCCCTGCACAGCAGCTGCTCCCTTGGGATTGTCATCCATTCGGTTCCCCTAAATTTTCAACTTCCATGACCACTTCAAGCATATGGGTTATCATAATCCTGAACACACCCTGTTCTTCCTTTCTAAGAATTACAAAGGGACACATTTATTTTCCAGGCTGATTTGTTACTTGTAAAAATTTTCTACTAGCCCTTGCTGTGTGTTCTAATTCCTGTTTGTGAATTACTATTTTATCACAGATTTATGCTACTAAAGACAGAGCAGATGCAATCACCCCTAATTTGGACATCTACGGCTGGGCAAGCAAACATAGTAGCTCAGCTGGCCCCATCCCATACTGAGCTCCTGTTTATTCCCACTTAGAAGGATTTTATTCAAGTAATACTATTATATAAATCCAAATGTCACATAAAATAAAAGCCTCAGTCAATATACTCTCAATACTGCAACTATTTTTGCAAACATTTCCGTACTGTCCATCATGTTGAAATGAAATACTGTTAATAGACAGACTGCTGGGTGTCTCTACTGCAAAGTAACTAATATAGACAACATCTGCCTTGAATATAATCACAGTAATGACCTTTTCTCTACATAGTTCAAAGCCACAATACATCAATACAAATTGCTTTTGGAAAAGCTATATTGAAATTAAGTGAAAACCAATGCATCATGAAAATTCAAGGTCCTCATAAAGATCACTTTGCTTCTGAGAGACACAGAGCCCTGAATTGAGGCTAGTGTTGCACAAAATAGAAGATCATGAATGCTCAAATGCAAAACCCACAAGTGAATCTGAAAAAAGCTCTTTTCCTGACTACAGCTCCAGTGTTACTGAGGGGTAACACAAAATTAATGATACGCTTGAAGAACATGCCAGATTTGAAGACCACTGAAAGGTTTGTATATCCCAAATTTGACTTGCCATTTGCAATCTGGCCTTCGAGGCTGAGCACATTTGTATTGCTTCCTCCCACTGAGCCATCTGTGTGCATCCAGGCAGCACACTGAAACGTCAAGTGTTATGAAAGGAAGAGATTTGGGAAAGTTTCAATCCTCATATAGAGCATAAAAATCACCTGGGATGGGGGAAGAAGTTACATATGTGGGAGGTAACTTCAAAAGCTGCTGTGTCTGAGAAAGGCATAACAAACTGGTACTTGTATTCCTATACAAGTGGAAAAAATAATAAAAAACCAGGCCCTTACACAACATTTCAACTACATTTAAACCTGAGAAGCTTGCACAGTATTCTAGAAAGCAAAGTATTGTGATCCTAGATGAATTCTTGATCAGTTCATAATAAACTGGACAGATATAATGAGATTGTTAACATACTTATGTTAAACTATGATGATGCAGCAGTAATATATTTAAAACCATTTAAGTGTAGACAGAACTGTTCAATTCCTTAAAACTTTTCAATTCAATTCTTGGCTTTGATTGTCCTAGAAGAGTTTTGTTGATTTTTTTCCTGAAGTAATAACAGGCAGACAGCATCCCACTGCTTAATTTATAATGCCCACCTTTAGAAAGGACAAGAATTGAGACTGTGAAAGACAATGTTGTATCTGAGGTAAAATGTTTTCCTGTACACTGAAGACCTTGATAATTAGTATAAAGAAGGAAAACGAGAAATGATTAGTAAGGCCCAAGATTCAATCACTTCAGTTGAGGAATTCTCCTATACTTGGTACTGAATCCTTCTCCTATAGATACACTGGTACGCAAAACACACCAATGCTTCACAGCTGCTCAGTGGAAGAGAACTTGTGAGAAACAACATTCTCCTTTCACAGGTCTAGTGGAACTAGTTTTCTCAGGACAAACAGAAAAGGAAATCTTTTTGCGTCATTATTACAGGCAAGCTATCTATTTCAGCAACTAATGAACAGAGTTGGCAAAAAGATTATGAATATTGGAAATACCAGAAACACTATAATTTATTTAGCAGTTGATATTGATGTTATGTAAAGTATGATTTCCTTTCACCTTGCAAACTCCCTTGTCCCAGAACACCTAGCTTTTGCTAGAGGGCTGGCGATAAGGACCCCCTTCTGTAATGAAACTTTATCTTGCACAGAACTTGACACATACAAGCACCTGTTATGCACCAGAGACACTTCCATACCTCTGATATACATCCTCCCCAGATACTGTGTGAGTGTTAAAGCCAGTAACAAAGCAGATGAGGTTTTTAGATGCTGAACTATCAACTTCCTGCACACTCTGTTATGCAAGCAAAGTCCCTGACAGCCCCCATATCACCACCTTCCTCATATTTGTGTCTTCACTTGCTCACTCGTGCTGTTCCTGTTTCTACAGATTCATCAGAGAAGCACGTGGGCAGGTTCAGTTTTCTTGTTTCTCCTTTATGAGAGTTTTTGAACAGCCAATTGGAATTTGACTAAAACAGTAATAAAATAAAAAGTTGTCCAAAATCCTGGCTTATGACCTGAACAAGTCCATGGGTCATTTTAAAGTTCATCACAGAAAAGCAGAGTTTCTGCCCTCCCCTGGTTTGCTCTTCCACACTAAATCCAACTCATGGTCTCCACAGTTGCATGCATCCAAAAAATCCAAGCCACCATAAATCAACTATAGGTATCCTGAGATTATATCACACTCTCAGGTCCAAACTACACAAGCTTTTGAGTAGCATCACTCTCCAGGTTTGGAAATTTAAGCAAATAGGAAGACAGGAATGATGTCAATGAAAAGCTGATATGTGCAGCTATTTGCACGTATCTGAAGTACAACCCTAATTTAGGCTTAGTAACCTAGCATGGAAAGAAGTAGAACAAGCACACACATAGTATTAGGTGATAAGCAATAAACCCCTTGAGTTTAATAAAATGCAAACTATTTAGTTTAGACATGGTGCAAGCAAGCAGTCAGGATATATCCATCAATCAATCACCATGAAGTACTTTATCATAAACATGAAATGACACTGTTCAGTCTAATCACACTTTAATCCTGTAAACATCTAAACATAATTTATGTTCTTAATTATTGAAACTGATAGTCTGAGTCTCTGAAACTAATGTTTTAAATTAACTATTCTCACTGCCATGCAAGACAGGGGAGTTCTACAGGTCCTAATCACAGAACCAAATACTGCACAACACCCAGTAGACACAGAGTAGAGCTGGGAAACAAACCTCACAAGTCTCAACTCTGAAAAAGTATTTTTAACATGTTTTACCTCGCTGTCAGTTGCTAATACCTTTCTCTCAATTGGTAATTACATAAATGCTGAGCCCTGTCTTTCTCATTGTACCAGATCTGAATGCTGAAGAAATAGGTTGCATAAAAGCTACTATCCAACAAGAAAACTGCTTATTCACATATCTGGAGGATATGTGAATAAGCAAGATAAAATCAACAGCTTGCAACTGCAAGCAGTGAGTAAGGTATTGAATTCATAGTGCTATACCATTTGTGAATAAAATTATGCAAAATAATGCAAAACCACCAAGGAAATGTAAAGCTTCTCAGATAGTGAGAAGTAGTTCATACATTGACAGCATGGCTTCAAGATTATTATTAAGCTCCAGCTAATCCTGACCACACAGAGAATTTCATATATAAAAGGCCATAAATATTTTTCCTTCTGACAGAAGCAACTGCACTGTGTCAGAGATTAAAGCAGCAGGGAACATGAGGGAGAAACACTGGAGCCCTGATATGCTCATTAGAGTGGACCCCACAGCCCAGCTCCCCAGTGTCACACTAGCTGGGACAACGGTGCACAAACTTCAGTTCCTGGCTTTGTTCCCATGAGGAAGAAAAATGCTGCAAACAAAGTCTTGAGAGTGAAAGAAAAGAAGTGCCATGGCCTTTCTCTCACAAAGCCCAAAGAGGGAAGCTGAGGACAGCATGGACCTGGAAACCCCTGCCTTCCTAAGGAGGGAGAGAGGTCACAGGACCTCTGGGATGCACCTGCATGGGCACAAAGGGTGAGAGAAACTGGGTGCAAAAAGACAAACAGGCAATGAAATTACACGTGTAAAGGCATTTAAACAATGAAAGTACAGCAGGGATCCCAAGACAGGTCTGCAGGCAGTTGTAAACTGGCCGAGCTGCCAGAGATTTACTCTGGAGCTCCAACCAGACTATAACAACTCCTGTGGAAATGGCACTGAGAGGAGCTCACCTCCCTCTTTCATACACACCAGCTGGGTTTCTAATTATTTTACTACTCTGTGTCATGATGTAGATGAGATTCCCTGGCAACACAGAAGAAGGTTTATAGGAATTGGATGACAAATCCTATAACTGCAATAAAAAATACAAAAGGAAAAGAGAAGCATCTCATCCTGCATGGGTGAGACAAGCATGTAACACCTAAATTTGTCCTTGCCTAATCCACTAGATAGAAACTTATGTCCACTTAACAAAGTGAACTATTTAATGTCACCCCATTGCTCAGATGAACACGATTTTTGGCACTAGATTTATTTAAAATCTTTGGTCTTTTGTTTGCATATATCAGTGACAGTTTACATTTATAAACATATTAAATCTCCTTTATTGCACAATATTGTCTTCAATAACATTAACTTCAAAAAACCTACATTATTAACCTTTATATATTTCATTGAGATGAAAGGCAGTTCAATTAGCAAGTCATGTCACATCATTCTTTCTAAAATCTTATCACCAATGCTGGAGTTGATATGTCACTTAATATTAGTTTTGCTTACTCTGGATATTGTATTACTATTGTTATGCCTTAGAGGGATCATAAAGCTGACTTTTTTTTTTTCTTCCCCTATTCTGTATCTCTCATTAGAAAAACCTGCAAAAAAACCCAGCTTTAATGGCAATGGATATCACAGCAGCACTCTCCAGTTTTGAAAAGAACTGCCATTCCACTGAGCAAGATGTTGACAGAAAGTGCACACTGCAGCCTATCAAACATCCCTCCCTGTTTCCCTGGCAACACTCAGAGGCCTGCACAAAGTGACTGCATCAAGCAGAAGGAAACTTGGAAGAGAGGAATAATTTCTGCACTTCAGCATCATCATGTCACTACTATATTTGACATTAAACAAACCCCACAGAGATCAAGAACATAATCAAGTGGAAACAGAGTACAAATGTATCCCAGTAAGTCTGAATGACAAAGGGGAACAGCCATGGTTTACCAGTGCTGAGCTTTGCTCTCAGTTACAAACTGTAAACCTGTGAAAGAAAAAAATGATACTAAAATGCATCCATAAGCATACTAACCTGTTTTCTGATACTAACAATGCTCATCACTGCATGGATATACAGTACCGAAGGGTCTGGTTCATTTCCCCTTTCAGCCTTTAGACATATGGCTCAAACTGACATTTCTTTGCTTAAGTAACAGTCTATGCTGTCTACATCTCCTAATCACCCTGATCAGAACAGAACATTGCTGACAAGCATTGGTTTCCCACCCAGACATGGCAGGATGCTTAGCCCTCTCCTTTTGGTTCTACAGAGCCTCTCTAGTCTGGTCTTCTTAAATAAAAGTGCTGTGAGAAACTTCTCACTCACCCTTTTCATTCTTGGGGACCCAAGGCAACTGGGGGTGGTTGCTGGTGCTGCAGCACCAAACCAGCATTTGCCTCAGCACAAACCACAATTCACATCCCATTAACAGTTTGCATGAAGTGCTTCAAACTCATAACATGTACCAGAAATCTGAGAAACTCAAACTCTGGCCAGTATATTTGACTTTCATTCCTATATTCCCATTTAAAAGGCAGTTAAAATACACATATTTGCAGTGATTTTATGTACACATGGATGAATTGCAAGGGAAGGTTGTATTCTGATTCTTCTTAAGGGGTAATACTGAATATTTTAGTAAGGAGCTACAAATTTGCCCTTTGACTATACTATTTATATTTTTGGAAAGTGTATTTATAATATTTCATATCAATATGACATATTAAAAACAAGTTGTATTCACTGTGCTTTCATCCTTTTATCCATTTTTTATCCTAAAAGTAGAGGTAGCTTTGAACTTCCTTGATGCCCTCTTTCCACACATTCAATCCAACTGGGAATCTGAAGAGGTCCCAGTCAACTGGAAGCTGGCAAACTGTCCCAAGGCAAGAAGGATGACTGTGGTAACTACATGCCTGTCAGTCTCACTTCAGTGTCTGGTAAAGTTACAAAAGTTACTCTGGAGCTAGTGAAAAACATCTGAAAGACAACACAGTCATTGGTCCAGCCAGAACAAGTTCATGAAGTCACAGTCCTGTTCAAGGAACTTAATTTCCTTTTATGACAAAGTAACCCAGGTAGTTGATAAGGGGAAGCCAGCTGATACGAGCTGGGGATTTCAGTAAAGCTGTTGATCTGAGGCCTCTCACAAGATTCTTCTGGACAAAATGTCCAGCACATTGTCCAGCTGGACAAACACATCATGTCATGGGTAAGAAACTGGCTCACAGGTCAGGCACAAAGGGTTATTTACAGGGAATGGGGTGGTAACATCAGACTGGTGACTTGTCACTAGTGGGGTTTCCCAGGGCTTCACTTTAGGCTCAGTTCTCTTCAATGTCTTCATAAACGACTCCAATGAATAATAAGTAACTTTACCAATGACACTAAACTGGGAGGAGCTGTCAAATCTCTTGAAGGCAGAGACCCTGCAGAGAACCTTTGACAAATTACAGGGCTGGGCAATCACCAACCATAGGAAGTTTAATAAGGGCAAGTGCTGGATTCTGAAGGAGGGACAGGGCATCCCTCGATGTATAAACAGACTGAGCACAGACACTGGAGAGCAGCCACATAGAAAGAAATCTGGGGATCCTTGTCAATGGCAAGTTGAATATGCGTGAGCAGTACCCTGGCAGCCAGGAGGGCCAACCCTGTCCTGGGGGGCATCAGGTACAGCAGCACCAGCCAGGTGAGGGAGGTGAATTTCTTACCAACACAAGTATATCAAAACCAAGAATACAGACATTTCTGTTCACACTGAAAATATTCCCATTCCTATATTAATTCAACTTTTCCATACTATGACTGTGTCTATGCCTCTGCACATGGACTAACTGGGGTGAAGAGAACAGCAACAGCCTGCCAGAAACAATACATGGATTTACCATGGGAAAAACTCTTTTTCACATCTTTCTGCCAATGGTTCTACAAAGAAAATTAACACATCACACTTCTGGCACACATACTAAATAACTGCTTCCACAAAAACTGTCCGTTTGGGATGCCAGAGAGCTATACAGATTTTCAAGCAAGATTAACTCTAATACATGAAACAGGACTTTGACTAATTTGTTGGGAGAAACGTGTTTTTTCCTCAAGACTGAGATTGTGAAATGTTTACTGGTTATTACTGCAGGAAGCAAACACAAGTTGTAATTGCACTATATTGTGAAAAAATATTAGAATCGTACAAATAAAGGACCGTGCCAAGCAGCTGAGACTTCAATCCCTCTTCATGCTGGTAACTATGAGAATTTAGTCTACTGTTGGTGCTAGGGGAGAACAACAGCAACAAGGCAGGAGCACATCAAGCACAGTGCAGTTTAGCAGAATACACTTAAGTAAAATTTTCCTGCTTTGGCCCACACACCCTCAGGACACGTAGTTTTTCCTACCAAAATACAAATGGCTTAAAACAAAAAAACAGCCCCTAAATGTGTTCTGTAGAATTCAGAGACAAAAGACTGCTGTGCAAAGCTCAATCAGGTAGAAAACTGTCCATTGATGATTTTACCAAGTGAAAACCAAGTTCAAACAGCCCTTGCTTTTCATCTTAGAGCATGCCTAAAGCATGCCTTTGATTTATACGTACACAACCTTTCAACCTTTCAGTTGTGTATTACAGGCTGTACAAGATTTATTCAAATTCAGCTATTAATTCAGCTCTCAAAGTAAAGTTTGTGTCTTTAAACTATATAGTTTTTTCTTGCAACATCGTAGAAAATTGGAAGCACCAATTGCATTTAGTCAATAATAAACAGCAAGATACAATTTTGATAGCTGCTTCCACACAGAAAAGGTTTTGGAGGAGAAAAAAGTGCCATGATAAGGGCTGATAACCAGTAATCCTCACAAGAAAACAACCTGAATCCATCAAGAATCCCTGCTAATCACAGAAGCAATGTCAGAATACCAACCTTACAGGAGTCAAGTACTCAACCTGGTATGTCACAGATACAAACCAACTTTTCTGTCTTCCAGAAATGCAAGAGGTAATCACTGCACTACTTAATGATTTTACACAGAATCACCATTATCCTGTATCTTTTCAGTATCCACAAACTGGATATGTGAAGTGGAAAATCAGGTCAGAGGAATGTTTTTATGTCTCAGCATTTTGCCTGCAGCATCCCAAATTATTCTTGATCACTAGATTTTATTAAACCCACATACTATGAGGCCACTGGGATTTCATTGTACACTTTGAAAACAGAGTGAGATATAATTTTATGATGACTGTAAAGATATGAAGTTTCAAGCAGAGTAGATAGTGTTTCTCTGTTAGCACTTGTAGTAAACACCCAGTAGTCTCACCAATGATGTGATACTACCATATTAAAGATCATGTCATCATCAACTGTAAAATGGAGCAACTTGGTGGGTGCAAATAAGAAGCAACACTGAGCCACTACACAGTCTTACCAGTCTGTCCCTCTGCAGGAAGGCTCTACTTTCTGAGCTTTAGCAGCCAACTTAAACTAGAACTGAGACAACTCTACAGAATAACTCACACAATTAGGTGTGTATTCAAACTTGTCTATAAAGGCCAGTTCAAACAATTCTGCATTCAGAGTAATACCTAGTGCAAACACAATAGTATGTGCAAAAACAAGGCTATGATGTTCCTCTTTCATGATTGTTTATATTCAATTTAGTTGGGTTATTTGGCATAAAAGTTTGATTAAACAAGAGGGGAATTTTTTCAATATACCCAGTATCCTTTAAATCCTTTTTATTTCTTATCTTTTGATCCTTTTTATTAGAAGACTGAATTAATAGAACAGAGCTTATCAAACAAAAAATTAGTTCAGCTCACATTTTACCTACTGAGTACCATTTAACCTGGAGGTTGATTTACAAATTACGTACAAAGTCATCTCTTTTTTTGTGTGATATTGTCACCAAACATGATGAAGCTGAGAAACCTCAAAAGCCAAGAGGTTCAAGTAAGTTTTATGCGACTGTTCGGAGTTTTTGTTCCTCCTCTCATGCTTTTCTTCCCCATATGACCATGCTGACATGCAAGGATTTGGTCTTATCAGCTGTGAAACTGCTGCACAAAATCATAGTAGGAACATTCAACAATCTGTTCCTCCCACACTCATCTACAAAAGGGACCCCCAGTTCTAAGCAATACACTTCTTTATATAGTCTTCTCAGGGTAATGCATACAGCAGCTGGTAAATTATAAGATAAATGCTTTAATCTCATTCTCTAAGCAGTCCATTATTGCTTACAAGAATTAAGTCATCCTTGAAATAAAGACATAAGTGTCCATAAAATTTCTGTAGCTATTTACAAAGGGAGGAGCAAGAAGACCTGACAAGAACCATCCTGGTGAATACAGGGGGTAGTAAATACTACACTCTGATGCTGTAGCATTTATGCCTCCTTATAGCACAACTGTGGGAAAATTCATGAAGCCAAGGGTGCAATATTAAATAAATGTAGTGTGAAATAATGCCTAGAGCTAGCACTGAAATCCATGTGAATTATAAACCATGAATAGGAATCAATTTACAATCTAGAGATATTTAATTAAAATTTAATATTACAATATTTAGGCAAAAAACAGGATATAAAAATAACTCCTTATGTATGAAAGTCTAGCTAACAAGTCTTAAAATTCATATTGTCTTGAAGGCAGCTGGGCAGACTAGTAGCAGGGGTTAACTAGCAGACAAGAATTTGCAAACTTCAGAGCATGAGGTAATTTTTGGATAGAGGCTAGGAGGAAATTATGTATTAACATATCGTTTCAAAAACATTCATTAAGGTTTTTTTCTGAAGCACTAGTTTGAAGGGCAAGATACCATGGGCTTGAGAGAAGTGAGTAAATTCTACCCTGCAGTAACCACTTATGTCCAGACTCTTAATAACAGCAGCAGGGTGGCATGGTCATCTTTATTGAGAGAAACTTCTTTGCTCTAACTATTGGATAAAGAACCAAGGCAGAACCAGCGACCATGAGACCACTGGTGCACCACACTAAACCCACATTTTTGCACGTCTGCACGCTCTCATGCTTTAGAACTCTTTACTCATTCATGCATAAAATTCTAAACTATGACAAATACAAGTAATTCATGTTGCAAGGCAGGAGCCTGGCTGCCACTTTATACATTCTCAGTTTCCAAAGAAAGAGCCTCTGCTACTCTTCATGTTACAGAAATCTTCACGGACAAAATGCTTTCCTTTGTTTTCAAGCAGACCATTGAATTTCAAATATGGATGTTAACAAAGTAGTCTGTAAAAGTCAGTAGCTCTTGTCACTTACTTGGCTTAGAGTTAATGATGACATTTTCAGCAGAGAGCTGAGGTGGGAACCTGCAGTTGTCTCCTTGGCCCTCACTGCTGCCATACTCTATGACGTCCACTTGTCCCAGTGGTACACTCCACTTCAATAAATACCTCTGGCCAGTGGTCATGGTGCCACTGCTTTCATAGGAAGAGCTGGAAGATGCAAAAATTATTGCTGTGACAAGCAACTGTGTTTCATGGCATAGTATTTATTATTTTAGCTTCTAAAATCTGCTGTTTATCAGCTTGAGTACAGTGCACAACTTGAAAGAAATACATGCATCAGGCTGACTTTTGTGACTGACCTTTTCTGTCGTGCAAAGAGCAGCCATGCAGGTGCAGATAATCTTGTCTACAACCACAGGACTGCCAACAACAGCCCTTACAATACTATAGCAAAACATAAATGAACATCTTTTAAGATCAGTGTGCATTCTGAAATCCTAATACAAGTGCTTAGGATTATACTTTGGCTCCACATTTTCCTTATTTTTTTGAAACACTTCTTTTTGGGCCCTAACTGCTATGTTTAGGGAAGTATGGATGACGCGACCTTTGAATGACTGCTGGCAACAGGAAGGACAACATAACCTCCGAAGGGCTGACAAACCAACATTTCTGCCAAGCCCCACAGCCCAGACTGTTCTGTACAGCAGACCTCCACAACTGTTGAGGTTTCTCAAGAGTAATACTGCCTGAGCTGCTGCATAAGAAGTGTGTATCACAACAGGCATTTCAGAGGAAAGAACACACTGAGGAAGCTCATTAGGAATAGAAATTACATTAATACTAATTTTACTTTGTTTCCTTCATTCCCTTATTCCCATTTAAGAACATGTAACAAATATTTATTATAAAGGACAAAAGAGATGTTAAAATGAACAAAAAAGGTTTATTTCACAGAAAGCATGACTGAAATCCAGAAGTCAAATGCTTGAGAGAAATCAGCAAAATGCATTTATTGAGAACAGCAGCTAAATGCTGAAGTTTAGCTTGTCAGCTACCTATTTGCAAGACTTTTGTTTCAACGAGGAAGCAAGTATGAGCAAAACACAACTCCCACAACTTAAGTAAATATAAATTGTTGAGCTAGCTCAGAAGAAACAAAAAAAAATAGGCAGGACACAGTTGTTCAGTCACTAGGGATAGCAACCACCTCATGCAACTGCTGTTACTTCAGAGTTAGGCCACCAGCTCCTGCTGGTCATCTAGACTGTGTGCAAAGAAAGACCTGAGGGTTATGTCATCTGTAAAAACATCTACCTTTTGCAAACCAGGAACACTCAAATGTGCCAGGTGCCTAGGGTCCACTAGTTACAGAGTTTTCTATGGCTTGCAAAAGATAGATACTTTTACAGAGGATATAACCCTCAGAGGGTGAGAGACTTGGCATGATCATGAACTTTTAACATGGAAAACAAAAACAGACTGCCCTTTGCTGCTTCTGGTACAAATAGAAAAATTCCAAGAATTTACTGGTATGAAAGAAGATAAAATATGAATAGTTAAAAACAATATCCAAGTGTTACTAAGAAAGTAAAGAATTTGTAAAGGCAAGGATCACAAGATCTGAAGTGTAGTTATTACATGGCACTTCTCACTAACATTAGACCAAGCAACCACACACTTAGAAATATATGTACAGGACTCATACTTCAGTAATGAATTCAGTAATGATATATGAGATATCAACTCATATTATGCTTTAAAAAAAAAGCTGTTCTTAGAAGATTTTAACGATCCACATTTTCTTTGTCAGAGCGTACCACCACACAAAACAATTTATATGTGTGCTAAGACAGTCTTGGCATATGTAGACACCTAGTAACAGTAATAATTACAGCCAAGGAAAGCACAGAAGGAACTATGAAAAAATGCTTTTTTCAAAGCATTTCACCTTTAATCCTTCAATGTTTGGCTTCAGAGATAACAACCCTTCCCCATCTGGAATTTTGTCAGTGAGTTCCAGGTTTGTTCTGGTAACCTGCATTAACTTTATGGGTTTTGTTTTGTTTCTTTGTTGGTTGGAGGTTGTTTGTTTATTAGCAGAGGGTGGGATTTAATATACAAATTGTGTCAAGTTACAGTCTGAATTTAAAGAAGAAGAGAAAAAAGTCTTACCCTGGTATGCCTGTATTCTACTAAGCATACAGCAATAACTAGACACAACAGAGCATTTCCATCTGTAATCTCCAACTGATGTAATTTTCTTACAAATTTACTCTAGAACTTCCAAATATCAGTCAACAACTTGGAGGACTATAACTATAATAAATCCAGTTATTATGACTACTCCGAGAAACCATTAGCCACAGTAAATACAACAAAAGCAATTGTATAAGTGTCTTTTTTTTTCCACTTGAAGTTCAAATGATCATCTAAAAAAATATAAATGAAATCTTACCGAACATTTACTGTTGCACACATCAGCACATCATTTAACATGAAAAGTCGCCGTTCTTTGGTTTTGATAATTTCTCCTTTGTCATTATAAACTGTCTCCACCATATCATCAGTCCGTATGAGGTATCTGTTTCCACTGCTGAGTAGCTGGATTTGAAAACAATCAGCATTGCATATTATACACTGTACATCCAACATCTGGCACATAAAAACCAAAAGCAATGGGTTATCACTTGCCATCCTAGCACAAGTGGTTGCAGGTGGATTTGCAAGGGAATTAGGTCTCTTTAATAATCTGCTTTTGATTTAGAGAAACAGTAGCTTCTGTCATCCATATGGACTTAAAGGGCTTTGCATCTTAATGTAGACCATGGTTGCCCTGGGAATCTTCCACACTGATAAAGGTTGCTTGGTGAAAAAAATGAATCTTTCCACAATTTCTGTGATTTCCCTCCTTAGTCCTTTCTTTCACTGTCCACTGAAGACCTACACATGACCCAGCTGCCCAGAGTGGGAGGCCAGAGTGTGAGGAGGAAGTGTGCTCAGCCCGCTCTGTCCCCCTGGCCTCACACAGCTGAGGAGCACAGCTGGCAGGGTGTCACAGGCCGTGGAGAAGATAACATGTCCGAGAGACTCTCGGCAGGTAGATTGCTCCTGACATTTGCCTTCAAGGGCGGAGGATCAGCCACTGTGTGCAAGCATGAACTAATCCTTTACATGTCAAACACACCTCCATAGTGTCCAACAGAATAAAATGGTCCATAACTCACTAATTTTCTAATCAACAACCTCCTTCACCACCTATTTCACACTGGCTGGCATTGTTCCGAAACTGTATATGCAAATATACAGGCCCAGGAGGGCCAACCATGCTCTGGGGGGCATCAGGCCCATCACTGCCACACAGGCAAGGGAGGGGATCGTCCCACTCTGCTCTGTACTGGCCTCACCTGACTATTGTGTGCAGCATTGGGTGCCACGATGTAAGAAAGATATTAAGTTGTTAGAGAGTGTCCAAAGAAAGATATTAAGCTATTAAAGAGTGTCCAAAGGAGGGCCTCGAGGATGGTGAAGAGCCTTGAGGGAAAGCTGTATGAGGAGCGGCTGAGGTCACTTGGTCTGTTCACCCTTGAGGAGACCAAGGGGAGACCTCACTGCAGTTACAGCTTCTTGTGAGGGGAGGGTTCTTCACCCAGATGGTGGCTGGGCACTGGAACAGGCTCCCCAGGGTAGTGGTCAAAGCCCCAAGTCTGACATAGTTCAAGATGCATTTGGACAATATTGTCAGGCACTTGGTGTGACTCTCAGGGGTGGACTTGTGCAGAGACAGGAGTTGGACTCTATGATCCGTGTGGATTCCTTCCAACTCGGCTGATTCTGGGATATTAACACCCAAGGCCTGCGGGACCCTGTGAGACTTGGAGTGACTACCCACGTACACATCAATGAATTCCCCACTGCATAACACACAAAGTCTTACAGTCAGTATCAACTGACAAAAGGTAAACTGGGCCACCTCTTCAAAAGCACATTCTGTGTCTTGGAACTATTTGCAGATGATTAATAGCTGCTTCAAGAAGCAGGATTATGACAACTAGAAAAGAAAATAAAATGTCTGAATCCATCTTCTAATGCACTTAGAATGGAAATACTGTTCCAGTATGACAATAAATTCAGTATTGCATTCCTGGTAAATAGCTTAAAACAAGCATTTTCTGGTTGACTCTTGCTTTCCTAAAAGGTGTGCTTTTATGTATCACCAAAAATAACCCCATTCCTTCAGCACACCCCCACTACTTTATCTCAGGAGTCCACAGGATAATAACCTGTAACTTCACAATAGCAGTAATTGAAGCATTTACGCCCCACTTCATGGGAAAGAAGGAATCATTTATGATACAAAAAAAACAAGCATACATATATCCACAGGACAGGTATCTACTAAAACTCAAATAAAAAAGATTGTTCCTGCCTTCTTACTGAATGTCTTCTAGAGTTCTTTTCAGACATTTCTATAGTACAATGCAAATATATGAATGAAATAGACTGGGATTTTCCTGAAAATGCTATGGACCCATTCAATAGCACATCCTGAAACACTTCATAGTTGGAAGCACTGCTGTACAAGGACACAGTCCCTTTCTTTACACAGGAGTAATTCCTCACTTCTATGACAAATTAAAAGTTGAATTTTTCCATGCAGAAAATATGCATGAGATTTTACTTTAAATTATTATTTCCTACACTGCCACAGAGCAATACTGCTGAGGCTAGTTCAGTGTACTGCCCATTCCAGCACACAGTGGTGGTGTTCAGTCCCAGAGCTGGGTCACATCTCACATTTACCACTAGAATGACCCCATGTGGTTGAGCTCTACAGAAAAAAACAACATAGCTGTCTCTTTGGTGTCTGTTGTAGAGATTGCTCAAGGCCCAGAAATTGACTCTGCCATTACCATTATACTTTCCTACCTTCCCTACCTTGTTCAGGTAACGTTCATTCATTGCTTTTGCTATTTGTTTTATTTCACAGCGCTGATCTGCATCCCTTTTCCTTTCATTTAACTTCTCTGCCAGTGTCTCGAGTTCTGTAAGAGCCATCTGTAGAGGTAATCTGTCAGGATGTCCTTTATTAGTATTCTTCAGCATATCCTGAGGGATAATTATAGAACATAAAAAAAAATCCCATTTATTATCAAAGTCAGGTACAGTAGTATGTACATTTACACTACATTCTTTACTTGAGTACTACTAAAGAATAAGACCAATAAACACCTAATGAATATTCAACCAGCACATTGCTTAACTTCCCAAATATCTTAGTAATTTTTAAAAAATATACATACATACATGTATGGGATCACATACATTCTTATTTAAAGAACAACATTACAGAGAAGGGACATAATATTAAACAATCTGGCAATCAGTATTATACTGTAATATGTATATGTCTATAAACAATGATTTAAAATGAAACTTTTCTGATATTTATTGTCATAATAATATTGTATTATCCTTATTATTGTCATTATTCCTCATGGAAACATGGACACCATACTCCTAAAGTAGGAGACGTTACATTAAGGTCACAACAGCTTCTCCAAGTCTTTCTCCTTTGTAGGCATACAGTAGGAACAGTTTGAATTAGACTTTGTCGCCATTCCCAGAGCACTTAAAAATCCCTATATATTCACTCTGTCTTCCAGCCACAATAAACTTCAAAAACTCTCCCCATGGCTTCTGACCCACACACTTCCCCCACAACTACCTCTGCTCCTTTATCCCAGTAATTCCCAGACCTGCAGCCCAGAGGCTGCCCTCCTCTGCGGCACCTGCTAACACATGGTGCTTTCTGGGGTTGATCTGCTGGGGTCTGGAAGGAGGTAAAAACAGAGTAGATTTGTCTGGAACAGGTCTATGCTGGGGAACTGTGCCCTTCCTGCAGCTTGACTGCCTGCTGAAATGAGACCCAAGGACCCCATCAAATCCAGTTTCCATCGGAAGAGAAACAAGACGCTGCAGGTCGGAAGGAAGGTGGAGGTCCTGTGAGCCAAGTAGCCAGAGAGTGTACTGTTGTTCTGCATCTCACATATATTCTAAACTATCCAAGGCATGAATTTAATCCTCGTTTTTTTCTTCAATGGAAAGTAATGCCACTAAGTTCCTAGGCATGTTCTGAAATGTTACTAGCTAACAACCACATATAAACAAGTAGCATATTTGAAATACACCTTTACTAGAAAACGATGTATAAGCTATATTTTACTTAGCAAGTAATCTACTGTAAATCCAGTTTACTAAGGCTTTCCTCCAGTGCCCTTACTGCCTGTCCCTGCAATCAGACTATGAGATCAGCATGTTTAATGCACTGAAATTTTCTCTTTATTTACTCATGATCTAGTGGTCACTTCCACTGCAGCATGATCCTCTAGCAGAAGACAGCTACCAGGTAATACCAAGCAAAAACTAGACAAGAATGCAAAAGGAGTCTCTCTTTGGTAAACATTATTTACCTGCAATAGTAGAATGAACTGTGGAAAACGTTGGATAGGTTTCATCATTAAACCATACAGTGTAATGCGATCAGGGCTTGACTCCTGACACTGCTGCAATGCAAGAAAGCCACACTTACTACCATGAGCACATTTCCACCAGTTACAAAACAAAAGGAAAACATTTCCTAAAAATTCTTCTATATTGTTTACATTAATTATAATAGGAAGAGGGTAAAGATTCCATTTACTACCAAGATTTAATTCAAAAATGCTAAGTCTTTTAGAAAAACCTGTCATTATTAAAATAATGGCCTGCCACTGAACTGAAGTATCCTCCTTAAATAAATACAGCTGGGCTAAAGCCACACCAGCAATGCAGCACCTATAAATCTAAATACCTACCTATGCATTTTTAAGAGGAAATCTAAGAAAAACATTATAATCTCAGTGCTATGCAAACAGAGATTTTGATCTTCTTTATTAGAACAAAGGAAAAATTGTTGATTTATATTCGGTAAGAAAATTGTTGGAATCCATTAAATTCAGTTACCAGGAATGGCAGATAAAATCAGACAAATTTCTTTTGCTTGTGCAAAAAAGCCAGAAATGGCCAGAAATAGGAAGGTTAGAGGAAATACTCAATATTAAAAACAAAGAAACTCTAAATGGTATTAAAGTGATGTTGTGCTTAAGTCGCTATTTATTGCTACAACTATCAGCTTCACAACAATTTATTTCCATGGTTATCTATACAAACATATATTTTTTCCAAACAGTAATAGTGAAGATTTTGATCTTCATTGCTGGTAGGCAAAAAAAAAAAAAAAGGAAAGGTAAAGAAGTGTCATCTGTCAACCGTTTGGCAGTGTTTCTGCAAGCAGAACCAGTGTGGCCCTGACAAACAGTGATGAGAGGTGTGGATTATGTCCTATTGGAAAAACATGCTTTTAATAGTAGAACATGTTTAACATGTGACTTCACGCTCACTGGAGTCTGATCTTCATGGTACTTAAGGCTTCCAAAGTATCCTGCACAGAGTTGTCCACACTCCAAGAAGTTGTAAGTTAATTTAAGACCTGAAGACAAACCTCTGCCACCCTTCTCTAGGCAAGCTAAGAAGAGTTGTTCTATGCACCCAGTTTTGCTGTTTTGAGGAACTCTGTAACTGACCAGACAGGGTGACCAGCTCTGGGAGGCACAACTCAATCCAGGATGTTTCGGGAATGAGATAAGCTGAGCTTTCAGACAATGTCACAGACAGCCCAAAAGCCTTGTAATGGATTCTGTGTAACCTCTGCAAGGTGTCAACCCTAGGGATTCACAGCACTTCTACTGTGTGTGCCAGGCTCCCCATACACATCATATGCAACAAGGTAGTATGCATTCTGCAAAAAAATCACCAATTTCAACCCCAAGCCAGAAACACAATCTTCAAAATCCAGGGAAGTTGTTGTGGAATGGAAATCCAGCTACACTGCTCCTCACAACACAAAAAACAATTAGAATTAAAATAAATTTCAAATTAAAAAGTGGTTTCATACAGTGAACTATTATTTGAAGCTCACGTGATATGGAAGAATCCTAATATTTAGCCAAATAAAGTAATGCAAACATCAATAAACTGATGTGAATAACAATAAAACTACTGTGCACTTCAAAATACATCCCAGATCTAACAGGACGTTACTATGCCAAATATACAATACTGGAAGGGCATCCTCTGGGGTCTTTTTGTGCCAAACCCACAAAACAGATCTTAAGCCCATAAAGAAAGTGAGACAAAAAACAATGTCAACAGTCAAATTTCCTCCCAAATTATAACTCATACTTTCTAATTTATCATATATGCATGACTATTTTAAGATTGAATGAACTAACCTTTAAGAAGTCTAAAAAGGCAGGTTTGGTGGCACAAGATTTCTTGAGAATCCCAACTGCTGTACTGAAGTTGTTTACATATTCACTGTATGCATCCAATACCATAGATTTGGAAAACTGAAAAGAAAAAAGGGCAAATCCTAACTAAAAATACAAAAGACCTCTGCCAGCACAGATCTCTGGCTGTTAGGGACTTGCTCAGAACTAAGGGCTTTGCTTGGCCTACTGCTGGATATACAGATATACTGGTAATACTCAAAATAATCTTTCTGCACAAGACAGGCTGGAAACAGAAAGATATAACAAGCTGTGAATTACAAGAAATGTATTTACAGAAATTGCTTCATCTTGGCTAGAACACTGGGGCAGAACCTGAGGACTATGAGCAAAGGGCATCCAGAGACATTCAAAGTGGCGGCTGAGATCCCTGATCATCTCACTGCCTGTCTTCCAGATTAAGTCAATCAGCAAACTCTCAGGGTCTTCACACCCTGACTTCAGCTATTAAGGACTTACCAAAAAGGCAGACAGTTTATGTGGCCTGCAAACAGTCATGGGAATGGTAAGATCACCACCCATTGCCTTCTTGGTAATCTTATCCCTCTCTTGCAGAGCTAGTCTCATTAAGACTACCTAACTTGCTTCAGTCACAACAAGGCAGGTTTGATTTAAACAACAAATTTCATTCTGGATGAACTGTGAACAGATCCCAGCTCTCACAGCATGGATAAAAAGGTGGTGATTTCCAGCACCTGGGTGGCAGTAGAATAAAGCATTTAAGTCAGAGGCAGGCAGCCTCTTCAAGCCTCACTTTCATGGTGAATGTCTTTCAATCAACCAAGGCCACTTCTTGTTTTCTCTAATTTAAAGCAGTAGCTTATTCTGTCCTTTACTGAATGAAATTCCATTAATGATGGAATAGTGTTTTACAAATACTCTTTATCAGTGCCCCATCTTAGTTCAAACTCAGGAATTCAGGACATTGTCTACTGTGGTTTCATTCTACTAGCACACTACTAGGTACAATTACCCATTTTTTACAAGATTCTAAGGCTGAGTATCACCTTAACTTTGGTAATTTGTGAATCTCTAATTTCTCATAAAAATAAACTGTTTACTTATGTGTCTGAAAGATTAATCAAAGCCTGAAAACTGTTCTCACAATCCTTTCGTATCTGCCAACTGAACTGAAGATGTGCTGGTGTCAGTTTCCTTATCAGGATCATACATGCATACTCTGACAGTTGCCACAGGCATTGGAGAACATGAGAATAAAGCAGCTAAGTTAGAAAGATATGGAGATGGAAAAACAAGACTAAAATGAAACCAGATTATCTGTTCTGGCACATTTGCTTACTGAAGCAACAAAGACATCACCGATCATTTCAACAGAGTCCCACTCAGATACGCGACTCGCCAGCGCAATCTGAAACATCGAATGGCACTGAAGAATTTCCTTAATTCGATAAAAGACCATTTTAAGTTTTCTTTCACTCAGTAATTTTAGTTCCATATCTGAAAGGGGCTTCTCATATTGCTGTGGAAAAAAAAAAAAAAAAAAAAGGCAAATTGATTTAAACACAAAAATGGACTTCTATAAGCAGAGAAAGAAACTTATGCAACAGTACACACACTCACAGAATCACTGAACATTTGGCATGAAGCATCTGCAGCAAAATCTCTGTTAGTCATATGACAGATTCTTTAATGACTCTTTTTCAAATATTCAAAACTTTTAAGATACAAAAGATATTAAGGTACCTCCAGAATTCTTTTGAGAGCATCCACGTAATTCTTCTCACTATCAACTACAGAGCCCAAAATATACCTTCTCACAACCTGTTGAAACAACAAAGTTTTGTCCAAAGTTCTAATCAGGTAACACATTCATTATAGTTGGAAATGATGATGATAAAATTCTCACATTAATAAAACAAAAGAAATACAAAGCAATTTCAATAATGGAACTGCAATAAAATAATACTGTACCTATTCAAAGTAATTAAATTCACCATTACTCTAAAAGTACTTATTTTAAAGAACACAAAAATTATTGTATCAATAGCTGTATTTCTTTTCTGACTGTTGTAATTACAAGCTTTACTTTTAAAACTTGTGTTTTGACTTTGACATTTAACAACACTCTCAGGCACCTGGTGCAATTTTTAGGGCTGTCCTGTGCAGGACCAAGAGCTGGACTTCAATGGTCCTAGTGATCTTCCAAACCATGATATTCTATAATCCTATGCACCTTAAATGTACATATGTAGGCATTAATGGAAACAATCATAGGTATAAGGTGATGTTGACTACTTCAGTGATTTGCTACAACAAAATAGGTAACAAATTTTCAAAAATCAGTTCTAAATTTTATTTTAATAGGTTTTATAAATTTATTAAGAGCAACATGAAGGGCAAACAAGCAAATACTAATTGCCTTTTAAAGTTAAGGCCATATAAACTTGAGAAAGTTTATATGGCCTTAACTTTAAAAGTTTTTCACTGAGAAAGTATCCAAGTCAGCATTCTCTTCTGGGCATTGCCATGTACAAGTGAAAATCCCCAGGTTATCTATATTTATATGCACTGACAGAGTAGTAAGAGCCTCAGGAAAAGGTACCATATTTCATGTTAAACCACAGGCTATTTATTACACCTCCTTCTCCACCTCCTGCTTCCGTAATTCAGCTGAAATGCACTTGGTATGTACATGCAGGTGGCAGGACAGGAAGGACTGAGAACCAATCTGGTTTAGAATTTAAGCATCGTGCCATCAATTAGATTTCTTGTTGGTTATAAAGATTTGTTTTCACCCAAATCCATTTCCTAATCCAGCTCACCCCAGAGTTTTCAAAAGGGGGACTATGAGGGAGAAGACAGCACAGGGGTAAGATCAAACCACTGTCCATAACTACAAGAGAAGGAAAATCTGCTCATTTTTCTATTTTAAAATAACCTAAATGACCATGAAACCTCAAATCTCAGGTTTGCTTTTTTCTGCTCCAGAATCCCACAGCCTCCTGCCTCCTTCACCACCATTGCCTTTAAATTCTCCACACTTGTGTTTTGCATTATTAAATGCAGGTTATGTGAGAATTTTCTTTCAGTTACTAGCTTTTCAAAGGAGGACCTCAAAATTATCTGAGGCTTCACTTAAGATATATACAGCAAAATTAGTTGTGTCTAATCTGTGTTTAGAATGGATTTAGCAGTGTCTTATTTAGTATAGCAGATCAGTGGCTTTGGTGAATACTAATCCTACTTTTAGTCACAGTTCATTCTTCTGAAAAGAACAAACATCTACAGAAATGAAAATTTCAGGCTCTATAATACACAAAAAGAATACTTAAGAGTGGCTTCAGGTTATTGCAATAGATATGAGCCCCATCCCTGGCGCTTGCAGGCACCAGGATTTAAACAGAAGCCATCATGCCACCTGCTGTTTGAAGCCACACAGAGCAGCTCTGCTGTGACAGGGCAGCTGGGCTGGAAGGAGGTCCTGGCCTGGGGCGCCCAGGGCTGTGACCCCTTCCCACAACCAGGCTATGCTGTTCCCTTGAACTGCTCCAGTGCTTCTGTGCACCCCAGCCCAGCAGAGCCCTGCTGACCAGGAGCCAACCTCCCCCACACAGCTGCTGCACCCCTCCAGTCTGGCGTCACTTCCAGATGTGCACTGCAGCTGGCATCTAGATTACTCATACAGGCTTTAAATGCCCGAGGCCCGTGCCTGCTCCTGAGGGACAGCACTGACACTGACCACCCGCTGTACCATGGACTCACTGAGCATGGTGCCCTCACCTGTTTTCCACCCACCTTTTAGTCCACCTGTACAGACTCTATCTCACCTACAGGAGTACAGGAATACTTCAGGAGACAGCTGAAAGCCCTGTTAAGGCAGAGGTAAGTGACACACTTTGCTCCTCTCTGCCTATAAAGTCACCACAGTCACCCCTCAGTCACCTCAAAGGCGCTCAACCTGGTCATGCACAGATGGACTCTGGTCTATCTACATTGATTTTCCCCACTCAACTTCCTGCCCGACTGAATGCAGACATAGCTCCCAAGAGCATGTGCTCCATCACTTTTGTTGGGACTGAGGTGAGGCCAGACTCAATTCTCCTTCTTGTGGTTAAGAGTGTGACACTTTTCCCCAGTCTTCTGACCACTGTGATCTCAGATGACTTAGAAAGGCCTTACCTGCAGCATCCTTATATCCATCCCATCTGGTCCCACAGACACCTGTATGTCCAAATGGCCTCAGCTGCCCCAGCTGCTGACTAGGCTTCACCCCAGCCGACCTGTCTCTGGGCTCACAGGCTGAGCTCTGAGGACAAGCCTCAGCAGAAAAACTCATGGCAAAGGTGGAACAGTTTTGACCCTTTATCCCTAGGTCCATGCTCCACCAAGCAGCGTAGCGTGTTTTTCTCAGCTTCCTTTTGTTACCAGTGTACACATCAGAAACTCTCCACTGTTGCCCCTCACACCTCACTAGCTCCAACTGAGTCTTGGCTTTCCAAACTCCATTCCTGCCCACTTGGACAGCTCCTCCTGGGCAGATGAGCAATATTTGTCATGACTTACACAACTATTACCAATTCGTTCCAAACTACAAGCACTCTGGGGTTTTTTTTCAAAAGAGGGTAAATTCATTTGTACAAAACAACCCCAGTGAAACTCAAATTCCTATTTGGAAAGAAGGAAAGAACATTCAGACTAATGCTGAAATCTCACATTATAATAAAATCTTACAGTAATGTAACACAGTTTGGTAGTTGCTTTGTTACAAGACTAGAACTTCACTGTGTTAAACGCAAGAGAAAAGTGAACCTCACCCAAGTAAAAGGTAAAACAAACAAACAAACCCCAAAAATATGTAGCCCTCTCCTCAGTTGCCCCTTAGTTTGGTTTTTTGCTCATTTTCTTAAGGTACTGACCAACTAACTCATGACTTGACACCCCAAGAAGCTAAAAACTCTTATACAGTTATTAGTTGTCTTAAAATACAGTAACATGATGCCAAGGGATTTCTTTTCAGCCAAAATTTCTTAACTGATGCTGACTTCTGTATTTTTTCAAGCGATTTCCACAGTGACTATACAGTTTGAGGTGGAGGACAGCAAAATGAATTCTTCTGTAGACTTGACTTTACAGGGCATGACATTTTTTTTATTAACCAAGAAAAACCTTTAGATTCCAAGAGCATAGAGGATATTCTCTGCATTTAAAATGGAAATCCCAGAGCACCTGGAACAATGTTTTCTCATTCAATAAAAATGCCTTAACTCTTTTCTTTTTTTCCCTCAAAACCATCACATTTAGTTTAAGTGTTCAGCTAGTGAAACAATATAGTTCTTATAGATATTTTTATAATGCAAACCAGCATTTTGCACCTCTATGTGAATTCAGGACTGATGCAACTATATGCACACACACCAATTTTCAAAAAACTACTTATTCAGTTCTGAATTTGATGTCCACTTAAGTAAAATGCCAATACGTTTGAAGACCAAAAGAACCTAAGAGCCATTTGTGCAGAGCAGAAGGGGAGAAAAAAGAAGCAGAAAACCATATTTCCCAAAGCTTACTACCTGCTGCTGTGATAATCCTTCAGGCATAGGAGTCATAATTGCTTCTGTATGCACACAGTCCACATCAATAAATAAATTTAGCTCTTCTTCTTCCAGACAAGATGATCTATGATCTACAAATAAATAACAAAAAATGTCAGCTTTTACATGTGGATTGAAAGAAGAAAAAAGCAAAACAAAACCAAAAAAGCAAAGACCCTGTCATTTGAGCACAGAAATTATAAATTTTCACTTAGCAAACAAAAGAAATTTCCCGGCACTTCTGTATCATCTGTGAAATCACATCACTGCAATCAGCAATAGGCACTCTAACACAGAACACCTTTCAAAGGCATTCTAATATCCCACAGCTGAAGACAGCCTAAGCATCTTTTGATGGACCTCTACTCCCTCCTCTCAGCCAGGAAAATGGGGCTGTCCAGAGGGCAGGACATGACAAACTGGGTTAAATTCCAGGGCCAGCAGTTTTAAAATAAATGATCCCTGGGAAGAAACTGAAAACACTCATGATCCAGGTAAAAAAATTCCATACACCCTTCTATGGCTGAAATGAAGTAGCCAAATTAACCAAAATGTTTGCTTTCATCAGAAAGGAGTGAGGGATTCTGCATTGCTCTGTGGGTATATTACTGAGAAAGCACCACCGAAGTACACTGATAGGTGGCAGTACACAGCCAGCCAAATAAACAGATACCAGGAAAGGAGACATAAAGAAAGAACAGTATGAGAAACTGTCTTAGAACAAAAAGACTATTAATAAGGGAAGATTTGATGGCTGGGAGAAACTTGTGAGTATAGCTAACAAACTTTTCACTAGCTCCCTCTGGATTTGGAAAGTGGTTATGGGATTCAGCCATCCACAGATACACTGTGTCTGCAACCTAATCTCTAGAAATACAAAAAGAAATGCCAGGCCCATCGTAACACTGCTCTGCAGATCATTTTCATCTGTTCAACTGCAAAAAGTTGAGGATACCCTTTTTGATCACCTCATTCTGTGTACCTTTCTACATTCAATTTGTGAATTAAGAAAATTGAGAAGCAGTCAGAGGTCATGACACAGATGTAAGATGTGCCCTGGCCCATACAGATAGGATGCAACTTTATGCTACCTCTCTCAATAAAAATATTTTGTTCCATCCTTGTGGTTTTAGCTTCCTAAAACTGTAGTTTTATAAGCTCTGAAGTAACTACCATTTACTTAGTTGGGCAGAAACTTGAGCAGAAAGATATACTGTCATACTTATCCTGAAAAAGAAACCAGTTTAATTTACTACCACCTGTCTCTTAAAAAAATTACCTGTGGACAGCTGCTGCCAACCTCATGACAAAAGACTGTCACTTGCTCTCAAATACAGAAAGAACACAAATATTTCTGTGGCTTTTTGATTTTACATCACTTTGTTTCCCCAACCCAAATTCAGCTTTCACCAAAAATCATCAAACTGATTAAGCAGTACAGTCTTCTCCCCAACTTTCACTCTTAAGCCTACAGGGATGAATTTTTTTAAAACAGTCAGTGACTTCTCCACTGAAAACCATGTCTCAACAGCACATTCTCCTGATATTCAAGAGTTATTTGATGGAGAGATCTGGACAGATTTAGTAACTGTGCTGGTTTTGGCCGGGGCAGAATTAATTTTCTTCACAGTGGCTAGAATAGAGCTATTTGTGCTGGACACAGGGTTGATAATATAGAGATGTTTATTGCTGAGCAGGGCTTACACAAAGCCAAGTACTTTTCTGCTTTTCATACTGCCACGCTGACAAGGGTGGTGGGGGTGCACAGGAGGTTGGAAAGAAACACAGCCAGGACAGGTCACTCAAATTGACTAAAAGGATATTCCAGGCCATATGACATCCTGCTCAGTATATAAAGTGAGAGGAAGGAGGAGTAAGGGGAGGGGATGTTTGGAGTGATGGCATTTGTGTCCAAGTAACCGCTGCGTGTGATGGGACCCTGCTCTCCTGGAGATGGATAAGCACCTGCCTGCCCCTGGGAAGCAGTGAACTAGTTCCTTGTCTTTCTTTGCTTGTGTGTGGCTTTTATGTTCACTATTAAACGGCCTTTATCTCAACCCACAAGTTCTTGCTCTTACCCTACTAATTCTCTCCCCACGGCCGGTGGTAGGGGAGTGAGCGAGTGGCTGCGTGGGGCTTGGCTGCTGGCGGGGGTTACACCACGACAGTAACTTAACATCACTTCCATACTTCATCTACCTGTACCTAGATCACACTGCTTGGTGGGATTTTTTGTTATTGTTTTTAAGTTGACCCTTCTCTGTGGTCCTCAGGTTTCTCAGGTCACTCAGGCTCTTGACCCAAACCCAAACAGAAAAAACTGCTTAAGATGCACTGACCATACTGTCAACAGAATTGAATATTATATCAAACATTTTTGATATATATCAGATTTCCTGCATCTAGCTCTCAGCCCCCACTACAAAAATTTGCTAGGCCATTCATCTTCTTTCTCAGAAATTACTAGAGAATGTAACAAAGAGAAACACTTAAAAATAGCATTTACCTTGAGAAATGAAAGATTTTGTCCGAATGAAGGAACGACCCTTCTTCACAGCTGCTTTTGTCTTTTCAAGTCCATCTTTGGTACCTTCTCTAGCAGCCCTCATAAGCTTTTGCATCTGTAAGATAAAATATATAGTCTACATGTTCAGTGAATAATAGGAAAACATTTGAGCACTTTCAGGCTATCAATATCATCCAAAGTCAAAAAAATATGTAATACGTAGAGAGAACCATGAAAGCTCAGAGCTGAGCTCCTGTATTTCAAAATAAAATAAAAATTGGGGACAAGGACTTACTTAATGGAAATACTGTATGCAAGTCTAAAAGAGCAGAAATGCTTAAGAACCCTTCTGCAATCAAACAGAAACTTTATTAAATAGTCTCAAATCTTATGGAACAAATACCTACTACTCACAGGTCATTAATGGCCAGAGGTCTTGTCCATCTTTCAATGTCCCAATAACTCTTCCAAAGTATTTCTGACCTAAAGATAATCCCCTAGACTCAGTTATATATAAACTATATTCTTAAACAAACATTGTTATGAAGGGAAAAGTTACAACTAATAACTTCATTCATTGAAGAAATACATTGATTTAAGAATGCCATAATCTTACAGTACACTAATACAGCCAAATGAAATTTCATGAAAAAAAAAAGCTTTGCTGGAAAATGTTTATTAAAATATCCTGCTTTGTACTTCTTCTTTCCCAAAATGTCATCACAAGAAAAAATCCACACTACTATCAGAACACAAACAAATCTGTCTTGCTGCAATCAGGCAATTTCTGGGTTTGAGATTGAAGCTTTTAGAAAAAAACAGTCTTTTCATATCAGCACCATTCAGAATGGAGGGCAGGGAGATTCCCAATTTGATCCTCTGTGGCTGCAGAGCTAAGGCTAGGCTAGCCCCATGGAGCCAAGGTCTCAGGAAGGCATTAGGGTTGTACACCTGGCTCACACTCTGGGATAAGGGCACCAGTCAGCAGGGAAAGACAATGCCCTTTCTCATTTTCTGAGACTGTTAACATTTAAAGAAAGCATGAGAAAGAGTCCTGGACTAAGTATTTTTAAGACTACAGCAATATTATAGTCTTTAATTTAAGACACAATAAAAATTCAGCACATTCAGAATTTATTTCATACAAATTATTGTCTACTTTTTCAAGCTATTAATAAAAAGCAACATTGTCTCTGTTGGAAAAGCAATTATTTACATGTAACTAGTTACAAAAATCAACTACACTACCTTCAGCTCATGTTTTTGCTTTAGGTGCTGAATCTCTACTGCTCCCACAGTGTTTGACATCAAATCTTTCATCTTTTTTTCATAATGCTCCTTTAAACGCGTTAGGTCATGAGAAAGCTACAGTGTATAAAAAGACACAATCTTTTCAAAAAGCCATAGTGAAAACTTCATGCTAAAGCACTCACATAAATCATGCACATTGCCACATCTATCTACTGACACAAAGACAACTAAGGGAAAACTATCACTGAGGGAAAACTATCACTGAGGGAAAACTATCACTGAGGGAAGCTCCAGTCCGAGGAAGGGACCATCGCTCCTGGGCACTGCTGAACTCCACCAGGTGCTTTTCTGTAAAGACAGGGGCAAAGCCACTTAGACTAAGGTAACTAAATGTTATATATATTAATTGTATTGTGCCTATCTATTAAAAACCACATGGAAACAATACATCAGCTTTAACCATAAGCAATAATCACTGGAGCACAAATCCTAGTCTGGATTTCAGACTATCCTTCAAAAGTGTGAATCAGAAGAAAACTCAAGAGACTGAAGAACCTGTGAAGATTGCTGGCACCTAAGAATATGGAAATTGACAGGGCAGTGAGTCAGGTATGGAGACACTAACAGAATTCATGTTCTTGTAGTTTCCACATGCATGATAACCTCATTGTGTGAACTTGGGTGTAACCATCTCGTACATGAATATATTCATTTGCAAGGTAAGGAAACTGTCACAGAGAAAGGAATGCTCTGGAATACTAATTACCATTTGTTAAACATTTTGACAAAGATAGATAAAAGAGGTTAAAATGCAACCAGGAAAGAAAAAAAAGAGGAAACTATTTGGTGTGTCCTATAATAGAAGTCCAGTGGAAAACCCCTCAGCTTGATATCAACAGAGTTATTTGGCAAGAGATCAAAGCCTCAGGAAAGAGAAGGCCTACTGAGTTGAAAACAAAGCAACAGCACGTAGCTCCACTAGGCTGGGTCAGGATGCAATTACTGCTAACATCATGATTCTGGCATTACAGCAGAATAATGAAGAATGCATCTGGTTCACAGACAAGAAATATTTAACAGCACAAAAACCTTCCCTTCTTAAAATAAATTAGTAAATAAATAGAATAATAAGAATTATACTGAAAAGGTGACTTTGAGGGAAGTCATACCAGCACTTAAAATTAAAAATCCCACCTCCAACCTTGCCACACTTTTCAACACTAAAATTATAAGTAAGGCAAGTCCCTCACAGGCTCTGAAAGGCTATAGATTATATATACTGGGAATATACTGTAATATCCATCACAAGACCTGAGGAGAAATGAGTGCTAGTGCAAGGAATGGATACAGAAAAAATGTACATAAAGAAGAGTAGTGCCTGCCTGTGTTGAAGTGCCAGTGCGAGAGGGCTGTGGTTGGTAATTTGGGTTGTTTTTTGTTGTTGTTTTCTTGGTTGTTTGTTGCAGGGGTTTTTTTAGCTGTCCTAAAAAAGTTTCTTTCCTCACTCTCTGCCAAAACGCTTCCCTAATTTCCCAATTTCTTCACCTCCCGGCAACCAGTCCAGGTGCAGGAGCCTCTCTGACTTATCCATCCACCAGCTTAAGTGTTCATCACTTCCTCACATCCATCCTCACAAGGCAATCCCCAAAACCTTTTGTCACAGGCCTGAAAAAGCCACCTGCAGGGCAGTACCAAAGGGCACACCCCTCTTCTGTCATCACTCCTCAGTCTCTTGCTCAGACACTCTGTGCCTGATCCTGGTACAATCACATTCAGCCACTGCCAACAGTTTTCCATGGCAGATCAAAGTATACTTTTAAGAGTTCCAAAAAATAGCTTTAATCCTTGCTTTGTTCAGATATGTAAATAGATTCTTATCTATGGCCAAAGCTTAAGCTAGGGATAACAAGAGAAGATTAAAAAAA
>VYXD01013774.1:271848-294668 GCA_013397195.1 Hylia prasina | reverse complement strand
AAAAAAAAAAAAAAAGAGTAAGCCAGCAGTCATGTTAAGGCTTCCACACACACATGCAAAGTAATTTCTTAGTCTCTTCCAAGGTATTTAAAACAAAAAAAAAAAATCAAACTCAGTTTTTTCAGTCTTGTTAAAAAAAAACCCTCCCAAACAAACAGCTGCAACAGCTTAAGATTGTTCTAGTCAGAAAAAAACAACACAAAAACAGAGGATGAGCACTCCGCTTACAAAATGCAGATTTGGGTGGGCTCAAGTCTTGCAGTTAATTGCTCATTCCCTGATTTCCAAAGGACAGGCAGCAAGGATGGAGGTGAGGGGAGAGCAGATAACATGTACTGGAGGGAAACACAGACAGGAAGGCTTTTATTCTCATCAAGTTAAGAAACCTGCAAAATGAAAATAAAGGTCCTGTGAAATAACACCCTGTCTGGTGCACATTCCAGCCACAGGGTGCTGATGCAGCTCACAACACACGGTTGCCAAGGGGCTCCTGGGGCTCTGTCCCTAGTCATGTCACACTGGGGAGCCTCTCACAAAGAGGGTACACAAGGGCAGAAGTAGAGGAGCCAAGGTGAAGAGAAAGCGAGAGCCCGGGGCCTCTCTCCCTGTGCAATGGGAGAATTGCAGTGAGGACGGGTGCCTTTGGCATCATGCCATCTCTCATCTTCCAACAGGTAGAATTCTCTTTGATGACAAAAATCTTTTCCTTTCAGATTTTTTTTAAGCTCAGTCACTTTCAAACAAGCACACTGATGCAGATCTAAGACAGAAAGCTAGGGAACACTGGAGAAGAGTTCTGTGACTTTTGAGCACCTAAAGATCCCAAACCTTCAATTCTTGTCAGGCTTGTCCCCATTTATTCTTCACATTATTTTCCACACTTATTTACCGCTTAGACCAATCCAGCAACTGCAAAAGAAGAGGTGAGGAGCTGCCCAAAAGCAAAAATAATCTCATTTTTAATTTCATTTTTATCCAATTTGAGTTTTGTTTTGGTTTTTTTTTAAGAAGCTTCTGTTTAATATTATCATCTCTGCTTTGCCATTACATTTTGTTATGTACTGTCACTATCACACTGATTTCTATCTCCTTTAAAAAGATGCTGTTGGCATTTGAAACTGAATTGTGGAAAAAAAAAGAAATACAGGTGAGAAAGGCAAGTGTTTGAAACCAGGATAACCTCAATGACTAATCAGCACTGCAGGATACATACATGTCTCTTGTGGTTGCCTCGCAAAAAGGAGCTGGGAATTCCATTTTTACACTCAGAATCACTCTGTTCTTCATAGCTTTCAAACTCACTTGAACTCCACCCATATTCCAGTGAGCTGTTTCCTCCATCATCACCATTTTCAACATCATCATAAATCATTTCCTCTGCAAAAATTAAACCAAAATAAAAAAGCTACACTGAAATGTATGTTTGTTCGAACACCAAAAAACTTATTCCGAATATGCTATAAAGAATTCTACAAACTTCTGTATGCACATTAAAAATCCTGAATTAAATCTAATATTCAAATAGCTAAAGTGGATTGTCTTTGTTGAAACAGAGTATCAAAAAGGACAGTGTTATGGGTCCACAACATGATCCTTTTAGAAACATGTCCTACTCAAATGACACTTGTGATCCTCTGTGGCTGCAGAGGATCCCACAAAATGATTTAGAACTTTAAAAGAAGTTTAAACTATAGCTGTGAATGCACATCTGCACTGAGAAGCATCATCCTTCAATTTGTAAGCTTGCCATTTGTCCCTAGGGACGTCAACTTAAATGATAAATGCTAAAATATTGCAAGAATCAAATTAAAATGTCATTACTTCCAGCAGAACAGATCAGACCAAAGCAGCAAAAAAGGTGTTACACAATGGTATTTTATGACTCATCACCACTGGCCACTGGAAGTCTCCCACACCTGGCAGCCACCTTGCCCATAATTTACTCTAAAAACTTGAAGTATTAACCTTTTCAAGACATAACCTTTTCAAATCTATATTGCAAAGTCTGACCAAAGTACCTCTTGTTAAAGACACATGTCTTTCCATTGGCACACATGTCAAGAACATAAAACTTACTCAAAATAAAATGGAAAATTTAGAGCCAATTGCTTATCAGGAAACAGGAATGCAGTCTACCTGCAGCATCATTTGTCATTACAAGGGGAAAAGTGTGGACACTTGTCATGGTATACAACACTTTGCCAGGAATCACTGTTGTGAGAGGTTGTGATGCAGCATTTATAACTGTCTCCTATTAAATTCAGGAAACAGCAGCTGTACTTTTATTTTAAAACTGATGTTTCATTTTAACAGAGAAAAAACATGTACTCAAAAGAAAAGCTGACATGTTTTACACATCCATCTAAACCCTGGATTTTAATATTAACATTAATTAAATTCTTTATAATTAACAAAGAGGATTCTAGTCTAATTTGTAAGAATCAGATTTTTAAAAAAAATTTTAATCCCCATGCATATCAAGATTTTCCTTAAAATATTGTTACTGAAGAAGACATCTTAGTGGTAATCTAGCACAATGAGTAATTTAAAAGAACCATCATAGTAAATCAAAATAAATCAAGACTTATGCAAGTCTAACTCCTGTGCTGTCAGCTTTGGGGCAGGATTTACCCCATTACTGGGTGAATTTATCTTGTCCATGTCCTAATGTAGATTGTCTGACTGAAACTTTTTTTGGAATACTTGCATCTCCCTGACAAAATATACAAATAATAAACATCGAGATCATGAACGTACAAACATTCATGAATGTTTAATGAATGAAACTTCCCTTACTGCCTATTTCCTCAGAATCTTTCAATGTCTTCGGGGAGATAATGAAAATCAAAATTTTAATTGATGTCTTATGGGTTAAGCTAAAGATTCTGACCAATATGCTCAGCAGACCTTTGCTCCATATCCCATATCCCACCTAGCTCAGCCATCTGGGCTTGGTGTACGTGTTTCCTGACTGATCAGCAACAGGGCAAAGATGTGTCTGCTCGGAGTAGCACTGAGGGAACTTCCAGTAATACAAGCATCCAAGTCATGAATGTAACATGGTACTCTCCAGTAAATGAATTCAGTAGTAATTTGTAAAACACCTTGCTTGAACACTACTAAGGACAAGAAATGAAACTGTTACAGGTTTAAAGATTAATGTGGCTTTCACACAAGAAAGCTTAAGTGTTTTCTTGATCCATTAACAATTTCAGTATCAAACATCTACACCCTCTGAGAGCCATGATGAGTAAGATGCTGAGCTCCCAATAAGCCAATTCACTCAAACACAAAATCAGTCAGCAGCAATTGATGTTTAAGCAGACTTCACTATGCCCAAAAACTGCAAAAAAATAAAAACAAAAAAAAACCCCCTGAGCAAGAACTCAATGAAATATGCTTCTTGAGACCTAACTCCATCATTTCCAGTAAAGGTAAAATCTTGACTCGAACAACTACTCAGATCTATTCTGCCCCCTCCAAACATGGTCACAACCATCAGGAGTGGACCACTTCAAAACTGAAATAAAACATTTCTGGGGAGTCACAATCAGGATGGTGAACAGCCACTCTGGACCATCTTTTTCGTCTATCAAGCATTCATATATTGAAGGGGACTTTCAAGGAAAGAGCATCTCTCTATAACCATGACAATGATACATTATTGTACATCATTTAACTATTCTAAACACCCTTTTCCTAACTACCTTGCCCTGTTCAAGACACTACAGCTACAACACTGCAATTCTCTAATATACAGAATACTCAAGCTTTTGGAACAGTATCTATAAAACAAAGCAGAATTCAGCTTCTGAGAAGAGCAATATAGGAGACCTGCTGAGATAGTCTTTTAAGTGTTAGTATAATTCTGAACTTTCTAAGACCTACCAATCATTGACACAATGTTAATTCCTTTTACATATATTTTAGGTACTTAATGAATGTATCTGTTTAGTACACATGCACATAATTCCATTTTACATTGCTTTCAACATTACAAAGACCTCAAACCTGGTTCAGAGTCCGAATCTTCTCTTGGCACATCATCATAAATTACCTCATCTGGGTCTAAAAACAAGACAGAAAAAAAACCAAAAAACAAAAAACAACAAAACAAATGAGAAATTTCCTAAAATTTTAATGGGACCAAGTGTTTAAGAAGCATTTGGACAAAGCCCTTAACATGCCTTTAGCTTTTGGCCAGTCCTGAAATGGTCAGGCAGTTGATATGCTGTAGAACTTTTCCAACAGAAATGTTCTGTTCTATTCTATTTTAAAGAATTTTGGCTATATTGGCATATATATGAATACAATGGAGATATGACTCACTCTCCACTAGCATTTGGCTTGCACATCTAATCATTCAAATATTGCAAATATTGCACAAAGCAGTATATGGTATTTGTGAAATTTCAGAATTTTATCTGCATTGCTTATGATGACCTTTGGTAGCATGAAAACAAAACTCCACTTCAAAAGTCAGTATTTCTCCCTCCTTCTTACAGAAGTATGGTATGTTCTGTGTCTGTTGGAGGCTGCTCATTGCCTTACTGAATGGCTGTAGAAAAGCTGAAACTGACTTTTTAAAAAGCACCAACACTAAATATTGTAATGATCATCATAGTACATTAACAGGCAGAATGACAATGCAAATTCTTCATGAAATACGTAAAATGAGCCTCCAGCCCAGTGGGAGCAGCTGAGAACAGGCAGGATAACCTGTCCCCAAATCACACAGTCTCTGTTCTGGCTTAAAATGCAGCTACCAGCCAAGAATCAACACCAACACAGCGGCAATTCCTTCCCTTCCACCTCCTCCATTTATGTGCCAACTACTATACAAGAGCAATTTCAAATACAGTTACAGATCAGACTCTGAACTGGAGCTTATTTCCACTGCACTTGCATTGATGGAGCTAAATGACTTCCATAACACATGATTCCACAGACTCCAAAAGGTGGAAAAGTGAATATTAACTTTATTCTAAAATACAACTTTATTACACTGTTGAATGTTCCAACTGGTACAGCTTAGTTCTGGAACCTATCTAAAAACACACAGCCAAAGTGAACATGGACATTCCTATAAAATTTGCTTGTGCACATAGACACACACACACTGCTGATCATAGCTTAAAACTAACCACCTTCCACAGTTGTATTTCAGTGCTCACTGGTACTTACTTTCCATCCATGCTGTATTTGCAGGATCTGCAACCCATTTGGCCAGGGCATCATCCTCTCCCTTGGTCTGGTTATCTTCACTTGAAAAAGAGGACATAAGATAAAAGAACTAAAAGTTACACCGCAATGGTTTTAAACATCCATGAAAGCATGGCAGTAAATATCTTTCTGCCTTCTAGTTCCCACTCCAAGGCTGCTGACTACTCAAAAATGTTGCTTCAGTACGTAGTTGGGTGATGAAGAATTTATTCTATTTATTAGTCTGACAATTTTAGTCAGAAAATTGAAAACACTTTCTTTACAATCTTAAAAAGTTTTTTAAGATTTTTTAAGATTAAACTCCACTTTTGAGTTCATCTACCAGAACACAGGAAATTCTCTCAGAAACAGTCAAGTGAGAGCTCCTTTTTCATGGTAAATAGGACTAGAACATTCTGGGTTACACCTGGAGCCATCAAGCAAACCTGTTAGCCTCCTCCACCTGGTGCCAGTGAGGCTGAACCTGTAGCAGCACATCCAGCTTTGGCTTCCCAACACTCCCCTGCTAGAGAACTGTGGAGAAATTGAAGCTACCTCTAGAAAGATGTAGAGAAAAGTGAAGTCAGGGACTAAGGCACATGGTTTACAAGGAAGGAGATAGAAGACATGGATATCATTTAGATTGGTGGAAAGGATGCTATGGGGTGATCCAAGAGTAGCTACAACTGTCCAAAGGAGAACTACAGAGGTGATGGAATCAGGTTTGTTTTTTGTTGGTTTTTTTTTGTTTGGGTTTGTTTTGGGGCCTTTTTTCTTCTTTTTTAATGGCAGACAAAGGGGGAATGGTCAACAGACTGCCCACTGGAAGATTTGGTTTGGACATTTGGCGAAGTGAGGAGGCAAAGGGGGGAAGAGAAGGTAGCACAGAAGGGAAGACTGCTCAGGGAAGCTGCAGCACTTCCATCCTTGGAGGGTTTGAAGATTCAACCAGCAAGGTCATGCTTGATCTGATGGAGTATTGGCAGTGATCCTGCTGAAAGCAGCAGGCTAGACAAAATTTCCAGCAATCTGCTGCAGCTGACATTGCCATCACTCCACAAAAATTCAACCCAGTGTCTTCAAAAATGTCATGTACAGTTACATACACTAGTGCTGATATTAGTACACATTCAGAAAGTGAAAAAACCACAAAGCAACAAACATGGAAGCATCACACAAGGAAAATAAAATACTTATCAAATGCAAGGTTTCTTAGGAATTATGGTTTTACAAAGCATTAAAACATGATGAACTGGCAATCACCTATTCTGAGGGTCCTCCAAGTTTACAGAATTATAATGACATTCTTCAGTTGCTGACTGTGTCCCTGCCAAGTAGAAAAAAAAAAAAAAAAGAAAATGCTTGCAATAACATGTCAATTTGGCTCAAATGGCACATTTTAGCATAAGAAACTGATTTTACTATTTCATTGCTAAAGAATAATCCTTACTTGCAATAGTTTTATTCTTCTTATAGGTGTTAAAAAAATTACAAGTTTCTTCACACCATGCATTTTTGAAAATTAAGTAATTCAAAGACACAGCTATTTCTTAGAAGAGCTGTTAAGAGGAAATTACAATGCCTGATGCATTTAATTCTATCTCCCATATATTCCTCTACAGGCAATAAGGACCACACAAACATTTGCTTTTACTTGACAGTATTCTTAATGGTGGTAAAAAGGCTAGAACAAAGGCTGGAATTATAGAAGAATTGCTGTCTAGCTAAAGAAATGTATATTCAAAATAAAAAAAGGAAAAGGCATTCTTTTTGTAAAAAAATTGTGAAAAAGGGGTGCTTTCTTTTCCTAGTGTCTTGATATTAAGCTGTCAAATTTCAAGATATACGAAATGGATATCTTGTTTCTGTAGTAATCCATAGTTATTTCCCTTTCCAGTTTCTGCTTCTGTTTTAAAATTGTACTAGAAGACAGAGAATTCATCAAATCATCAAGGGAAAAATCCCACTGCAACTCCAAACCCACAAGCATTGGAAAATAAACAAACAGAAATGCATATAGAAAAGGCAAAAGGGCGAGGAATTTTGCCAGGATCTAGAAAAAACAATAAAAGGTATGAGAAGAAACCATTTGGCTTGAACACTGAACTCTGGATCTGGAAATTATTTCATGACATTAAAAAGGAATTAGCATTAATCATACTTAACCAGGCTGAGTGCTATAAAGGAAAGGTACCTGAGATTAACCAAGGATTCCCTTCAAATAAAGTAGGTGTGTAAATACAGTACCTTCCTCATCTACGGAGACGCTGCGGATGATGACGGGACTGGAATATGCTGGCAGAATCAAGGGCAGGTTGGATGGCACAGCATATCCACAAGGGACTGGGACAGAATATCCACCAGACAAGCTGGGACTGGCACATTCATCCTGAGGACTTGGTTCTGGTGATGAGGATGGATCCTTATCTTGGATTGGGGAAATATTTATGACTGAGTAGGGATTTACTTTGGCTGGAGTGCCTTCTGCAGCAGCTTCTGATGTTTGCAGCTTCTCACTGCTTTCGAAATTATCAGCTCCTTTAGTTGAAAAATCAAACAAAAATGCAAAGTTTTATTTTCCATACCTTCAAGCTTCTATAACTGCCCTTTGCAAGTATGCTAAACAATGACCTGATCTTTACTATACTGTACAAGTTGCCTGAACCTATGATTCAAAATTCCCACACAGTAGTGCCAACCTCCCCATTTTACAGATGAGGAATACAAGAACAAAACAAGATGTGTTACAAAGATGCCTGTGGAAAAACAGTAACTTGACTGACATAAGCACTAGCCAAAACAGTCTTAAATCTTAAAGGTTAAAATCTGGATTCTAGATAAATTTGAATCTTAGAAACACAAACAGAATATTTTAGGGGTAGTCATGAGGACACAAAAAGTTCACTGGAGGGACATTCCTCAAAGAGCAGTCCTGAAAATGCTCTGGTAAGAAAGGGAGGAATAAAATAACTTTACAAGTTTTCCTCCTTGAAAATGTATTGTCTTCTGTTATTCAAAGTTCCCAGTATTTTTTGAGACATGCTGAGGTATAGCAGAACCACAGGCCCCTCTGAAGGGAATTGGAGAACTGCATCCCAAGCAATCAAATGATTTTAAGCTGTAAGCACAACTTCACAAATACGGTGAGCAAGCAACAGATGCTCAGGAAAAGATAGTGTTTAAGTTCCACGTTGTCAAACTGCACAGAACCCAAAGAGTTATCTATCTTTAATTGCCATAAGCACAGTGAATCTGTTTACAAAAGGAAATTGGATCAAAATAAGCAAAATCAGCTGCTAGCAATTTAAGCAGAATACAGTAATTTCCAGACTACACCTCAGCACTGGAAACATCTGCACATGTCATTAAAAAAGTTTCAATATTTAGCAAAACTTCTGTTTATGAATGAAATTCATACATTTAAACTTCCCTTAGTTTTACGAACATCTCAAGCTCAGCAACCAGCAAGTCTGGCTGTAAAACAGCTTATCTCAAGCCATCAATATGCCTTAAGACCAGCAAAGATATACAGTTTTTCTGTAGCATGACACTCAGACTATGTCCAGTCCATTGGTTTGGAAGTCACATTTGAATGGGAAACCTCACAGGAATTACTTGTGATGGTCACTTTCCCTGTCAGATCTACCATGACTAACTGGCAGGAATATTCAAAACTTGCAGGGTATTTCCATGTGTGAGAGACTGGACTATGACTCAAAACAAATTGACCATTTTCGGAGCTGCCTGGATGCTTTGCTAAGGCCAGGTTTGCAAGTCTGCAGAGAGAAGGCAGTGAGTTTTTGGGTGTGCAGTGGCAAATCTCTGGTCTGCATAACACAAGAGGGAGTGAACTTACCACCACCAGAGACCACAGACAGGGCTCTGAGGCTGGAAAGAGGCAAACCTTGGGGAGATAGGATTGTGTTTTTAACATGCCAAACTGCCCTCCCTTACACACACACCCTGCTTCCAGGTAAGGTTGTTGCGGTTTGTTTTGATGATGTTTTATTAAGTTCTGTACTAGGTTAAATGGTTTGGTCTCTGTACCCCTTCTCTTATTTCCCTGTTGGTTTGTTCCTTTCCCTGCCCCCTGACAATCGCTGTAAACCCTGCCCTCAAGCCCTGTCAATCCCCTTCAGGCCTCTCCCTGCCTTCTAGAAGGTTCTGGGGAGAGTGTCAAGGGATTGGCCGGGGCCCCCTCCCCATGTCCTCCCTCATTGGTTCATGCCTTGATTGACTGTACCCCGACCCCACCCCTGTCCTTCTCCTATTGGCTGAGCCCTGTCCACTCCCATCGTTCACATCTCCCTTCTTAAGCCGTTGTCCCTGACAGGGCAGTGCTCAGTCCTGGGCACTTCCATCAATAAACACCCTCCCTGTTTCATCCAGGATCTGAGTCCGTCTTTCTTCCTGCGTCATTGTCCACGTGTCCAGAACAGTCCAAGTGCTTCAAGAGAGCCCATGAGGCTGTGGAGTGGGGCTGGTTTCCGGGCTAACCAAAGTCCCACACAGCCAGAGATTGCTCGGGAAGGAGAGAGCAATCACAGAAGGTCATATTCACAAGTAGGCTTACTGACATTAGAGGCAGCTGCCTTAAGAGGTCATAAATTGTCAACAACCCCTGAAATGCCCTCAGACTCATTTCTGACACCCACCACTGCATGTGATCAAAACAGTGTAAAACTTCACCCTCAGAGGAGGTGCTTGGGCACTCCCACCTGAACCTGAGATTAACCCACTAGACTTTGTATTTTGTGGGCTTTTTCCCCCACCTTTGACTGATCAAGATCTTCAATCATCACTTCAATCAAATCTCATCACAGATCCATGAGCAGTGATTATGTATCTTCCTACTCTTCTTACCTTTTCTTTCTCTTTCTTCCTTTCTTTTCCACTATACATTTTCTTAAGCAGGTGGTATTTTTATGCTTTGATATTGCCATATTACTATATATAATAATAACCAGAATGGCTACATATATGCTTTCCATTGCAACCAAATTGTTCCAAAATATGTGTATGTTTACAAAAACCCAGTATGTGCATATTTACAAACAGCAATCATTCCATGCTGTTTTACTGTAATCTGCTCCAAGAGATCCTTTAAGAAGAACTTGAGTTACCCTCAGGGGTGAGTTGTAACACCATGGAAAACTCTTGTTAAAGTACCTCTGATGCACTGTCAAGAAAAGGCATCCTATGATCAGTCTTGACTATTTAGCCCAGTGGAGGTACAGACCAACAGGCTGACTTACCTGCAGCACCAGCCTCTTGGTGCTCTATGTAATTTGCAGGACCAGGAATAGGTGGCACAAGGGCTTGCCTGTCTGCTTCTGGTATCTCATCCCCACTATCAAAGTCAAACTGTTCTCCCTCGTCCTCCTCATCATCATTCGGACCTGTGGCTTTTGGTTCATGCTCTAGAACTGTGCAGAAAGACACACCTTTGGTTGTTTGCTCTTATCAATGATTTCATGTTCCAATAAATGCTCACATTACAAATGAAGCTTACACAAAGAACCCTTAGGTTTTTACGTTACTGGAACAGAACAAAAGTTGATTGATATGTTGATAACCTCATGCAGTTTTCAATAAATCCTTTAGTGCAAACAAGGAAATTACCTGGAAAGAAATAAACAAGTAATAACGCAAATACCCTTGCTTTTGTCATAATGAGTCAAAAGATTTTTAGTAAAACACTTAAACATCCAATTTTTAAACAAAAAAAAAAATCACAGATGAATTTATTTTCACAGGGACTTTGCAACTTCATAACTTCAAGTCATTTTTCCTTTCTAACACAAACTCCTGAGTTTATTCTTTCCTAACAGTGTCCAAATTCCAGTGACAATAACTTAGTTCACACACTCCAACAGAGACCAGCAGATTTGCTTTCTTACTCCAGTCTCAGATAGTTTTAAACCAAGGACCTCATGCAACATGCACTAGGCCTATTACCACACACACGTGCATTCTGGTGGAGGGAGGATGTGGAAACTTTGAAGAAGTAATGGCTGAAATAATGACACCCTAATATGGATAGGAAGGGTGGGTTTGGGGTTTTTTTTCTCTTTGCTTGTGAAGATACTGTAGCACAGATTTGGCACTGTACATGGGGCTGGAGATGGAGCAGGAAGAAATACATGGCAGTTTCCCCCCATGCTATTGGGGAAAACCATGAAAATTTAAACCCCTTCATGTACCTACAGCATAAAATGATATCCTAAAAAAGATAAAGATGTAAGCAAACACGTATGTTATAAAAATTTACCTGAAGGTGATAAGGTTCCCTTCCCCCCTTCCTCAGGTAGTACAAGATGAAAAATAAGTCTTGTAAAGACGATTGGATCTGCTGCATCATGATGATGTTATCAGCTATCCTACCATCCAGGACACATTTTTTATCTTTGTGATAAAACCCACAGCACCCCAAAGCTCTAGACTGCTTAGATTGTCATGGTAATCAGCATTCCTGCCAAGGCTTCTGTTTCTTCAGGCAGGCTGAGCCAGCATATTTTGCCACAGCTACAAATAACAAGATCTTTCATGCAGCCTCTCTGCAGGAGAAAAAGTGAACTAATTGCAAAAATAGTAAGGAACAAAAAACCCGGGTTATCCTGCATTTATTGTCATGTGCTATGGCTGAGGCAGCAGGACATTTAATTTCATTTTGATGAATTCCTCTGTATGAAGTCAGGCTTCTCATTTTTGCTTTGTCCATTAGCAATTCTTTTTATCCTGAAAGATGCAAGAAATTCTTCAGAGCTCTTCCAAGTGATTAAAGACAAACACGGCATTCTTCCTGATTCAGCATCCATCTGACTAAAGTGTAATACTTGTTGCTTGACTGTGTAATGGGGAAAAGAAACAAAAGGGGGGAAGATGTCTTTTCAACAAGAGTAAAAAAATAAAAATTGGCACCTAATTTTTTTTCTGTCATGGCTGTTAATACTGCCCCCCTTCATTCATTTCAAAACATTTACTTTGCATCATAGATAAACAAGGCACAGAACCTGATAAATGGTCACTACAGCCTGGAAAGATGCCATAATCACATCACTGATGGGACAGTGGGTTAAGATTACAAAAAGAGACAAAAAAAGAAAGAATACATTGTCTGTCAGAAAGGGAAGACAGGAGACAAACAAATATCCTCAGTTCAGAAAGTTTTAAAACTGTATTTCAGCTTTGCATCGCTTCTACATTTGCTTAATTCTGCAGGCCTAAACTTTAGCTTTTTAAATTTACAGATATCTTCCATCTCATATTTAATAAAAATATTCTCTTTTAAGCTTTTAATATCAAGGGCATACTATTTCAATTGATGGAAAAAGTATTTTAACAAAAAAAAAATAGGATGGGGGCTTTTTGCTTCAACTTAAGAGCTGATCAGAACAGCAGATAAGTACAGATTATGTTAAACAAAAAAGACAAATTCATGTTTTGAAAATACCTGTTTTCCACAGTTCTTTGTGTTATGTCACAACAACACACAGACAAAAGCTCTTTTTAAGTACTACGATTAGGAAGACTGACAGCAGTTAGACCCAGGCTGAATCTGGCTACTAAATACCACAGATCTCGCAAAATTTCATGTTCATGAAGATAACCCCAGTTCTTCCTGCCCTTTATCTGCAAATCAAAAGGGTCAAAGCAAAAAAGTGCACGAGGCAACTGCTCTTGCAGAAAAACAAAAAAGGGGGAAGGAAGAGGGGGAGTCTGGTGGGTGTGTGTGTGAGAGGGGGGTTCAAAGGCACCCTCCCTTGCAAAAAACAGAGTTCAGGGGGCTTTTTTAGCATAATTTTAAAATGCACTATTTTTTTTTCTGAAGTAATAATCACACAATGCTTAGAATGACAGAGTCCGTCTGGAATTACTTCAATAATTAAATTAGTCACTAAAAATCCAATTTTCCCTTTCCCCACTACTCACATCCTTAGCTTTATGAGTGCCAACCAGAGCAATGAGAATACAAAAACTGATTGAACTTGTTCATCTTATGGCAATACCACCCTGAGAGCTCCATAACGCTTCAGGGAAATTCTCGCATTTCTAAAAATTTCTATTTGGAGTTTTCAAGACTGAAAAAAATCTGATATAATGGAAACATTGTCTTCCAGTTAAATGAAGTATGAAAGTGCTAATTTAGAACCAGAAAAAGGAATACATGTTCTCAAAACTATGCATAGCACACAGATTTATTACTTTTTCTGTGCTTTGTTATCCAGTGAAATGACATTTCTTAAATTCACTTCAAAAATAAGCTCACTTAGGTTGTGTTTACAGAGACCTACAGGGGCATAAGCAAATTTAAAAAATGTTTGTCTGTTCTGCAAACTGCAAAGCATTCTTGGCACCATTTGCCTTCCCATCCATTATCCTCCAATTATTTATAGTTCAATGTAATACAGCTAAGGAGTTAAAAGAGTGATATTAATTTTAAAGTCCAGATTAAGTCAGCAAAGCTTCATTAATAGTTTCCTTAAATAGTTTATTTTAGTGACACAAAAGTAAGATAAAATAGCTCTGCACTTACTATCAAGTGCATTTTGAATACAATATGGACAAACCAGAAATAATAAAAGCAGTCCAAATGCCTGTCCCCCCTTGCAATCTCATAAATCCATGATGGCCCAGAAGAAGTCAACTTTCTTCCATGAAAAGCCATGATAAAGGAAGAATGAAACAGAACCCCAAGCACAAACAGTTCAGCTGTCTGGGGCATGGTAACAATAAACCTGGAAGCCCTGGACATAAACAGGTATGCTGCCACCAAGAAATATGAATACTTTATGTTTTAAGGTTTGAAAAATATTTTTAGAAATGGAAGGCTTCTGTATAATAAGGAATGTCATTTTGCAAATTTTTAAATAAAAAGTTCACAAGCTATTATAGAACAAAATGCAGAAATACATCTATTTTATTTAAAGAACTCAACTATTTTTAGTTGCTTCTAGTATGACCAATGAAGGAAATAAGTGTACAAGGCTTCAAATGGCACATATCTAATTATTATTTAGTCAAAAAATACAAATACAATTGAACCTAAAACACACTGGCAGGAGTTGCCTGCTCTTATTCCAACATGCAGTTTTAAGGGATTTATCTTTTTTATTTATTATTTTGGATTGCAACCAGACACTTAGGACTGCAAAGACCTACCTTCCTTTCAAATGAATTCCCCAAATGTTTCAACTTTCTACAAATACTTGAGTATCTTGAAATATGCAAAACTTTTTAGTAAAAAAAAAATTTAAAATATTACTATCCCAGAATATTTTTAGATATTATTAAATTTGATAACTTACACAGGTTACAAGTCAAAACAAACTGCCAGACATAGCAATCTAAATGTTTATTATTTGTCCTTGATACATTCCAGAGATTTCTCTGATGAGATACCCTTCCCTTTACAGACCTGTATTTCTAGACAGTTAAAATCTGCTGAGTTTCATATGGAAGTGTACAACAGAAATAAGTACTGAATGTATGCACATAGCAGGAAATGACTCAATTTTTAAAGTTACCATTAATTTTGTAGAACTAACCATTTGAGGCCAAACACACCCTGCTGACTCTGCTCCAAGATAAATGGGAGCTCAAGCTGTTCCCTTTTTATTTCAGAAGAGATTTTGTAGCAGAGGCTTGGTGTTTGTCAGGATGGTGAACCTTGTGCTAGGAAACATTAATGCCTGCAGAAGTTTCCAGATTTGGCCAACTTTGTAAAATAACAGCTGTCTCATATTCAGCAGGAACTTGAAGACAGGTTTCAAGAAACTTGGTTGGTCACCACTGGACAGCCTCTTGTTTCTCCCAGCTTGAAAGCACTACTTAGGTTGCATTCCTACAGCTAGAAAGAAAAGTGGTATTTTCAACCCACCCATCTCCCACTTGTGACCACTAATTCTTCAGTTCCAGGAGAGAAAACTGCAGTTAAATATTCTTTATTTTAAAAGAACACTCTGGTACTCAGCTGACACAATGCTCTTCTGCCCTTCCTCAAAGGACACCTGCACCAGCACCTGCACAGGGAGAGTGGCAGGGCAGGAGGGAGCCGGCAGGAAAAAGGCTGACCTGTACCAGCAAGTGCTGCTGCCAACACTGCCCTTCACTGACACTTGCCAGACACACAGGACATCCACCAGCACACCATTGACATCCATAAGTCACCTCCTCACAAAGTCACACAGGTGAAAGGTATCTATTTTGCTGGGGGAAAATAAATATCTAGGACAAAACTGTACACAAAAACACACGAGTGAGCACTCCTTCCCATGGGAAGTGGATCAGAGCCAAGGACTTTCATTCCCCTTGCACCCACAGTTGTGCTAAGCTGGCACTGCAGGGAACACAGGTCCTTGTGGTACAAGCAGACTGCTAATTACACACATCCAAAGCATGACCACAATGTCAACATTACCAGTCTCTGTGGAAAACAGTTACAAAAAAAACCCCAACCAAACTAAAGAGCATACATTCATGCAAAAAGTGTTTCCAGTAATGGAAACAAAGGCAGTACCACATGAATTAACAGGCTTTCCCTGCAAATAAATAACAAAGAAATAAGTACAAATGCCTCTTTAGTATTTTGCAAATACACACACTACATACTAATTATGTTGTTGAGCATGCACAACAGATATTGTTCTTCTGGATAAAAAAACAAATTCAAAACCAGAGTCAGAAGAGTAATGTATTTGCCTGCTCAAGTTTCAGAGCCTGCTAACAACAGCATGCCTAATATCTAAAAAATTGCATCCTTGAAATAAAGCCCAGGTCTGTGGATATTAAGAGAGATTTACAAATAGCAAAAACCGTGAAGTTTACAAACTACTCACAGTGCTAAAAATTTAAGTCTTAATTAGCTAAAATTTAAAAGAACTGAGCTGCAAAAAAATAAGTCTGAAATAAAAACTTTAAGACATGAACCAGGCTGTCCAGAGAAAAGTAGAAGCAACACCAGCAGACTTGTACCCCTTTGTAAAGCCTCATTGTGCTTTTCAGTGCTGGGTACTCAATAACCTGAAAGGCAGCTAAGTAAAATCAGTGTTTTGTGGCCATTTACTTTCAATACTCAGCACACTGGTGGCACTGGTATTGCCTTCTACCACTAGAAACACAGATCAAGCCTGGTCCAGAGGATGTCTTTTCCACCTCAGCACCATATTAGCACATTCTGACATACGAATTTCACCAAGAAAATTTTGCTGGTGCTGTAAGGAAAGCCCGTACAGACATTATTTGTAATTCTGCATAAATACATGAGAGAGCCCTCTCTATGCTGAAAAGCACCTATCCATATTAAAGGCTACTAGCTTTCCATCAGTATTCAAGGAATACCAATACACTTAACCCTTAGCACCCCCGAGGTCACCCATCTGAATTGGTATAAATGCCACCAGGCAGCTGAGCTGAGGTACAACAGGTCTGCTGATGGTGGCTGTGCAGCCAAGCTGAACTCACCTACAACGTGGTGCCAAATGGACAACCCACACAGAGAATAGAAAAACCAGAGAGCTCTAATAAAATAGAAATCAAACAGCAGATGACTACAAAGTCATTGAGAAAATAAAGTATCCAGCTCTGGCAGTGCAAGGACAGAGCATGTTGGCCAACCATAAGGTACAAATGACATACCAAGGAAAGACAGAAAAATTTTCTAGAAAATGTAGTTTTGACCATGTAGTCAATAATTTTATGAAAAATAACCATTTTTAAGGAAACTTCCACCAGTGAGAGCAGTCTGGCTTGTTACTTATTTCTATACTTCTTTTTCCTTTCAGTTATCAACTATTAATATCTAGTTTTCCAAATAATTACTTTTACTTTAAAGCAATTGCTGTTTAATGGTTTGAGGTATATGCATTTCTCTAATACACTCTGTTTAATTCTAATTAGCAATATAAAACTGCTGAATCATCTAGCAATACTTTGGATCAAAAGCTCTTTAAAAGAAATTGGGAACCCTATAAAGCAGAAGGCAGGCAGACACACCCTGGAGATCCAGAACAGGGAGCATGAGATTCCACCTCTACTGAAAGAAAGCATACAGCTCAGCTGTACAAACTGACTATCATGCTAAAGAAAAGCTGAAAGCCAACCAGAGCAAAAGCTTGAGTTTTTAGGTCTTGGATCATTCTAGCAGCATCTTTCTACCAAGATGACAGAGTCTGGTTAAGAAGTTAGCAAAGGATTTTACTTCATTTTTGGATCACGTTTTTTCCCCCACCTTGGCAGAAATTGTACATACTTCCTAGAGTGAACCTTTGGATGACTTAGGCAAAGGGATGCCTAAATCCTGGATCACTGGTCTAGGCTGAAGAACCCTTTGTCTAGCAATGTCAATACTTAAGCACTTACTTTGGGTCCCCCCAAAAGCACCACTTATAAGACCTAAAAGCTTCTGACTTCCAGCAGATGCTGACGTGCAGCTGTTCATATGCTCAGCCCACCTCCAGAGCAACAGCCCAGGCAGGGATCAGCAGATGCACGCAGCACCAGGAATCCAATCTTCCTTTTGGACACACTGCCAAAGGTTCCTTGTTCCCAACAATTACAACTCCAGCTAACACTCTGAGCACTGAGTGCAACCTGTTCACGTTTAAAAATAATTAAGATTTAACTATTTGTATTTTCCCCTTGGCGAATTCTGGAAAAAGAAACAAACTAGGTATTAAATTTTACAGCAATTTACTGTATCTTTAAAAAAAAAAAAATGTACAAACCAAAACAGAATGGTTATGTCCTGTAAATACAGGACAATACTGGAAATATTTTGGATTTCAGCTGGCTTCTTACGTTCTCATTTCTATGGTTACCCCTCCATTCAGCCTTAAGAGCACTGATCAGATAGACTGATTTGTAAAGTAAGCATATATGCAAAATATGACAAATGCATTATCTCAGCAACTAATGAGGAGGGAGTTTTATAGCATGCCCTTTCTTAGTATTTCCTTTAATTATTATTTGAACACATCTTGATCTTCTTTGCCCTAACATGGTAAGGTCCAGTTTTAGCTCAAAAAAAAAAAAAATTAAAAAAAAAAAATCCTATGGAATTCAAGCAGGCTCATGAAAACAGTTATTCTTACATTACTAAACTCTCATACATCCTGTTTTACAGTATGTTTTTAACACACCTGCTACCAGAAATTCTATCACCTTTGTGAATACTGGGCAACAATGGTGTTTCCTTGGGATCTTTCAGTCCAACAGCCTCAGAGCCCTTCTCACTGCCCCCTTTCATTAGCCATGAAGGGGGAGGGAAGCTCTGCCTTGGCCCCAAGACCGGTCAGAGAAAACCACCATAAGCAAATATCACCATTCAGACCTTCAGCCAGTCCACATGGAAGTCAGGAAGGAATTTATTCCAATAAAGAGCCTTGTTAAGAATTGGTTTTGTGTATTTGTTTTCCATGGCCAGGTTTTGGTAGTGCAGGGCTACAGTGGTGGCTACTGTGAAAAGCTGCCAGAAGCTTCCCCCATGTCCAGCAGAGCCAATGCCAGCCAGATCTGAGAGAGCTGCTGTGGGGAAAATGAACTCCATCTCAGCCAGACTCAGTACAGTTGGCAAGTGTTCTTCTCATGCAAATATGAGTGGGTCACCATCTGATCTGCATGGGGAAACAGCAAAAGTTAATTCTATTCTACTTCCTTTGCAATACAGGACACTGCCAAGGATCCTCCAGACAAAATTACACCTAACCAATTCACTGCTCCCAGGGCAGCCCCTGCATTTCCCTCTGTCCCCCCACCAACACACAGAATGGGGAAATACAGAGACTGCCAATCATGCATCAGTTGGCATCCCCATGGCACAGGAGCACAGGAATCTTCCCTTCCAGCATAAGGTTATCCAGAAGGTTATCCAGAAATTATCATGCTTTCAAAGTTATTGAGCTCAGCAACATCCTAAACAAAGTTACTGAGCTCAACAACAGACTATTTAACATTAAGACATATTCGTGCAACAACCCTTCTTTGACCTACAAAATCATCATCTGTATCATATTTTCATTAAAATTAATAAGGCTAGAAAGACTATTTCAATGAGGAAGAAAAAAGAAAAACTATACAGGGGGTTGGAAGAGTCTTCTCCCAAAAACGTTTAACAAGTATGTTTTCCTCAGATTACTAGGCATAGTTTCAATTCCTCCATGCAGGAACAGCAAGCAGCACCTAATAAATGTCTCAGTCAAAAATTCATACAATTTATTTATGATAATGCAGACAAGCTTTTATCTGAGACAAGCTCATGCACAAGGTAAGAATTATAACAATTTATAAAAAACATGAATCTTACTGTAAATTCTAGAGTAGAATCATTACAGAGGCTTTAGGCATGGTTAGTGAATATTTCTTGAGTTCAGTGAAACAGAAGTAAAAAAAAATAAATAAATAAATAAATAAATAAAAATTCTTAGTTCTTTATTAGCAATTTATCCCAGCCAGTTAATGATAGAAACAAGTCCTAAAAAGGCAAAAGAAGTATAGAAAAAAAAAACTCGTTCTCTTCTTACATGTTGGCTCACTAAAATTAAAATTTCAGAGCTTAGTTTCAACTGTTCATTGAAAGAATACCCAAAAATCAGCACAAATTCCTTTACACTTTTGGGGGAGGGGGGTTTTAAGCAATCAACACTAGTTACCACCAACCAATGTTCAAGTTTTGCTGCAATCCCCTGCAAGGCCTTTATCTCATCATCAACTTTCTGATTAACATGTCTGGGCCTTGTCCCTACACAAATCTAGCAAGTAAAGTCAAGTAACCTTAAAGAGCAGCTGAGTAAACAGGAAAAACCCAACAAAACAACTACATCTTATTATTCAGAAAGAAAACACCAAATACTATCAAAAGAATGAAGTCACCCACCAAGAAATCCGTAACAGTAACATCATTTAACATGTTCTAAGCATCCAGCAAAGTTTTTACCATTTTTCTTCAAAATAAAATAAGATATAATTACATCTATATATACAGTGTCTTCTTTGTGGGTACTAAAACCAAAAATAAGCTATTTATTGATCTATTTATTTTCTTCCTATTTTTATATTTTTCCCAGCATGCAAATATACTTGGCTAGAAGAAAAAATACGTAATTAGGAGTGACATGTGACACTATAAATGGTTTCTGCAAAGGGAATTTTCTTGTTACTCTTCATTACACAGCTGGTCTGAATTGTCACATTAAATAATTAATCTTTACCTTAAACAATGCATTTTCCTTCATTTACTGAGAGAAATGTGACCTTTAGAGATAAATAAATTGTTCTGTTACAGATGGGATGTCAGACACCAGCAAGCTATTGCCAGTTTCAAAAACAAGGAGCCATTCATAACTACAATTCATATTCTGTTCTCATTCTTCTGAAATCTTGGCTCATTTTTTACAATCATTTGTAACTGTCTGTATGCTGAAAATAGATACCTAACAATATTGTTTAGCCCAATACCAACTCACTTCATATCTGCAGCTTAATTTAAGCAATCTTATTTCCCCAATCACAGTAAATAAATGCAATCTTAGGGTCTTCAATGTTCTGTACTTCCAGAAACTAAATCATAAAACATACAAGTGCTTCTCTTGTTGATATTAAAAAAGCCCAATTTAACCATCTCTTATCTCAGTCACAAAATTAGCTGTTTAAACCTGTTAAAACATAAATAAACTCTGAATTTTTTTCACTAAATTGTAGAAAAGGTACCTAAATAATCTGAAAGAAATACATATAGGGTACAGAATAAAAAGCAGCTTGCCTGGCAGAGAAATAGTTGTCTCTACAGCAAAACATAGCAGCTCACCAGCAGCTCCTTACTAAATAAAATTAAATAGTAAATAAAATTCTTTTTGGTGGATTTTTTGTTGAGTTTCAGTTTTTTGGGGTTGGTGGTGTTTTTTTGTTTGTTGGTGGGGGTTTTTTTTTAGGGTTTTTTTTTGTTATAATATATAAGGTCACCCCAGTGGAAACTTTCATGAGAGCACAGTTGTTTCTACTTCACTCTTACCCAAGGACGCGGCCCAGACTTCCTTCTCAGGGACAGAGGAGCAAAGACTATTTTAGTGTTCTGGCCCTGACAGGGAAACAACAAAAAATAACTGCGGAAAGACAGCACTCAGTTGCATACAGGATATCCAGATTTAAGTCCTTGGACTCCTTGCTCTACATGTCTCCGTATCAGGAGTAAAGAAATATCCCACTCATAGGTCTAGAGAGCTGATTTTCTTAATATAAAAAAGTGTACAAATTAGTGTCTAGAAGATATTTTTAGTCTATTACCAGTTTTGGAACAAAATAACTTTGTTTCAAAGAATATCTTAAATCCCAAACTTCAGCATGACAAGGCTTCTAATCTAGCTTTACCCAAGGAACTGGGGACAGTGGCGTGGATGAGTGAACATCCAGCTCTCCACTACACTTGGTCCTTAAGGGTACCTCTCATACTTCCCAAATGAAGATGATTCTCTCTCAGGTAGAGAGAATATTCAGCAATAATATGAAAACTATGCATTCAAATTAATTCTTACAATGTACCTGTACAAACACTTTCAGTAAAAGTGAATTTTCAGTATTTCACTTTAACATTTTAACAGATCATTTACGTTAATTTTCTATAAATGGGAAAAAAACAAAAGCATACTCAGTATGAGGAAATATACCCAATGCTTTCTAATAGTTTTCACACAGAAATCATTTGAGGCATAATGCCATGTACCAGAAAGAGTGAGAGACAGACATATTCAGAGACAATGAAACTGCAAAACTAAGGCTCCTTGACACAGAAAGTACTCCCAGTTTCCTTTGGGCAAGAAGCTGCTTCTCAGCTTCACTGCACAGTTTGCAGTGGAATACGAAAGGGACTGGAATGGAGCCTGGTTTGTGTGAGGAGAGAGGCACCAGTAAAGTGAGATGGAGCCAAGCTATGCAGTCACAAACCCTGTTTCCTGCAGCACCCCATCTATTTTCTTGCTAGTCTGTTCCTGTACAAAACAGGAACATGGCAGAGGGGCAGGTTTCCCTCCAAGCATCCTCAATTTCCCAGCACAGTCTAAATGGGAAAAGCAAAGCCAACACTTTGGAGCATTATCCTGCTACTCAGCTGTATGTAGTGTGAGGCAAAAGTTAAATCTGTCACTGTCCTATATTCTCAGGTATCCATCCTGCTAAGCAAACAAACACAGCTTTCCTTTGGAAACAGGCCCTGATAAACACCTCTCAAGGCCTCACTTAAAAGGACTTCCACTTTGCAAGATCACCAGATATTTTCCAAGTAGAGGAATGAAAAACTGACATCTCCAAATAAAGCAGTAATCGCACAAGTGCAGGCCATCACAGGTAAACACCATCCTAACATCAACATCCAGCCTCCAGTCTCAGATGTTCAGTGTGAAGGTAAGTCTATACACAAGAAACTCACTGTGGTTCCAGATTCTCAGAACTACCAACTTTGTAATTCCTCCCTCCCTTCTGCAGTCTACAGCATGTCCCCTTCTTGTCTAAATGGGTTTGGTTAAGGACATTCCATGACAGGAACCAATTAAAAGCATAATTATAACTTACAGCCACCATAAACTTTGCCATTTTCACTTAGCTTTCAAGAAAGGATTTTTTTTTTTTTT
>VYXD01013774.1:255391-271814 GCA_013397195.1 Hylia prasina | reverse complement strand
TTTTTTTTTGACAGAAGAAGAATCATCCTCTGTTTTATTTCACAAGACAGCCGTGGAATTCTTTTATGTAAGAAATTCTAAATACCTGCACTTCATGCCTAAGTTCATATGTACCGACATACTAAAGAAGGAGACATGAGCTAGCACTATCATCACAGGTATCCATTTTGGAAGTACTTTTTTTGGATTTTGCTCTTAGCCGAGGGAGCCTTTGCATGTACATCACTCCAACTGCTCCCTGGTTGCTAAAGCATACAATCCTTCAACATACACAGAGAAAAATACTAGGAAATTTTAAATCATGGCTAGAAGAAGCAGCTCCTTTTAAAGCAATCTAGAGGACACAACACACAGGCAATAATTTTTCCAAGTTACTACTTGAATTTGCTCTAAGGTAGGAAAGGTAACCAGCACAAACTTGTCACTAGCTGATTAGCAATGCATGAATGGAATGTCCAAACACCTATGAACAGATAAGTTGCATAAGCAGAATAAATTAAAATAAATAATATGTTACATTCCATTCTTTTATCACATGTAGTTTTTCCATATCAAGTAGTGGCAGCAGCAGTTTCACTATTGACCTTTACTGCACCTTAACATAAAGAAGGTACAGATTCAGATGGCTATGGCTAATGAAAACACATTATTAAACCTTTTATCTATTTTCTTGCGACATCCCCATGACAAATAGTTTACTACTATTCTTCCCCTTTGTGTACATTAGGATTGATAAAAAATAAGTTTGGAGAATTTTCCTGACAAAACCATAGAAAACTTACTTGACAAGAATAAAGCTGAGATTTATAGTGCATGGTATACACTTGTAGATAGAAAAGAGCCCAGATGACTTTCAGCACTACAGCTATCTTTGTTAGGACAAAAAATAAGTTAACAAAAAAAATCCCACAACATCATAAGAACTTTCTTTCAAAGAAAACAATTGATTTCATCTGTGACCCCAGTGTGAGATTTTAGAATCATTATGCCAAAAGTAAGAATTTTTTTTAATGGTGCAGCAAACGGTTCTGCACCCAACAGGAATCTCATCCTCTCTAGGATGAGCTGGGACAACCCACCCGTGTGCCCTGACAGGTACTGCTCACCCCTCCTGAACAGACACATGGATGGCCAGTATATATGCATGCAAAATAAACCTCCATTTGTTAGTTGTTTGTATTTGCTATCATACTTGGCCCTAAAATCCTCACTGCTTTTCCACCTGCAAAACAGGTAATGAGAATTATCTCGAAAGTGAACTAAAATGTCTTTTAGTGTCATTATTAAAACTTATCTTCACTGATAACCCCTTTAATATGTTTTTAAGATAGTTAGCAATGGCAAACTAAAAAAATATACAAGTTCCACTAGTTTCAGACAAAGCTTTTCCAGAATATTCTGAGCTGAATGGACCCACAAGGCTCATCAAAGTCCCACTCCTGGCTATGCACATAGCCACCCTGGAATCATACCATGTGCCTGAGAGCATCAACAGAGCACTTTTTGAACTCTCTCAGGCTTGATGTGGTCTCTAGGGAACCGGTTCCAAATCCCCTCTTACCTCCCCCCTCACCCTACCCCAAAAGAAAAGTATCAATTGACATTGATGAAAGATTAGGTAGAGAACAATCTCAATTTATGTTAAATAAACCTAATCCCAGCCTATTAAGAACCAATATGTCTGAAAATAAGGACATGATACACATAGTTCTACACATCACAAAAACCTTTGCTGTGAAAGAACTTGAATTCTGGAATCGTACTGAACTGCATCACCCTGAAGTCTTGTCAAAGTAACCCACAAACTGAAATGTTGCACAAAGTTGGAGCTGTTGTCACAATTATTGGCTGTCTTTGAAAAACAGCAGCCTCTGTTCAAGTGGAAATATTGATTCCTTAGGGGTGGCTCTTTCCCTACAGCACTATATTGCTTCGGAGATGGATTATCCCATAGAGACAGTTTCACAGTAACTGTCACTAAACAAAACTGATCTAAATTCAGGGTCCTGACCATGTGGATTAGGACATGGACAGCCAAGGAATTGTTGCCAACAATAACCTCAGTGATATCTCAGAGCATAAATGAAACTGCCAATAATGTTGGCCAGAAATCTAACCCATTAAAGCTGATTTCACAAGTTTCTGCTTCTTTCACATTCCCAATTCCCTAGGCAGTATCTAGTAACAGACCTCTATCTGTGGCAGTGCCTAAACTAGAGAGAAAGCAGTTCTAGAATGACAATTCCCAAATTCCTAAAGAGTTACAGCTGAACAAAACTAAGATTAAATCTTCTTTTATACTCAAATGGCTGCATGTAAATTCTGTGTGAACATTAAGTGAAATATCCTATAGGCAATAATGTATATTATTTATATATATTAATATATGCACATATCAATGTATATAATAAAGTGCAAGTCCCTAAGTAATATTGTCCTATATAAGGAACAGATACTATTATACAGAAAAATCACTATCTATCTACATAATAGCAACTTAATCAAAATAAGAGCAGGTCCAACCACAGATCTCTGTAAATTTATGTTTTGGGATAACCAGAACAAGCACATAATAATTCTATGAAGTCTCCCAGCATCCAGCTACCAAAAGCCAAATCCTGTTAAGTACTAAAATATGTAGTAGCAAGCACTACACAATGATGTGCTTACAGGAAATCAAACAGGATAAAAAAATCACCACATGCAACGTTCTCTTTGAACATAAATGCAAAAGGCAGTGAGACAGTGTCTTTGTAGATTCTACTTTTGTGCCCTCAGAAACCTGGGTTACACCAGAGGCCATCCAGCTACCAGCATACACTCAGTGTATACATCCTAGTTAACACTTAGTGTTAACTTTACACAATGAGCCCCTTAGTCCAGCATCCATAGTACTCTTCCATAAATGTCTGTACTCTGACTACACCCAGCTGACATAGAAAACACACATTTTCAGATTTGGACTGCAAGGACCAATTGCTCCTAGGTTTCTTCCCATCATGTTCTAACTACACCAGCGAGTGAAGTCCAAGAACAAGACAGGGTAGATGACAGGAGCACATGTTTCAACGCAATACCACTGGGTCCAAGCCTTAGGGTGGTATGGGGAAAGGGAATGTTGCAGAGGTAAAATCACTTCTGGAAACATAATCAAATTCTTACAGAAAAATTGGCTTTAAACTCCAAACTATTTCAATTACCTTCTGGTGGTGGTGGAGGGAAATCCTCTGCATCCATTCTAGTGTATCCAGCACACCTTTAGCAGACTGGAAAACTCTGCAAAAATGAAGGGAACATGTTTTGTAGATGAACACAATTTCCAAATATCGAGACACTCCTTTTCAATTTGGCCAAGCTCATACCTATTAGCTAATACCATTATGGAAGAGAGGAAATTTGCCTGGCTTCTTGCTTCGATATGAATACAGTCCAAATTTTTATGTACACAGCCCTCAATATTGGAGCCAATTCTTTTAATGAACTCAGTAAGCCAGCTGAAGAAAGACGAAGTTTTTAAACTATTTGGTACTCTGCAGTTCCCACTGTGACAATCACAAGGAGATTACTAAAATATGTTATTTCAATGTCTGTTTGGAGTACATATTCCATCTCAACATCATATTGTGAAAGGGTGAAGGATAAAAATTCTAGGAAGCTTATCAGTTTTCATGATGCTTTCCTCTATTCAGCAAACAGAAATAACAAGATTTAACTATACACTTTGTACACAGCTTCGTTCCTTTTTTTTTTTTTTTTGCTAATCTTAAAAATTCTGCTTGAGTCCCCTTACTTCCACCTTTCCTAAGGAGAGCGAAGTACTAGCAAGCAAGTTCCTGTGGATCTTTTCTTTCATCTTCTTTTCTCAAATGCCATTGATCTCATGTTTTAATGAAAAGCAAAACTCTACAAAGCCTACTTTCCCCTACTTTGGTATTGAATACACAACTGAAGAGAGGAAAGCCCAGAACCCATGAGAGACATCATTCCTCCTTCCCCATAATGCTGCTTAGTGATATTTCAGTATAATCCAGAAGGAAAACCTATTGTACTAAGCAATACACACAATCTGCCCCCAGCCCATTTTCACTCTAACTCACGAGACAGCATGTCAAAAAGACAGATTTCAGAATAAGGCTGTGGATAAAAGTAAGTTTCCAAAAGCTACAAAAGACAGTGGAAGTGCCAATGTTGAATTTTCTGTCCTACTCTTGAGTGGCCCATAGATGTTAATCTGAAGATGTTATCTCTTCTGCTGGCAACAAAACAGCTCAAGCCCTTGAAAGTCTCCATAGCCCAAATATGAAAAGATTAAGTTGAAGGAGACAGTGAAATTCAAGGTACAATGGTAAAATATTAAACTAAATGGATCAGGACACAAAGGTCAAATTGCCACTTACAGGAAAAAATGCCAGTGAATAGAAAAAAAGCTTCAAAAAAGGATCCAACCCTAGGAGGCACCAAGCAATTTACCTCCCTAACATTAGGTTTGCAAGGGTGAATTATTAGTTTGATGTGCCAGGAAGGATAACAACTCTGGTAGCACAAGATCCTATTATGATAAGACAATTCATAACTGCATTTACTAAGCATACAAAATCCCCTTTTAAACTCTCTTAAGCTTTGGTAACTTTTAATCCTGTCCTAGACAAAATCAAGCAGCTTCAGAGCCAAGGCTCAGAAAGGATTCACCCACGTATACAACATCTGTCTGTAACACAATGAATTCCATTATGTGCTTTCACTATCCAATGTTCCTTCTAAAGCCTCTCTACAGTTTATATCTGCTCCAAGGCGTGTTCCTGCTTACAGATGTCTGGAATGCATCCTGCCACACCAAAACTGTCAGCCAAAACAAGGGATAGTTATGGTTTCAAGAAATGGCTATTTTTTATATTTTTTTAAAGCTGCTCATGACTGGAACATAGGTTTTCAAGTGTGACACATGTAATAACCAGCAAACCTCTGCAAGTGAGTCTCGGCACCTTTTCCAAATGCATATTTAAGAGAATGGCTACAAGATTTTCAGAATTACTTTTTTTCTTTAAATATATAATGCAAGCTTTTAAACATCTATCAAAGTTAACTTCCACAATGATTTTTTTAAAATTAATTCTTTCCTCACCAGCAAATATTAACAAGACACAGAGCTGAGCCATGGAGCTTGATTTCCATTTTGATCTAGCTCACAGTGACATGCTTCAAATTACACAAGAATTGTGTCAAAGAAGGACACAGACCCAGTGTTAGAGTCCTACCCACTGACCTGCTTGCACCCATCTGAACAGTGCAGTTATTCACAAGAAGAAAGATACACTTTCTCACTTAAGAATGCCTCAGGGGTTGATTTATACATTACATTAGCTCATCTTGAAATTCCACACATTTTTTGCTACTTTTTAGATGCTGAGAAAAACCCTGCAGCAGGAAAGAGAGCTTGTGTATTACAGATTGCATTAATACCCTCCAAAAAAAAAATTACCATATTATGAAGCAGACAGCATATTTATGAATGAAGTCTAATAGCACCATATATCAAAGAAGTTTCTAACTCTTCTTTTGAGAGGCAGGGGAACTAACTCAAAGGTGTTTAAATCAAGATTAAGACAGATGATTTAATTTGACTAGCATATGGTACATTGCATTTGTCACTCAAGTGCTTTTCCCATTGATTCTCCTGCTAACAGAGTTACACAGCACACCTTACAGGTGCATTTAGACAATAATCATGAAAATCAAAGCTCAAATTAAGCTGAAAGGTACTTCTGAATGTTCTCTCATACAGACAGGTGTCTTCAAAATTAAATGAGGTTACTCAGGGCCTTTGTTCCCCCAAGTTATGAAACCCCATAAAGGTGGAGGTTTCACCACCTCCCAGAGCATGCTGCTCCTGAGCTCAACCAGGAACTCCAGGAAGTTTTTCCCATAAGCCCAACTGGAGTTTGCCTTGCAGCCATTGCCTCTCATCCTCCTGCTGTGCACCCCTGAAAAAAGCCTGGCTCTACCTTCTTTCCAACACCACCCTGGAAAGCAGAAAACTGCAATTCAATCCCCCTCAGTCCTTTCTTCTCCAAAGGACACAAACCCAGTTCCCTCAGCCTCTCCTGACCTCTTCCCATCCCCAACCATAGCAGTGGCCTTTACTGGACTTGCTCCAGTTTGCCAGTCCCTCACTTGTGCTGGGGCCTCACAATGAACACCAAATTCCAGATGAAGCATTGATACCACTGAGTACATGTTACTTGGGTTAACATAAAATTGTATTAAAAAAAAATTAACAGCTTTTAAGACATAGAATATTAAGATTTGGTTCCAAAGGTATTTTAAAAACTGCAAAAAGAAAAAATCCTTATTAAACATGAAACACATGTGATATTATATTCATGCGTATTCCATCATAAAATTATGAATATTAATAACTGAACAACTGCCCTGACCTACTCAAAAAGAGGTTATAAAAATATGGAGCTCTTTTCCCCCAAGTAACATTGTTTTCTCAAACACAGTATAACCTCTGTTTAATGACTCAAACTGCACCCTTCCAGACTCCACAGCAATCACAGGAACAAAGGGACAGAAAGAAGCTCTCAGAGTTACTTAGCTGAAAGTTTAACATTTCCCATTGGCATCCAGATGTGAAAGGCATTCACCTGACTTGGTGCTCATCGCCTTCTTTGCTTCAGATGTGGGTAGAGAGAACTGTGGCTGCTGTGGGCCACAAAGGTGGTCTACAGATTGGGTGGTCTACAGATTGTCTCCTTTTTCCCTCTTTCCCCCTGTTTCACCTGTGTGCCCCACGTATAGCAGCCAGGGGGAGAGGTAGAGAAGCTCCTGGGCACTTTTATCAAAGGCAGCTGACCTGCTCTGGTGTAAACATTGGCCCTCACTTCCAATGTCTACTTCCAGACGTCCTGTCTTCATCCAGTCCTTTCCTGCCAAACTGTTAGGAGGACCAGGTAATTCTCACTCATATTTACAGATTGGAAGAGGAAAGATAGTTTTCCATTTTTTTAAGTTCCCAGTTTACCTGCTCACTTACAGCTGAACCAATCAATCTAAGTAAACCTCAACTATCCCAAGCCTAAGGGACTACTGTTAAAAAAACCCACTTGTAGCACAATAGCATGCTTTTATTGCAGATGTTTAGCTAGTAACTTCCTAAGTTTGGCACTAAAAATCAGGAATAATCATATTAAATGAGTGCATTTTGAAAGAAAAAAATCACAACAGGTCCCTTATTATACTGCAGTATATTCAGTTCCTGAAAAGCTTGCAATGCTTTGTAAGTTTTAAGTTGATATGAAAATACCACATACCACATTAAAACCAGATGTTCATGGGTAATGTTCCTGAAGCAGAAAAGTCCCCAACAGTTAAAGCAGTCAGATCTCCAATGGCACTCACACTAGAAAGCAAAATCATCCAGGTGTGAAATGGTCCCTAAGGAGAGCTCCTAACACTTCAAATTTTCCACCAACTACACTCACCTTTGACCATGGAAGCTGGTACTGAAGGAAGTGGGAGTCTGTGATGTTCCACAGCAGGCCTCACAACCTCAAAGTGCTAATACCTGCAAAATCCGTGAGACTGATATTCTGATTCCACAGCAAAGGGCAGTGTCAGCAAACAAAACAAAGGCAAAGACACCTTTATACTTGTCCAAAGACTACAGAAGAATGTCAACATTTCTCTGAAAGTCAGTTTTCCTTTCTCCTAACCTCTGGTAACTTCTTTTGCTTCCAGGACTAGGCTTCTCAGCTGCGTCTGCGTATCTGATTTTGTTCAATGATTTCCTCTAATTGTGGGACAAACAACAGACTATCAGTTCTCAGCTAAAGGATTACAAATACTGATCAACATCTGCATTTCCACTTTGACAGAACTATTTTCCAACAGTCACTACTTGTGCAGAAGTCAGAATGCAACAAAAATGGGACTGGCACAAACTGTGCCAAAACTACAAAGCAGTGCAGCATTCAGACCTGGGGGCACAGTACTTATGTACTCAGCTCCCAAAGGGCATAGCCAAGCTGTCTCAACCCCATCATCCTAAGAACTGTAAAGATGACTCACATACCTTCTCTTTAGGGTGTGTGCACTGTAACTGCAGCAACATCAGGATTCTTCATTCTTAACACTGCTGAGAGAAAAAACATTTTATAATAGGAAACAGAAGCTGAATCAAGCCTACTGATTTCCAACAAACTGTGACTTGTGGAGAAAACTTAGTCCAAGAAGAAATGCAATGTCTCTGAGAAAGCCTGAAAGTCTAAAAATTAAACTAAAAAAACAACATTCAAACAACATCAAAAGTTGTGAAGGCAAAGCCCATGAATGTCTAAAATCCCCTTGTGTCCACATCACTTAGTGAATATTGCTGTATAATGCCCAATTGAGTCTTCTTTCACCTAGAACTACAGAACTCCCATTGGGAAGCAAATGTTCCTGAAATTTGATATGAAGACTCTTCCAGCTAGTGCAGAGAAATGACAAGATAGAAAAAGGCAGAAGGTAGAACGTTAATTTCCTATTTTTTCCTCCTGTTGCACAAGATGGCTCTCTTACAGACAGATAAAATAAAAATGGATTGTATAATTTCTTCTCCATACAAGTTATTCCTAAGAAACATAGACTGTAAATTTTTTTAAGAGGTGTCTACAGTGAGTATGAATGAAGCAGCCATTTATATTATGACAGCTTCCCATTCCATGCTGTGAGCCATTAAAGAAGTCTGTATCAAGACTGGATCATTGTTTCTTTTAATGTATATTTGATTTTCTTAATAGCTAAGAGTGCCATTCTATACAAATTTTATTCTTAAGTTTAGCAAAGATAATTACTGAAATCACAAGCAATAGAATAAAAAAGGAAGTACAAAGGTCCAGGCAGAAAATTAATAGGAAACCCAATTCCTGGCTCAGTTAAAGTTGGATGACATTCTATTTCTTACAGCAATTCAAACAAGGCCAGGTCTGCAGAGATGCACGTTTTTCAGAATGAATAGAGAATCCACTTCAACAAAATCTACTATGCTTCTTTTTCTACTCCCCTTTCTCACACCAAACAGTATCCTGTTCAAGGCCAGATGAAATACACCAGCAGCAAGCCCTGAAAAAAGCAATCTACAAAGACACCCCAAAAACATGGCTGAAGATTGATTTTCTAATCTTTCTTTTTAAAGGGCATTACTTACAAATATTTCTTCACCTAGATTCCTGCTCAGTACCTCACCTAGAGGAAGGGAAAAGAAGAGGGGAGCAAAGATTGCATTTGTAGATTTGTCCAAAGGATCCTGATCACAGTGAAATCAGCACTGTTAAATATTTAGTATTTATGATCTTACCCTCTACAGATTATTATTGCAAGGCAAATTACAGAATCATTGTTTGATAGATTCATTCTGGTTGGCAGGAAGACACATAGTACAATCTGCTGCTCCAAGCCAGGTCCACTACCACGTGAGACCAGGCTGCTTTATCTATTGACATACTGAAAAATCTCTAGACAGACAGCATGACCATATAGGCATCCTGCCACTTTGTTTTGTTGTCGTCCAAGAAAAAAAATTGTCCTTATATCTAACTAGAACTTCTCTTACTTCAGTTATGACCATAGCCTGTGGTCCTGCCCCTTTCCTCACAGTCTGCCAGCTGGTGGGAGCACACTCCCAGGCACCTATGAAGCTTCCTTCTCCTCCGGGGCACAGCTGCCACTCCCTGCCATGGCAGCAGCCTTGTGCTGAACTTACTCAGTTTGATCCACACCTCTCTTGTACTGGGCTGAGATGTGGACACAAAACCGGATGCAATACTGCAGGTGTGGTCTGACAAGTGCTGAGTGAGAGGAACCCTTCCCCTCCGAGGAGACATTCCTTCCCAGCTGTGTAACCTTACCCTCCTCATTGCTGAATTCCACAGAGCTCTTGCCAGCCAGCTCCTCCAACCCACCCAAGTCCTTCTGAATGACAGCCTGAATCTCAAGCACATCCACTCCCCACCCCTTTCCCCCAGTTTGGTGTCATTGCAAACCCCATGAGCAAGGGCTGGTGGGCTTCCACTTCATCCATAACATTAAACTGGACACTCCATCCCATGATGGACACCTGGGGCTCTCCACTGGTTACCAGCCTCAAGTTACAGCCAACCAGCACCTCCAAAACCAACCATCCCACCAGGCTTCCACCCATCTAGCAGCACACCCACCTAGATCACAATCACATTCTGCAAAAGACCTTGCTGAATCCAACACCAGCATATGGTTTTATTAAGCTCAGTAGCAAGTTATTTACTTTACAAATAGAAAAGCCATGATCTACAAATGTTTGAGGAATGAGAGGAATATGGATAAAAAGTAAACCAGGGAAAGGAAGAGGCTCCCAAATATGCACTTAGGACAGCTGACTTTTTGAGTGAATGAGCCTTGCTCCTGTCTTTTGTCCTGGCAATTGTTAGAATATCCAAAGCAAGAAGACAGGCACCACCCAGGATTTGCAGACCATCCTGGAGGTCAAGAGTACTGTCACAAATTGCAAGCATCTGAAGAACTGAAAGGGAAAACTGGCATCATATGCTTTAAGTCAAGAATGATCTGTTTTTCTTCTGTGCCACACAAGCTAGAAAACTGAATCACTGGGTCAAGACAAAGATCCTTCATGTCCCACATGCAAACAATATAAAAATATATGAATATTAAGAGCATTTTTCTTAATTTGTGCTATAATTTGATAGCAATCAAGTAACTTCATCTGGAAAAACAATCATATTTCTGCAATTTCCTTTTTAAAATTTAATTCAGATTAGTCCTTTTCAATGCTGGATATGAAGATGTGAAGAAGTACCTTAATTGGAAATATCCTCATCAAGGCTTCTATTTTTTAATCAGAGAAGATCCTCATATGCTGCAGCACACTTCAATTGAGATGCAAACCTATACAGGGTTTGGTTGCATGCACGCTATTATAATACATGTGTAATTAGAATTATTATACAGAAAGTTTAGAAATGCTTTTTTATTAAAAACGCATCAAAATATCATTTAGTATAGTAATTCTGATTACCTTTACATGTAAAATACAGTAATTTTGTCACAGGGAGTATATCCCCTCCTGAAACATGGTTTCATTCTCCAGCAAATCAAGGTCTTAATTTGGAAAAAAAAAAAACACAAAAAAAAACCCAAACAAACAAACAAAAAAAACCACCACACTAGGAAATTTTATTTATGGATACAGTCAATAAAGCATTTTTTCCTCTCCAACTGTACATTAGTCAGACATCCATTACAAAAGCAGAAAGTCTTGTTTCAGCTTGCACTAAATCTGTGCATACTAGTTTTACGAGGCATAGGTTGTCTTTCAAGATACTGATGACAACTGATGAAAATTTCCACCAGAAGCTGTTTCCAATGATGCAAGTGAAAGGATACACTGAAACGAATATTCAGTTACTACTGCTGCCTAAAAACCAGGTCCTGACAGAGACACTTCACCTAAACATTTTCTGCCCTTTGGGTATTACTGTGCTTGGAAAAGTAACCATGCTGTTTCTCATCGACGACAATTCGTTCTATCTGAACGTTAGAAAATCATCCAGTTAAATAAATATATTTCACCTGATGAATCAAGTTATTAAGAACGTAAATCAAGCCTTATTACTGAGTTTCAAGAATACATAAAGTATCAAAATACATTTCTAATAACAAAGTTAAAATGCATGCTCTAGAAAAATAACACTGTTTTCATTGATTTTCTAACACCAAAATTTTATTCAAATAAATCAGAAATCAGGCAATAAAGCTGTTAAATCATTAACTACAGGAAGAAAGAAAAATAGCAATAGTACCTGCAAAGAACAGCCCTTGTCTTCAAATAAATGTATAATGGAAGCTAGATTCCCAAGAAATGTACATTCTACATCTAGTCCAAACGTCAGCAGTCTTCATTCTTGCCTTGAATTAGAAGTTATCTAGTACACATCTTTCTTCTCAACCTTCTACAATTTGAAAGTGAAGTTTCTAAAACTCAAATTAGTCAATCCATGGTTTGCAACAATATTGAATATTAAGTATGAAATTCTAAAAGGACACTGAGGATGAGACTGAGGATGCACTAGAAAAGTGAAAAATATAAAAACAAGAGACATAAGCTCAAGACTTACTGTGATCCTACCAGGAAATCTAAATATTGCCATGTACTTCTCAGTAAGTTATTATCCCATTTTTCAGATGAGGAATAATGTTTACCCTCTTTCTTGGAAGTTTTTGAGATGTATAGTCGGTATCTCTAAGGAAAAAAATATTCATAAGATTTCTGCAATTTTTTTCATGCATTTCAAGAAACAAGAGATTACAGAAGAGCAACAAGAGTGAATGTCTGACCTTGAGCTTGGATCCCAATAGTTCACATTCATGCTTCAGTCCCAAGTAACAAATATTGTACAGTACAGTAAGTCACTGAAACAGATTTTCCCAAGATAATGCCCCTATTCAGCAGCACGTAAGTAGAACAATTTATTTTGCTCTGCTTAACTGCTTCACCCACGCATTTGACATTAAGCTTCAGGCTTCCTGACTGAGCAGTGAACATGTAGAACATAATCAATGTTGTGCAGTTATGCATCACTTCCCACAGTCTTCCTGATTCAGGCATTTCAGAACAAACATGAATCAAGTTTTTGATCTAAAAACGTAAGTTTGAAAACATATTTTTCAACTTTTGTTTAGTGTTACTTGTCATCACTCCCTTAAAAACAAGTTCTAGTTTTACATGTTCCTGGTTTCTAAATAACCTACACTATTTTGGTGCAAGTAAAACTCAAGAGTCTTTATGACAAGAAAATGTCCAACTGATTAAAATCTCCAAAGAAGCTAATAATAATGCAGAGTTCTTTTCCATGGATATGTGACAGAACTTGAGTCACAATATTCTGCTGTCTGCAAACCACACACTCACAGGTACAGCAACATTACTGAGAAAGATCAGAAAACAAAAAGAATACTAACACATACAGTCCATAGTATACAGGTCCATAATGAGAATTCTTGTTTACCTTGCTCATGTGCTTCCCACCTCCTTATAATAAAGAGCCTCTCTCCCTCATGATATTTCTGCAGTCTCCCCTAAGTAATTCTCAGACTTCAGTCTATGAACCAATCCCTGAAAATTTCCAAGCATCCAGGCTTACAGCTTTTCTACTTGCTAAACTACTTATAGATTCAGAAATCAATTTACCAATAATAATTTTCCACTAACAGATGTATTAATAAAAATGACATTGCATTAAAAGGAATGGGAGTGGGGAAAGGTATCTGTAATAAATACTGATTTTAACAAAATATGATCTTAGATATGAAAAATGCCTCCCTCACATACATACAAAATGAAAGACTAATTCATGCCACTATCAATGAAACCTCATTTATAGTTTCATAATAACATACAAAATGTTCAAAAAGTGAGAACAATTGCATTCAGTGTTTAACACCGTAACTCCAAAGCAAGTTTCTCTAAGGCACAACTGCCACAACAGCTATTCCACAAGCATCCAAGGATAGTCCCAAAATGCACATCCAGCTCAAAAAGCCATCAGGAAGCTGAACTTACAGAAAAATAGTTTAAAAAAATACCTTTTAGAGACCACATGACAACTCCATGGGATCCCTCCAACATTCTAAAGTAAAACTGTAAAATGGAAATACATAAAGAAAAAAGTGAAATAGGAGTTACGGTACATAAGCGGAAACAAAATTACTGTCCCACATACGTAAAATGAAGAAAATAAGTACCTCACAGAGCTCATTTCTCCATCACATACAAAACTGAGAACAGTGTACTACAGATAAATAAACAAATAAACCAACTGCATATGAAATTCAGTCTGAAAGTCTAAATCAAAACTGGTCCTCCTTCTTCTGGACTGCAGCTTTTGCTTCCTGACTGATTCAGAAATAGGCTGATGTTTATAAATTTTCTACATCAGATTCTAAAAATAATTTTTAATTCATATAGAAGCAGCTAGCAGACTTCCTGCTTTACAAATAAGTAATGTACTATTTCCAACTGCATTAAATTCTGTTAACAATTATGAAGTTTAACAATAGCCCTTCAGGTTTGTTGTCTTCCTTCAAATGTTTATAAACTATGCAGCGATTCCTAAACAGCTCAGAATCAACTGAATAACTCCTCTGTTATTAAGATTTCTTCACAGAATCATCGAATGGTTTGGGTTGGAAGGGATCTTAAAAATCATGCAGGTTCCAACCCCCTTGCCATGTGTGAGGCAGGGACATTTTCCACCGGACCAGGTTGCTCAGAGCCCCATCCAGCCTGGCCCAGCAAGATAAAGCTTGTTTTCCAGTATTCCAGTATGGGAAAGGATTTTTTCTGTCTACTGATGAGTGAAATCATAGCCTATCTGCTAAGCATTAGCATAGCTCCTCAGCATGGAGGGAAGGAAGCAACCCCCTTTTGTGTGCACTGTGCTCATAACTGGCCTGCCAGAGCCAATAGCACAAGACTTGTACATTTGGCTTCCACGTCTCAGAGCTGCAATGTGAAATTGCACACACCCATCACGCAGCACTGGGGCTCCTCTCCATATCCTGTGACATAGCAGCTCCTGAAGCCTGAACCCAGAGGATGCTGCCAGGTCCCGACATTCAACAGGAGATGATGGACACCCCATTACTCAAGTGTCTGTCTGCTTCCATGGTCCTTTCTCCTACCACATCCATCTGTGGGTATCAGCCACAGAAGCCCCACACACTGGAAACCCCACAAGACACCTGTTGTCACACACACAGTAAGTCACATCTCATGTACAATGCCAAAGGTAATCTAAGGAATCCATAGAATATATTACAAAAATCTTGAAATCTCACGGTAAAGCCTCCAGAAATATCAGATTTCAAGGAAGTATCTAAAGAACTACTGTTCATAACCAGATAAACACATGTAACTAGTTCATGGAGTACAAAGCCTGAGGGTGAGAACGAAAGGAAAAAAAAAAAGACAAGATGGATTAAACAAAGCAAGTCAGACAGATTATCAAGATCAAACAGATCACCCAAGTGAAAAGAATGAAGGGCCCATTGAAGAAAACAGCTGAACAGCCAGAACCTCTGCCTGAATAATGGGCCTGAAGTTATAGCACCGACCATGTCCCCACATTCAGGCAATAAACCTGTGCCTCCTGAGTGCCAACAGAAAATTTTAAAAATGTTATACTTCATTTCTACCACAGAACAGAGTGGGGTTGACCAAACAGAGCGAAGGCTTTACAAAAAAATTCTTTTATTTACAATAAAAATGGCCACAAACTAACACATGTTGGTATAACCTCATGGTATTTAGCATGAAGCAATTTTTCAGCAGTATTTTTTATTTCCTGACTCATGGAAAAAAGACCTCAACCCTACACCTTTTTATGCTAACAGTTAAACTGCAAGACTGAAAAAAAGATGCTTTTAACATTGCAATTAATCAACTTAAAACCTGCATGCTCGAGGTAAAAGCCATGATCTTAGTATCTCTGGGAAAGAAAGAAAGAAAAAAAAATTGAAGGATTGAAGAAATATGTAAATGAAACAGGACAGAATTTAGGATGGATAAAATTGTTTTGGTTAAAAACACAAGCACCACCTGAAAAAATTTTTAAATAAGCCTCTAATGTGGTGAAATTATTAAGAGCTGCCTTTCCAAGCACTTGGTACTGCCTACTGACACAGCTTGCTCACTCACTCATCCAGTGCATGACTGGGCAATCTTTTAAAGCTCTTCCTACTTTACCCTGTACGCACAGGGCATCTTGCAAAAGCAACTACATGGTCTGGGATCACCACAAACAACTATGTAACTTCTCCAATTGTTGCACGGTAATTACAAAGAAACCAAATGAAAAAATACATAAAAGGACGGTGTTATTGTGAAGAAGTATCTTTCCCGTGTTTCAACACAGCCAATTTAATTGCAGATGCCGACTGAAAAACTGGTCGACACCAGCTTTGAAGAACGGGCAAGGAAAGGAATTCCAGCTCCCACGGGAGCTCTATTTTCCATAGCCGCGTCCGTAGCTGATGGAGAAGGGAGGGAACCTGGAGCCGGCGGCTCCCCACACCGAGGAACACGAAGCGGCGCACCCGCGAGAAATTCCCCGAGAAAACCTCGCGGAAGAAATTCCACCACAGTTCTCCAGCGAGAAGTTTGGCCAAGGTGTTTTACGGACCCCTCGCGCCCTCGCTTCAGCGACGCACCTCGCACGGGCAAAACCTATTTAATGACAATCTCACACCGCGCGTCTCCCCCTCCTCCCCCGCGGCGGTGTCCAGCGGCCCCAGGGAGGCAGCCCCCGCCCCTGAAGGGCGTCTCCGCACCCAACATCAAGCCCACCCTCCGAGGACCAAACTTTCCGTGACAGCACCGGAGCAAGAC
>VYXD01013774.1:111685-255376 GCA_013397195.1 Hylia prasina | reverse complement strand
CGCTGCCGTCAGCGCCCGCCCCCGCGGGGCCCCGGTGGATCCCGGTTGTCCCCCCCGGTCGGGTCGGGCCGGGGCGGGCACTTGGTGTCCCCCCGGACCCCGCCGCATTCCTGCCGCCGCACGTGACTCCGCCCGGGGCGGGAGCACATCCCGGGGCCCTGCTGCCGGGGGCAGCCCGGGGAGGCGCCGGTGCAACGGGCGGAGAGTGGAGCTGCCCGGCTGCGGGGACAGGGAGGGCAGCCGGGCCCGGACAACTGGGCACACTCAGCCTCATGCTCACGAATAGTGCCTGACAACGCTAGGGTACACACTGAGTCATTACGCTATTTTGGATTTTAATCTCATTTATGACTTGAAATCCAGTAATAGTTTTCAAATTAAATGCTTGCACTTTCCTACTGTTTTATAAGGCAACAGCCTATTAGCAGTAATATTTAGCACTCTAATCATTGCAATCACAAATTCACTATCCACCCAAAATTTGTTGTCGACAATTAGAGTACAGATAATGGCTGTCTCCACCGTTAACATGATGTTTTTTACACCAGATTCTAAAAAAGCTGATGTTTAAATTGGTTTTACTGGTGAAATTTGCATGAGACCTCACCAAAATTTACTTACTCTCATTTCTGATTACTAGGGCTTCAAGCTACTGCACACAGGTCACCTACCCCACAGATCTTCACCATACATCTACACCATCCATCCTACTCCAGCTCATGTACCAGGCATCTTAAGAACACCATCAGCCCTGGCCGGTGTCCTGACCCCTTGTGACACAATGCCGTGAAGATGGGATGCCTTTTTTCTCTCTCCGTGGAAGTTGGCATGGTTGAATATATACCTAAATTTATGACGCCGTAGATATGTTACATCATTCCAATAGCTTTCTTCCCAAAATACTGCATGAAATCTGAACAAAACAACTAAAGCTTAGGTTATCAAGTTCCCCAGCACAGCCCAGTTTTCTCAGATTCTTCTGTTAAATGGCTGATGTAGCTGGCACTTTTTCCTAGGGAGTACTATCCACTGGAAATTCTGTTGTTCATAACTGTGTCCCCCATGAAGACAGTATGTCATCTGCTTATGGTAATCCCTCAGAAACCACTCCAAGCCAGGACATCCAATGAGCTTGCTTAACTTGAGCATCTCCAGAACACATGCTGGAGCCTCGTAAAGTTACAGGTCCCCTCTACTTTCCTTACCAAACCAGACTGTCTATATATATATATATATATGAGATATATACTCTATAATATTTATTTTAAAATATAAAAGCAAACCACAGTTTTCCTAAATTCAGACTATTACACCAAAAATAACATTTGGGTTTATAAAAACACTGCTTATTCACATTCTGCTTTGATGCCTACTGTTGACTCGTCTTCCATGTCTTCCTGAAGCACCAGCACCACTACTGGGAGACAGTTCCTCCATTCTGAGCACACCAGTACAGGTTAGCCTGACAATTCAATTTTATAATATTATGGTCTTTTACCAGCACTAGAACTACTTTCATTAATGCGTTTCATTTCACTTCTTTCCTTCTTTTAGGAGGAGTATTTGCAAGTCAAATTCTCAGACTGCCAATTCAGACAGACTAGGTATAAATTTTCCTATATTTTAATATTTCTCAGGAGCAGAGCCCTTAGGTTACATCATCTCCTTGTTGTCATGGGTGGTACATATGTGATAGTATAGCTGATGGCATAACTTCTTGTGATGGGTTGACCTTGGCCAGCAACCAGACCAGTTGCTCTCATTCCTCCTCCTCAGAAGGACTGGGGGAGAAAATAAGATGGAAATCTTGTAGGTCAAAATGAAGATGAGATCCCTCAGCAACTACTGTCATGGGCCAAAGAGACTCAACTTGGGGCAATTTCATTTTTTGCCAATTAAAATGAAAAATGGGATGGTAAGAAACAACAACAAAAGTAAAAAGACCCTCCCCCCTCTGTTCTTCTTCCTCACCAGGCTCAACATCACTCCATTCCCACCTCCTTGGCCTCCCCCCCCTGAGGGCCACAGTGGGATGGGAACTGGGATTGTGGTCCGTCAATAACAGCTCCTCCCAGTACTTCTTCCTCCTCTCATTTCTCCTCTGCTTTAGTGTGGGTGCTTCCTATAGGGTGTAGTCCTTCAGGATAAACCTGCTTCTTCAAGAGCTTTTCCATGGGCTGCAGCTGAATCTCTGCTCTAGTGCCCTGGACCAGCTTCTCCCCCTCCTTCTTCACTGAACTTGGTGCTCGCAGAGCTATTTCCTTCACTTTGTTTTCCTCACTCCTTGCTTTTGTGCAGCATCTTTTGCCCTTCTTTACCTACGTTCCCCTGATGATGCCCTCACCCTTGCCATGGCTCAGCCGCGCCCTGTGGTGGGTGGTTGGACCCAGTTGGATCCGGTTGGATCTGGCTGGAGCAGCCCCAGCCTCCCCTCATGGAGCCCCCGCAGTTCCTGCTGCTGCCGGGGCCTGGGCACCCACACTCCAGACAGTGATATGTACAAGTTGTTTCTATAACACAGAATTCCTTTCAGTTATTCACTGTTCTCCGATGGCTCTTCTTCATCCTGAAGCTGATAAAGGGAAAAACTTGAGTGAATTTCCTCTCAGGAGCAACACAAAGCGCTGAGGCCATGCAACCCTGAAAGACAAATGCAGCCTTTGGCCGAAGCAGAACTGTTCCCAGGGGAGGAAAGGAGGTACTAGTGTAATACAAGATACTGAGAAGACTTTATATCAAATACTATGAAAAACTCTAAGCTGCCAACATGTAATAAAAAGGAATTCAAGTGGAAAAAGTGACAAACGAAGAGTATTAGGATGGCTGGGAAAACAAAAGAGCAGATTGATTTGTACTCATGAATATGCAAAAGAGTCTCCAGGGGTGAAAAATAATTATGTAAGATAAAAAGGCAATGATGATACAAGAATAAATTACTTTAAATTAGAACAAACTTTAAGCTTTTTCAGCCTTGGGCAATATATTTCCTAGCAATTTTGATGTCCTAAAAAGTTTTTAAACTTAGCCTCAACCAGTGTCACAGTAATACTCAATATGATGCTGAGAGAAAACCTACAAATTCAATATGTAACAAAAACCTGGTCAGCAGTATACATTGTAACAACCAGTTCCAACTATCTCATCCCCCCAAGCCTCCTACCTTTTTTTCTTATTTAATTCTTAACGACTCCTTAGGAAAGCCACTGCTGCTTTCCAGGATACACTTTCTTCCTGTAAATAAGACCCACAAAACAAGAGGAACAAGCTCTTGGATGCTATCTGCCTACTTTATGCAAACCTTCATGCAAAAGTACCCTATATACTTCTCTAGTTTGTCTGCATGGTTTTTTCAAGCTATCACAGTTACCACCTTGATTTGCACTTAAAAGAGCCTGACAGCAGAACTGCAAGGTTCAGAAGCATAGGAAAGGCGACTCTCTACCTTCTACAAAACCAGTCCTTTCTCAGGTATATTTTGTCTTGTTGCAAGCCCTATGCTTAAACTTGAATGAGCACAACTTCGGTACAAAATGCAGCGTTCACTTTGTAAACTACTTTTACCCATAGAAGCAGCAAGGCAAGAGAAGGAAGTTGAAGATCTATACAGCAATATATAAATCCAAGCAAATACCTGGAGCTGCCAGAATCAATTACCAGTACTAAAACTTCACAATTCCATACAGAGGACATAGTGGTGAAAACACTGTCAGCTTATACAGAACGCTAATGCGTGCCAAGCAGTCAAAGGAGCAGAGGCAGCTACAATCATAGGAGGAAATAAAAATTTCAGACCAGAAGTAATGCATCTGACAAAGCTAGTTTAAATTTCTACCCTCTCTGCTCAGGTCATATTCCCAAGAACTCAGAAGTGACCCTTCTCTCAGAACACACAATAGCAGCAAGCAATGGCACAACCAATTTCCTTGCTTTCTAATTTGTGGATGGGTGAGCAGGCCCCACTCCTTCCAAGCTTGGCCTGTCTGCCACCTTGAAGTGTGAACAAGGTCTGCTATGGCCTTGCAGGTTTGCTGTATCATCATTCCACCTCACTCACCACTGTTCAACTTAAGGAAAAGCGGAAAGCAGAGTGCGCTGCAAAATACTTGTTCCTGCTCTGTGGCACCATCACTAGCAGAACGTGCTAACTGGTCAATCAGATCCAGAGCACGAAATGTCTCCTCCAATCCTGGAAACCCATCTGGGGGCTGACAACTACATCAACAGGCATAGTTTCCTTCACTAATGACCACTGCTTGCAGTTTTTTGTTCCAATTTAAGTAACAGTACAATGACACAAGACCAAAAGATTGTAATTGCTGTGTAACATTGTGGGCACAAGTCTGCCCCAATATTTCTCCCAGAATATGTTTAACACTACCACATAATATGTATTTACCTATTAATTGACACACCTGAATAGCAAAACAGTAACATTTAAACTCATTTTACAGATCATTTAAAAAAAAAAAAAAAAAAAAAAAAAAAAAAAAAAAAAAAAAAAAGAAGAGGACTTTATTCATACAAACACTATTATACATTGTTCTTCACATCCCAGTCTGTACCCACACACATCTCACAGTGGAGCTTGACACACGGATGTCTTGTTTCTGCTTCAATTAATCTCGGGGACTGTGCTGCAGAGGCAGCCAACCAGTTGCTTGCACTGCGCATTCTGATAACAATAATTAAAATGCCAGTAATGATGCTGTGTTCCTTTGACTCACAAATCTAAAAAGCATGAGGAATTAACTCCTGGAAAACATCCTGAAAAAAATGCTTAGAACTGTATTTTACTGTTTAGCAACGGGGTAAACTTTTGGTCTTTATGTTTGTTGTTTTTGTTGTTTATTTAAGGTAGCTTACACTAAACCATGAAGCATCATGTGGTACCAAATGAAGTCTTCATAGTCAAGAAATGGATCATACACTTCAAATAAACAACCAAGAAGGGTAATTTCAAAGAGATGGGTTTTTAACTTTAATACATACTTACATATAGCACAGCTTCTATGTCCTAAACATGCTTGTGGGAATAACACATCAAATGAAGGGACATTGGTTGACAAGATTTTTATAGCTATTTCCATGAATATGACATCACCTTTGTCAAGTTTATAATTTCAAAATAAATTGCTTTTTTAATGCATGCACTGCAAAAACTAACATCAAGTAAAAAATAACTGGCATTATTTTAATCAGTAAATGAAACTCATAATAGACAGCTATTCAATAAAATACTTTTATTTATATACAGTGTAAAGATGTTTTCAACAAACGTTATATTGTACAAGAGCAGACTTGAGTTTGCTTAACACTTTTAAATTCACTTTAAGGGGGAGTCTCCCTGAGGTTAGAGAAGGTTTCTTATAACTGCATATCACATCAATATTAATCCATGTTATCAGGAAAACACAAAAACACTCTGCAAGATTTGGACATGGATATTTAGTGGAAGATGGGCCTGACAGGATGTACTGAAAACTACTAGATAAAAATATCACAGTGGTAATGTGACTCCTCCAAGATCATGACCAGTACTGCAAGAAAGAATAAAAATAAAAATAAAAATAAAAAAATGGTGGGTTGAGGGGAGAAAACAATGACAAGTTTTGGGAAAAAACATAGGATAGAAATAGAGGAAAACATAAACTGTGATTTAGGAATGTTATATGAAGACAGTAAGAACCAGATGACTGGACAAGGTGTCTCAGATCAGACATTTTTCTATAAAAAACAAACAAGAAACTCAAACCAAAACAACTGAACACAATTAACCACACCACAGTTTGCTGCTTTGGGTTTTCATTGTTTGGGTTTTTTAAAAAAAGCTTCAGCCAGAAAGGTGACACTAACACTACTCCTCAAATAAGCTTGTTCAACAAGAAAGCAGAGCCAAGTCCCTAGCAGTCACCTTGGCAAACAAGTATTTCACCCAAAATCACATTATTCAAGCAATACAGCCACTACTGAAGCTGACTGAATTTTTCTAAATGGGATTGTGGAGGAGGCTGTATAAGAAGGCCCAGCAGGACTGGGATTAATTTCACCTCAACAAAATTTACAAACAAGACATGGCTACTCTCTCGAGCTTTGGGCTGAAAAGGAGCACTTAGTTGTAAGGGTTAATAGACACCAAAACCCTCAGTTCAAGAACTTTTTCAGACTTGTTTCAGTGCAATGTGACTTCCAAAATAATAAACCAGAAAATTCTCCTAAAGGGAGCAGTCAATAGACAGCAAAGAATCCCAGAAGTTTGGGACTGGAAGAGACCTTACAGATTATCTAGTTCCAACCCTCCTGCTGTAGGCAGGGACACCTTCCACTACACCAGGTTGTTCAAAGCCCCATCTAAACTTGCCTTGAACACTCCCAGAGATGGGGCATCCACAACTTCTCTTGGCAACCTGTTCCAGTGCCTCACCACCCTCACAGGGAACAATTTCTTGCTAATACAATCCAACTCTCCCCTCTTTTAGTTTAAAGCCATTACCCTTGTCCTATCACTACATGCCCCTATAAAAGGTCCTTTTACACTCAAGTATAAAAAAAGAGGCTCTGTGTAACAGAACTGGTAACTCCAACACTAAGCCATGAAGATGAAAAGTTGTCTGTGTTTTTGTTGTGTTGTATTTCTAGCTGGACTGTAAAGTACTCTTAAACCAACAGAAATAAAGTGCTGTTACTTGCTTTATTGCATGGCTTTCTTGTTCTAGCAGGTCTACCAGTGTTTACGTTAACAGGGGCTCTAAAGTATTATTCATTATATAGTTAGGACATGCAAAGCCTAACAGGATTTTTGTGAAAAAACTCACACTAGGATGCAAATTAAAAAGACTCTATTATTATGATAAAATAATATTTTAATGAAAGATTTTAATTTCAATTAATAAAGTTATACAAATCAACAATATCAAATATGAAACTTTAGACATCTGGTATTATGACAGAAATTTCCAGCTGTCTTTATTCAGTCTCAATTCACTAACCCCCACCCCTCTATATTCTTTTATTTTAGCACATAGGAACTTCACATTCTTTAGCCAGCCACTATAAGAATTACACACTCATCCCAAACTTCATCTGATGCTTCCATTTTCTGTTAGGATTCTTCAAAATTCTGTAGCTGGGATTTTAATAATTATTACCTTGTTTTATCAAATCCAAACCTTCAAGTTTTAAGCTTCATAGAGTACACCATCATTCTGATACCTGATGACTTATTCTCTGCCTTTCTCCCTGGAACTCCTGCATGTGAGGTTTGGATTCTGCAAGATAGCATTCAGATCGTATTTTTTGGTTCCATAGCCAATGAATTAATTCTCTGGTTTCTTCCAAAGTACTTTTAACATTATTCTCCCACATACAACTCCTCAAGACAGGTACAACATTTCAAACTTTTGAGAACCCTTTTTCCTATAGGATGGTGCCCAGGCAGGCAACACTACAACTTCATTCTGCCTACTTAGAAATAAGAAGGTAGCTCCAAATTTAGATCTTATCTATTAAATATCAGCACAATAATAGACAAGGTTCTGTGTAAAATTATTGTGACCCTCTCAGCCTGGTTTTGGATGGGAAATTTCAGGTATTCACCACTTCATCATTATCAACAAGACCTGGCTATATATCTGTGACCTAAAGTAAGAAGTTTCCTCCCCATCATAGAACAGCAATTCAACTCTGGGCTCACACAGAGTGAATATTAGGGAACACAGCAACCTGACCACTCCCTTCACTCAGAACAAATCAAAGACATTCCAACCAAAAATTAATAAAATGGGGCTTTTTACACCAAAGACTGCTTCCCTCACACATTTAAAACAATATGCTCCACCACAGATCAGTCCACAATGTCTCTAATTCATGGCTTGATCTAAAATTCTTCATAGCTTGGGCTTGCCCAGATCTAATGCTTTGGGAAATAAATCTGTGTAGCTTAGCAGTCATGTCACACAGAATTTCAACTAACCATTTTTTTTTTTAAATCTCATTTGTTCCATGCACCAAAACTAATACTCCTGTCATTCTACTGCCACTAGGCGTCACTCTCTTCTATCGTGATTTTTATCCCTCCTTCCACTTCCCAAAATTTCACCCAGGAACCATGAAACCACAAGAAGTGGGAGAACATCCATCACCATTAGTCCCTACCTAAAGAGCAACCCAGTTTCTCAGGTCAAGGAAAGATTTTTGTGCTGTGTCAGATAAAGTGCAAAGGATTGTTAGTGCCACTTGGTATATTCTTTAAAGTTAAATAAAAGTATTAAAACAACTGAACTCCAACAGGAGGTGATACGGGTTTTTCTCCATAGAAGAGTCACCTCAGATTCTGAAACCATCTAAAACTAAGTGCATTCCCAAAAATAAGAGGAACCATAACAGAAGCACTAGTGGAACTAACTGCATGACCCCTCACATAGGACCTACAAACAAAATAATTTTACTGATCAAGCAGCATTTTTTCCAAGGATACAGAGTCACCTTCTGGTGTTGCCACTTGTATTTCACTGATTTCAAGTCCAGAAGGGGCCACTATGATTACCTACCAGACCACACATACGGCAAATGCATGGATCGCCACGTGAATGGTTTTGATGGATATGAACTCCTCCCATACTGAGGGCAACCTGAAAACTACAACTTTGAGTGAGCAAACACTCAAACAATTATTTTCCTGTGCCTTAAGTGCACTTAAAAGAAAAAAAACCAAAAGCAAATACCCAAAACCCCTCAAACCCATACATGAACCAACAAAACCTAAACCTGGGCCATGACTGCATTCTACCACTGACCAGTCCTGCCACTTGGAATGATTCACTGGCACACAGGAATTAGGTACCCATGCATACCTAACTTGGATCACAATTGATCTTAATAAACAATTTAACATAATTTTCAGAATCAATATCTCCACCATACGTGAAATAAGATTCAAGCTAAACTTGATTCAAGCTGAGCTTAATAGATGACTTACTGTAAAGCCACTTTGAAGCATGAGGAACAAAAAACATGCCATTAGGGAGCACATCACTACTTAATTATATATCTGACAAATTGTTGGTGTAAGTCATAACAAGGGTTGAAGTTCTTATATGTATACACATAAGAAACACAAGCAATGTTTTTCAACACTTGTGATGCATACAGAGTGCTACCAGCAAGGAGTCAATGTGCTTCTTGCAAAATCTTCTAGTTCGCTTGTAAAGAATGACTTTGCATTATATTCTTCTGTTACTCTGCTGGGAAATTGCTGTTTCAGTGCTATATCCTCTTCTTTTGATGTGTTTCACCATTTAATTTTCCATTTTCCACTGCTTTATTTTCAAAGTTCCAGTCAGTTGGGCTGAGGAGTTGCTGGGTTTTTTTGTATGTCCAGTATGGGTTAAGTATTAGTGTAACAGCAAATAATCCCGAGAATAAAACAATAAAGTGAAGAAGTCCCAGATTTTCTATAATAGAATTCCAATTGAAAATACACACCCACCACATGTGGTAGGTAAGAATCATGCGGCAGTGAAACAGATGGATCATCACCCACTGGTTTGCCTTCCAGAAAAAGGTGCTAGCACGGCCAGCCTAGAAAAATAAGAACACAGAGTATGCAGAAGTGAGATTGTTACTTCAAGATAAGGAACTGAGGAATCTGTAGAACTAATACAAATATCCAGCTTTCATTTTCTCCTCATAGTGCAATGTTATTCCACATACATATGGCATCCCAAACTTGGTGTGGACTGATACCACCCCACTGTGCACATGCACGCAGCACCACACAAATGTACATGGAGGCCTGCACAAGTGCCATCACAACAAAAGCAGGTATGACAATAACACAGGTATCTGTTGGATAAATGCACTTTTGATTAAAAACTATCCAAACAAACCATACAGATTATCTATAGACAAGTGAAATGCATGAAAACTATTACAAACAATCTGAAAATTATCACATTCTTACCTTCAGAAGCATCCAGGAAATGCAGGTTGAGGGAGTACTCATCTCCAGCAACATTCCCATCAAAGGTAGATAATGTCCGGATTTCACATTAATTACTAAACCAGCCAAGCCACCAAAAGCAAGCAAATGATGAACGACTAAGAAAACATCAAATGTTCTAAAAATAACGTTGGACACATGAACTGCTACATTTTCAAGCAGGAAAAATCCAGCTGCTATTAAACAGTTAAACCAACTCCACTTTTGCTGTGAATAGACTTTGTCAGCATGAAAAACGGGATCTATGAGCAAAGCCCATAACCCAGCAACACAACTCTGAAGTCCAAACACACCACGTGTGACTGCCATATTCCAAAACACCTTCTCCTTTGCATACAAGGCACGGTAAGTGGTACTTCTCCAAGAAGACAACCAGTGAGACAGAAGAAATACTCCCAAGTAGATTAAAAAACCAGCAGCTAAAAATGTCAAACGAATTTCCCATAAGAGATAGTCCCAATCAAAAATGGTCCCAAACACTGCATCATCATTTGTAGGATTCATTTCTTCTCTTTTGACACTTCTCATCCCCACTATAGTCTCCTTCATGCCTATTTAGCCTCTGCTATTATGCAAACCAATAAGGATGAACTCTTCCATCTGGAACAAGGACAAAAAAAAATTAGTGAATTTTTAAGTACATCCATGTATATAGATTCTAAACCATAGAGGGCTCACATCCACTTCAGTTATGACTTTGGTCCTGTTGCCACTAGGCACAATCATCCCAAAGACAGGTAGACAAAAAAAAAACTTGAGCAACAAGATTTACAACTGGCCTGTGAAGTCCCTACTAGCACGAAGTAATGCACTGATGCAAAAGCAGAAGAGGGTCAAGTAGGAAGGCAAAAAAAGAGGAAAAGAAAATACAAGAAGCAAATCCTGTTTTGTTACTTAGGAAACTTTTATTTCAACAGCATTGAGCAGTTATTGTCCTACTCCCCTGCTTTTCCCGCATTGATTTTCCAACATTTGCTACAGCTGTGGGTGCAATTCAGAATATCAAATACAGATCCAGGACATAAAACTACAGAAAACTAGCGCAGTAAGGGGGACCACTTACACCAAAAAGGGGCTGGAAGGATAGCTCAAGACAAGACTCTACAATCAGTTTCTGAACATTAAGCCACTTTCCAAAAAAACTCACATATTCAAAAATAGAAAGAGTATGGAATGCAAACAAGCAACATTATTACATATTATTAGCAACATCAGTGTAATTAGCTGAACAACCCAGCATTAAGTGCCTCAAGTTGTCTGAAATTTCCTCAACACACTGCAGTTCAAAAACAAAAGCTTGTGGGGAGGGAAAAAGCAGATAATGTTTGAACTGCAGCTCGTTTTATGAACCATACAGGTGATATGAGCATGGCCACCACACCCGCCGCAACCTGTGAGTGCTTGACACCACTGCGCGTTTGGGAGTCTGGCGAACGCAAGAGGAAAGGGCACTAAGCCCACCGAGGGCAGAGCGCCCGGAGAGCTCCCACCTTGCTTCAGCAGGCAGCAAATGCCACCACCGCTCCCCGTGGTGCACCCTTAGGGCCCCGATCGCCCTGCTCTTTGCTCGCAGGTGCCCCGCTCCAAGGAGGGGTATGGGCCGGGAGCCCCAAAGGGCCTTAGCCCACCCCACGGCATCACACTTGGCAAGACCGACTCCAAGTCCCAGCAATCCCCCGCCCTCACCCCCCGGAGAAAAGCAGGGCAAAACACACCAATCGCAGGGCACGGCCAGGCCCTGAACAGCGCGATCCACTACCGCAAGCCCTGGCTCTAGCAGGGCCGCGACAGCTCCTCCGCTCCCGCACACACACGGCACCGACACTCCCCGTAACCCTCCCCCGTCCCCGGGGCCGCCGAGACCCTCATGCAGACCTGGAGACCGACGTACAAACCCCGCTCCTCACCCACAGCGCTGCCCGCAATGACAGGACGGCCCTTCTCGGCTCCGGGACTGCCCTGCCCGGTCCCCCAGGAGCGCCCGGCCCTGCCCGGCCCGCCTGGGGAAGCCCCGACCAGGCCGCACCCGCCGGTCCCAGCGCCCGCAGCCGCCAGCCGCCCTCTGCGCATGCGCCGCCGTCAGCACCAACCACGGGGTGCCGCGAGATGGGGGAGGGAGGGAGGCGCGGCTGTACCACTCGGGCAGGGGGAGCCTTGTTTACACGGCGCCTTTCTCTGCCTGAGGGCAGCGCTGGACGCCGCCGCCACCGAGAGGTTAACACTTGAGGGATGCCTGCTCAGCAAGACTGATAGTAAAAAAGAAATATCAGAGGTGGCACAGCCGGTACATTTAACCATAATTATCCAGCTTCATTAAAGACGGCAAGTTATTAAATGGATGTCACGGTGTGCTGTTACATGAATCTCTTCATATTTGTGACAAATGATGTTGTCATCCCAGTGACTCAGACTGAATCTCCTGAGGTCACTGAACCGACCCCAGGAGGCTTCCTCGGCTGTGTGACAGTCCCGCGCCCGCGGTGTGTCCGCACTTCAACAGGAGTGACTGGCAGGGACTCTGAATTTTGCTAGGGAAATCCTCAGACCCACAACTGATCTGGTGATTCCTCAAAAAGAGCAACAAAAAAAAGACAAAATCAAGCCACAGCTTCTGACACGTAGAAGATGGGCCTAGAACAGCTGAAACCCTAACCTGAGTCTGCCTATGATGAGAGACCAGAGCTGGAAAATCTGCATCGGCAGTCTGACATGTTCTTTGTTTCTAGATGGGGTGAGGGAAGTGCTGCCATTCCCTGTGGGAAACTGGCTACTGGCACCATAGCAGGATAGCTGGTCAGCAGGGGTTTTGTGCATTTGCTTTTAATTGCTAATGTGATACCAGGGCCTGCGGCAGACCCATGAGTTCTGTGAAAAGTGAGATCTTGTTCGTATCCTACCTCAGCAGTTTACATTCAGGCAGACAGCAACACCTGTTTGTTGGGAAAGCCTGGGGACAAAACCTACCTCTTGTGCCTTCTTTTACTGTCCTGGGTGTGAGGCACCTTCGCTCTGAGCTCCTCTGCACACGGGCCAAAGGGACAGCACGGCGTCTACACACCCAGACACTATCTGTGTGCCACTGGGGTGACTCACAGGCAGAGCACACCTGCCTCTTCCCTACCAGCAACCTCAGGAGGACCAGGAGGACCAGGCTCAGCAGTAAATGCCAAGAAATTTCAGCCAAAATACTGACTACATACAGCAGGCATGATTGACAGAGGTCCTAATGACAAGCTCTAGCAAATTGGTCTTGTAGACAGGAAGATGCATTTTTGCATAAAAGGGAGAGTAAATTTGCAAAGCCTTGTGATATGGTTAGAGCCATTTACTAATGCCGAAGGGGAAAAAGGACTGCAGGGCCTTAGAGATGTGAAGTAAAAAATCTGGAGGAGTTCTCACTTGAAAAGTACTTCCTAGCTGATGGTGGATATTCCTGTATCAACGTCTGTTTTCTAGCGGGTGCTGAAGCTGTCCTGGGAGACCTGAAAAGACTGATAAAGCTGATCAAGCAAAAGTTGGGAAGAAGTTGGAAGAAGTTACTCTCTGAAGCAACATGATGGGGCTTATGCACCGAGGGCATATGTTTTAACTTTCTCCAATTCTTTGCCAGAACTCTCTTTAAATAATTCCTTTAAGTTGTCAAGGAAGGAGATTTTTTTTTTTTTAACTTACATATAAAGAACTTTGACCATAACATTGAAAGCAAGATTGCTGGCTGTTGTCTTTCTTGTGGATTTTCTTTGTCTTTGCTGCCTTACTTGCCTTCTCAAAGCAATATCACATCATTTAGTTACTGGCAGCCATAGCCATGTTGAAAGTAACACAAAGTGTTACTTTCTGAATCTCCTAGTGGTACAACAACCATACTTAGTAACAGCTTTTTCATAGGCGTGTCATCATGATCACTTCAGGTATTTCAAGGTAGTTCTTCCCGCAGTAAGGCTCATCTTCTCCATTATGTCATATTCAATTCTCCCTTTTTTGCAGACATTCTGACTGGTCGCTACAGCATGCTGGTCCAAAGCTAAATTCCTATCTAGACTGTCTCAGTTTTGGAAGAGTTTCTCAGCATCTTCAGAGTGTCATGGCTGGAAGAGCAAAGAGCACCTCCTGGCAGGGATCCCTGCCTGCAGTCTGGATGATCCACTCGCTCCTTGTAGCTAAAAGCCTCTCCATACTGATTTGGTAGTGCTTTCTTGAAGTCAAGAATTGAGTCTTTTTTCACTTTACAATACCTGTGTTTTGTTTCCTCAATGTCTACGTCTATACATCCTCCACCATGTGAGGGCTGCCTTTTACTTTGAAAGAAGTGGTTGCATCCCTGATGTGAATTGAAAATTACTTTGGTACACACTATTCCCAAAACGTGTATAAATGTTGGCTTCAGAAGGTAATTTTGACCATGCTGCTGCTTCAAATGGACCCATGCCCTGTCCCCAGGAACCCTTTAGACAAGTACCAGTTAGTTCAGGTAAACCTTAGCATACCTTAGTGTCATAGCAATAATTAAATCCTGCATGTTGTAACAAATCAGTAGCTCCTCTGTTTTATTTACAAATACACAGATACCTGGTGATAGTTAAAAATGTCTTTAGTTTTAACACTTTTGTTTTCATTATTCCCCAAATCAAAGTGCCATGATCCCAAACCCTTTTCCTGCTCTCTATGCTTCCAGAAGCAGACTAGTCTCCTCTCGGTGGTGTGAGAGCACCTAAAAGGTGGGCTTAGGACATGAGTATGGGGAACAAAAGGCCAACCAGTGACACCTTCAGTGAGAGGGGAGCCTACAGAGACTGCAGGAGGAATGCAGTAGGATTTTATGTGTATGTGATGGGAATACAGAACGTGGCCAACCTGTGCTTCCATTGCAATTCACAGTGAGTTGAGTAATGTGTTTTAGGACCAAGTTAAGAAAGGAGTTTCAAACCTGTGATCAAATTAATCCCTCCATTGCAGAAAGCTGTCGTGTAAACACTTGCCTTGGGCATGTAGTGGCAGAAAAGTCCACAATGAGCCACTCTGAATTCTGCCTTTTGCTGTGGCAACAGAGGGGACTTTTCTCTCTGCAGGAGACATGGCGTGATGGGGCTAGAAGTTATCTGTGGCAAAAGAAAATGAATGGAGATTGGAAGAAAACCTGCCTGATGAGGCTATTCCCTGATCATTTTATAGCTCTTTGTCATCCTCTACGTAGCATATGAAGGAACTCAAGTTACTGCCTGAGGTTATTTTCATTCATTTTTTAATTCCAGAGTACCAAACACTTGTAGTCAGTGTATGTTGAACTAAGTCATATGATCATAAACAAAACCTGAGCTGGTACTCTTCCTAATAGAGGATAAAAAGTCTACTGCTGATTCAAAAGCCAAGACCTCAATGACTTTTCAAAAGGTTTTAGCCCTCCACCCCCAAAGTTTTAGAAAGCTTGCACATTTACAGACATTGATTCCTTCATATATGCACAACTTGTGTTGACCTGTCCTGTAATCCTGTATTTTGGGGACATACTTCTTGAATTCTCTTTTTAAAGTAAAATTTACACCTTCTCCCCTACAAATCTACAATCTGGGTTCAAATCTATGGGAGTTTACTACTAATTATGAGAGCTTTGATTCAAGTCTGTGGGAGGCTTACTGCATGCCTGCCTCAAGGAACACTGTGGCAACACCAAATGTGTAATCTTGGTTTTTTTCAATGCTTTACACACACTCTCAAAGTTCTTCTGATTCTTGTCCAACAAGTACTTATGCAGGATTCCTAGATGCAAATCACAATTGTTAAAATGAGCACTTGGAACATGCTTGTTTAAGACCTTTTTCCTCTTAGCTGGTAGGAAGTATACTTGACTTCTTTTAGAAAACCTGTATTACAAGGCTTTCCTGTGTGCCATGGGTTCTGAATGTCTTTACATTGCATAACATATTCATCTACCTAGACTGCTATGCCTTCCTCAGGACCAGGAGATCTGCACAAACTCTTTTTGTATTCCACTTGCAGTCAGTTTTAAATAAATTGATCAACTCCTTACACTTCAGAACATATAGTAAAATAGTTGCCTTGAAACACCTGATATTCTCAATTTTTTTAAACAATTCAGATTCGCTGAGCATCTACACTTTGAGCTATCACCTATGGGGAAGATCACAGCAATGAAACTGTTTGTTTCTGCCTTCTTGAATCACTCCAGAAAATGGAAGCAATATAGAGAAACTGGGGATTCTTTACTCAGTCCCTCCCAAGACTATCCCCCATTACTGTTTGTGAACATTCCATGAAAATGCTGGAGGTATGCAACCACTGTTGAGTAGTGTTGGATATCTGAGATTCACTCTAAAAGCTCTGTTACATGTCGACATAGTTCAGGATATTATTCATTCCCATGCTGTGACATCTGGCCATTCCTCATCCACTGCTTAGCTGGACCTCACCAAGTACAGCCTTTGGGCAATTATTCCTTCACTATTTCTTCTCTTCTCATTCTTTCAATTTCATTTAAGGCAAGATTTCTTTTCTTTCTTTTCTTTTCTTTTCTTTTCTTTTCTTTTCTTTTCTTTTCTTTTCTTTTCTTTTCTTTTCTTTTCTTTTCTTTTCTTTTCTTTTCTTTTCTTTTCTTTTCTTTTCTTTTCTTTTCTTTTCTTTTCTTTTCTTTTCTTTTCTTTTCTTTTCTTCCCCTATTCCTAATTTATTTCTATTTTAATACATGACACTCTCAAGGTCTCTCCTGCTTGGTCCAGACATTAGTGTCATGAATTTTTCTGAATCTCAAATTCTCTTTTCTTCTGGCTCTATAGTTAATCTGTGAATCAAGTCATTGCTGCCTCACCTCTTCTTTATCTCCTTAAGTTCATATCTCACTCCACAGATTTACTAGTCTCTTTCCATTTTGCAGGCTTCTCTTTATATTCTGTGCACTGTAAACATGTCTGTTGAGTCATTGCTTAAATATATTAATTATTTTTTTTCTCCCTCTTTTCCCTATCTCTGTCTAGTCAATGGCTCTTTATGGTCCTTGAGGGTCTTCACCTTCTAGTGCCCAATATCACAGGTGTCACCAACCCCTTCTTTTACCCCATAGGAATAATAAGTAAGAAATAATACCGACTGTCTTCAGTCCTGGACTTAAGTTCCTCAGTTGCTTCTGGCTGGCTTCAGGTAAGTACCATGAGGTGATGATAAGATCTTGGGTTTGCAGTTGAACTTTTTCTTCCTCCCTTCCCAAACAACATGTCTTAACAATGTTTGCTGGAACGAGTTATTCTGCCTTAGTATTTAGGTTCTTGCTTCACAGCTGTAGTCATGAAGGTTAGTCTTAACTGGTGTTTCAGGTTGGCCCGGAATGTCTAGTTCTTCTTTCTCATTTCTCACACAGTCACCTCCAGTGCCTCTTCAGGAATCAAAGGAAAATACTGTGTCTGTCTCCTGGAATACATGGTTATCAATCTGGGGTTTTATTTAGCTTCAGGTAGTCTCACCTGAATGGAAACTAGGGGATTTACCAGCAGGTAAAATGATGTTTATCAAATGAGGACAACCAGTGACTGGCTTACCAATGGGTTTCTAGCAAGGGTTTGATCCCAGGTATCTTCTCAGACCATGTTTCAGTTGTATCTGTAGACAGCTACGAACAGTTACTGTGAAAATTATCCCAGGTGAAGTTAAGGACAATACAATTACTGTGTGGCAACAGTGGGCAGAAAGGAGAAACATTTCTGTGGCGTCAATCTGTAATATGACAAGTTTAATTTGGGGGATTTCAGCAAAATGACAGCAAATTCATCATAGTAAGAAGATTCTGAACATCTTAAATGGCTTTTTGGATAAGAAGCACATAAGAAGTAAAGAAGATGGAAGGTGACAATTTTTTTTCTCATTTTCAGCCTGATCCAAGTAGAAAAATTCAGTTATTTCACAAATTGCAGTATTGTGCAACAATTACAAGAGTATAAAGCAACAAGTAATATGAGAAATGAAAAGGAAACTCATTTTTGTTACAACATTTTGCTGGGAATAGTTGGAAGAAATGTATGTTTAAAACAACAGCTGTGAAAATGTTGCTTTTATGGCAGGTTGCTCTAGACCTGCACAAGATGGATATTTCTTTTTTTTAATTTAGTATATTTAACTTTGTTTAGAATAAGAACATTCTTACCATTTACTTCACGAATTTCTAAAAATAAATTCTACACCTATTAATATTAGTAAACAGCAGTTATGTTGTCTCTTTAATCCTTAATACAGATTTTCATTTAACTGAGCCTGTGGTGCTGCAAAATCTTCCTAATACCTGCTTTTTCCTCAAAGCTAGGCTTATATGCAATAGTCAGCAGTCAAGTATTTGATGTCTGCCACAAATCTGTCAGTGTTAAATGAGCCTAGAGCTTTCATCAGTCTGCTATTTACTGCATTGGTGTGGTGTGCTGAAACAGAGGACATCATCCAGCACATCACCACTCAACTGATTTATACCAGTTTGTGGTCAGGCCCTGAGTGGGCTTTTCCCATTTGTTTGTATTCCATTCTTCCCAAATTTTCACTTTCAGTAAAGAGTAAACTGGCCTTTTCACTATTTTGATAGAATCTTGCATACTGCCATAGGTTCATCACATAGTTTAATGTGAAAGGTAAGACTTAAGGCCTTTCATTCACAGGTCATATCCACAGAGGGAAAAGAATATATTTCAAGGGTGAGAAGGAACCTGTGTCAGAGAATTTTCTGCTAAGTTATCCTCTCCTCTTTCTTGCAAGCTTAATCAAAACCCCACTGAAATAAACCATAACAGGTTATGGGTATAACCCATTGTAGTAGCCTTTACAGTATTTTAAGGAAATTTAGAGGAAAACACACATTTAACAAATAATACAATTTTAAAGAAATAAGGTTTTATGCAATCTTAGCCTTTACACATCAGCTCAAAAATGGTTTGAACCAGTTGGCTGGCTTCACACAAAGTAAATATGATCTGAAAAGTTTCATAGAAATCAGCAGAAAGGAACTCCCAGTTAGTATCCCATGAAAAGAAAGGCTGCATCACAAAACAGGACTTCTCTGTCCTGTATGGCTACAAGTCCATCAATTACCAGAGATAGCCCAAACTTAACATCACATCACCAGATTCATGCTCAGGGGCAGCTCATTCTGCAAAATGCTAAGGACAGCAAGAGACCAGTGAGAATAACATGTTATGAGAGAAATTTCAGATGGAAAAAATCACAGGAAACATGTTTCCTTTGCCTTACTTCTCTCAAAACAAACTGATTTTGCGATTCATAATGGCAACTCAGAACCATGAACGAGTTTTTCAAGCTGGTTTTTTCAGAAAAGTTGATGTTCAGCTTCAGCAATATTTCAGTGGGATTCCTCACAGTGAAAAGCACAGGTAAATCTTTGTGGACTGAGGCCGTAATCTGTTAAGTCTCTGTGTAACTATTTTGTCAAGTTCAAAGGCTAATGCTGTGGTGAGGCCCCGCTGGTGAGCAGACGGCTATGGAAGCAGCTAGATTTTAGTGGTCTGAAGGCTAAACTGGACTCCACTTACATACCCATCCTCCTTCCTTTGGAAATGACGATGCTACAGCTACAACACTGTATCTGTTCATTACATGTGTACAGTGTGTTGGAGATGACTGTTGGTTACTATTCCATCCTTTTATTTCAGAAGGCTTAGGCACTTGAAAATACAGGACAAGGAAAATTAGAACATATTCTGCATAAGTTTACAGCTTCACACTGATAGACTCCTAAATAAAGCAGCCCTCAGTGCAATGATTAACTTATTACTAGGTATCATCTTCTCACTTCCACAGAACTTGACAACTTCTCTCAATGTGAAGCCAGCTGGTTTTCTTGTTCTTGAAAAAAGAATCCTCATTCTGTGAACATTTAACTGATTCTTAGCCTTCTTAAGTCTCTCATTTTGCAATCAATTATGTTAATAAAGGAAAAGCCCCATTGAAAAGTATAGTAAAGATCTTCACTGTAATCAGAGTACATATTTTTCTATAAAGGTGACCGTCTGGACAGAACTGAAGTTCCTGTATTTGTGATACCTGCTTACACAAATTATAGAAAACAATGGCCCTAGTTTTTTGCCAGTTATTTGGAAGAGAAGACCAAAACTCCCATGCATCAGGCTCATCTTTATGCATAAGTATTCCAAATGAAATTAATGTCTGGAAAAAAGAGAACAAATTGAAGGCAAAAGAAGCCAGTTAATGAGTCAACACCTTTGTTAAAGGAGGCAGTTTTTACAGTGTCAGAGGTGCAGGATCTCTGGTGTTCCAGCACCTCCAGGGGATAGGCTATTAACAGAAACTAGATTTTAGCTGCCAAGTAATTCTATTTCTGATTTGGTCTTAAGGTAATTAAAGGTTTCTTTATTAGCTCAGTTGGATAGAACATGGTGCTAATAACACCAAGGTCATGGCTTCAATCCCTGTATGAGCTATTCACTTGAGAGCTGGACTCGATGATCCTTTTGAGTCCTGTCCAACTCAGAATATTCTGTGAAATAAAATGTCTTTTGGGAAAGGTTTTTCACAGAAAGAGGTGAAATAGCTACACAGAACCAAACCTCCCTTTAAGCCTTTTAGCAGAAATAGTTCACTTTTTCCTATAAAATGAAATCTAAATTTACCTACACTACCAAAAATCAAACTGACAACCAAGGAGAGAGCAGGAGTACTCATTGTAGGAGAGTTTACTGAACATTTAGCCCTTCAGCACATAGAAAAGAACTCTACACTGACAGGGCAGTAGATTTCCATTTGCTAAGGTTAAAGTTTTGTTCTGCTGAAGTGACTGGATTTAAAACTTCATGTCAAAAGGATCAGATTAGTCATTACTACCACTGAAGAGGATAAAGAAACAAACAAAAAAATACTGAATATTTCAGAATAACAGGTTTCTGAGGAAATCTGATCATCAAAACCATACTGAAACAGCAATAAGTAAAATAACAACTTCACCTGAAGCCCAAACACAAGGATCCAGATATATACACTTCTTATTTTACCCCATTTGATTAGTTGTATATCCCCTAGTCTCCATTTTGTACTCAATACAGAGCTGGAACTGGTAGGTGGAAGCAGCATGAAAGAAGTGAATACATTGGCAATAGCAACAAATTGCATCAATTCAATCTGTTAAATTAAGGTTTTGTGATTTGAGTTATTGTGACTTACAAACCCATAATCTATTTCAGAAGGTGAATTTTTCACAAAGTGACCTGAAGAATGAAAATGAGAAAATACTTTCAACTTCTTCCAAAGTAGCAGTCAGGAATAAGTTCAAGTACTAATTGGTACTGCTGCAAAACAGAATTCACAATATGATCACAGCCACTGTCTTTAGAAGTGAGTGGGAAGTGAATAAGAACAAAGAAAGGAACTTTTAGAAGGCTCAATGGGCAAATTAAAATCCAGCATTAAGGGGGAGGTATGCATATGAGATTGGGATAAGTAGAAGCTGCCAGAGGAAAATCCTACTTTCTATTGTGCTCCTTATTTTAGAGGAAAAATCAAGTAAAACTAAGGCTGCTGCTCTTGTTCATGGCATGATCTGGCTGCGCTAGCAGAAGCTGTTTTCTTCAGCTGACCACCTCTCCCTCACCCTTCATGTTGCAGTTTACTGCCCCTTCTAATCTGTTCCTAATCTGCTTATACTCCTGTCAAGGTGAGCAGGGTTACCTTGACCAGTAACCCTTTTCTGACCTGTTGCATTAAGCTACAGGTAGGGAAGGAACAATTCTGCAAATAGCTTAGGTAACACCCGGGATGGAACAAGAGTGTCTGGCAGCAGACCTGTCATGTCATTTTAGCTGACTCAGCCTGGAGCTGGAGAGTGTCCATTGGCCTGTTATTCAGAACTAGTGGTGACTTCCATGACTGCCCTTTGGCACAGTTTCATATGCAAAAGATTAATAAAGCACCAGCCCTTAATGGTAGAAGAAGTGGTGTAAGGGCTTTACAAAAGACAAATCCTTGACCAAATCCATATACCACAGACCTTAGGTTAGGCCAAAGTTTTATATAACTGACAAAAAAAAAGAATAATAATGTTACACCAAATGCAAAATAGTGTATAATTTGACTGGCAACAAGTTGTTACAGTCTTCTCCCTAAATATACAGTTCTTACTGCTTATATATGTCAGATCAAGGCCAGTATCTGTTAGCAAATACCTAATGAAAGAGAAATAACAAACTGCAATAAAAGGGTCAGGTGAAATCATAGAATCAAATCATATTGGAAGCAGCCTTAAAGATCACCTAGTTCCAACACCCCTGCCATGGGCAGGGTCACTCTTTGCTAAACCAAGCTGTTCAGTCGCATCCAACCTGACCTTGGAACACTTTCAATGACATGAATTTCTTCCTAGTATCTGATCTAAACCTACCCTCCTTCAACTTAAGCCTATTGCCCCTTGTCCTTTCACTACACACTGCTGTAAAAAGTCCCTGTCCAGCATCCTTTCAAGCTCCCTTTAGGTACTGGAAGGCTGCAATTAAGTCACAGCCCGTTCTCCCATCTTCTCTTCAGCTTTTATGCTGCTTGTTCCATCATCATCAATACAGGTGAAAGAACAGTCACTGTGCTGGTCTGGGTGACATGCTGAAATACACCCTGAAGTTACAGCACACTACATAGCAGTACCTAGTGCTTGGAAGCCCCCAGAGAGCAGATTATTGTCATTTGACACATGGTCCCAGGGAGGAGAATGAATCACCGCCAGCCAAGTAAAAAGGCTGAGCGATGATTAGGCTTTGGAATTGCCTGACTGGGAACTTAATGAGAAGCACACTTAGATGTCTCTTTCCTTGAAAAATGACCACATTGTTCCCAGGCTGCACTGCAATGCATTTTAAAAGATGCATCTGTCATGGGACATCTCTCAGCAGGGTATAGTTACTACCCCAAATAATGTCACCTTCTCTGTAATCCCTTTGGACAACAGTGCTGGTGAAAATGTCCCTATCTGATCCAGCATGGCCTCTGTGAAAGCTGTGACAAAGGTGGCAACATGACCTAGAGGCCAGGATGTGTCTCAGTGGTCTGTTTTAGTGTTGCAGCTGGCTGTGGGAGGAAGGAAGTATCCCCTGCAGAGGATATTCTAATACTATGATTAGAAGAAACAAATTAAAGCATAAGGATTAACCCACCTAACCAAGATATGACATTGTTATTTTAATTGAATAAATTAAAGAACTTAGTGATTAATAGAGGTCTTAAAATTATTTACTTCAGTCCTCTGAGTAACACAGGTCAATTGACATCCATTATTTAATTTGTTTCAAGTCCAATATGTGCTTCTGAATTAAAGCATATCTACCAAATAATAAAAAAATATGTTGATTTAACTCTTTTTGGTGATGGACAACCCTTGATAGATTATTCCAAGAGTTAATATGTACACAGATAACTAATGAGAGCATTATTTATGGTCTGAATTGGTTTAGCTTCATCTTCCAGTCTCTGAATCTCATTATGCCTTCAACAGCTTTGGCGTTTATAAATTGCGATCAAGAAGCCTTTAATCTTTGATCATTTAAGTAGAACAAGCTTTTAGGGTGATTAAGCAATCTATAAAAAGTTTTGTAGTTTTAATCTAATAAATTTTTTCAGTCTTGTTTGGAAGCAATATTCTAGTAGTTGTTTTACCAGCAGCATATAGGAATATACTATGAAAGTATTGCATATCTTTTCTAGCCCTGTGTACAGAAAGAATATCAGAATGATCTCCAAATTTCTTTCTACATTTCTTTTCCCTGAACACTACCGTGGAGGTATGTTCTTTATGCCTGAAGCCATAGTCTTACTTATAACTAGGGTAGGTGAGCACCCTTTTCTGTGATCAAACTCTTGATCTCCCACTAAATCATGGTGTGACTGCTCCTGTATCCCCTGGTATCTCTGTTGGACTCACAGGTAGGTGTAAAGCCTCTTCACAGAAACACAGTTTTTAACTGAGATGCTGTAGCTGAGAAGAAATAGATTTTTAAACAATTCTTTAATTTTCTTTGTTAATTCTGCTCAGTTTATTTTTGAAGGACAAGAACTTAAAACATTATTGAAGGACCTTTGGTTTTACTTATCTACATGCAAATAGGCTATAGAATGTAAGCATTTAAAAAAATAGTTTTTAGATATGCACATATTTTTAAATAAAGTTATTCAAATACAGTTCTTAATACTTGTGTCCTGTCAACGCTTTCGACCAAGAAAACATGGCATAGTTATTCTATTGAAAAGGAGGATTGTTTAAAAAAAACTTTCTCTTGTAACATATTAATTGAAAATGTTTGGGTTTGGGGTTTTTTTTTTGTTTTTTTTGTGTGTTTATTTTTTTGTTTTTGTGTGGGGGGGGGGTGTTTTTTGGTTGGTTTTGTTTTGTTTTTTCCAAGAAAAGCAGCTAATAGACAGATGTTAGGTTAATGAAGCTGAAGGAATGACAAAAATAATTGTGATGTGATGTTGCCAGATCCATACCAAAACATGTGAGCAGGAATGCTATATGAGCAGCTGGGGAGGGCTGAAAAAATGTGAGGCAGACTACTGGTCCCAGTTCAGTATGAATCTTGTTCAAAAGGCTCTAGGCAGGAATGGAGGGACATTTAGACAGAAATCACAACTAAATTGACAGTAAGACAATTAGGTGGGTCATGAGGGTCTTCAGCTGACTAACACCAGGTTTCTATAGACTCACATGGATGTCAGGCTTCTACAGTGCACCAGCCACTCCACAGAAAACATGCATCCTGGAATAAACCAGTTTTAGCTGTAGTTGAAAAGTGATTTCTCAACAGAAGGGACGGCTAATCTGCCTCTGCAAACACATCCTAATGTGTGCACTGTCAGCAGCTGTTTGCCCAGGAAGAAGGCATTGGGAGTGTGCTTGTATGTGCATGGGGAGGGCACTGACAATGATCATTGTCTTCAAGCTTGTCTAATAAATACTCTTGTCATGTCTACTCCCATACCATTTTGCAATACCCTTAGGCTCAATTCTCAAATTGCTCTCACCTCACTGCAGTGCCCATATCCCCTCTCTCCTACAGCTGCAAAGATATCCTCAACCTCTTTTCCCTACCAAAACAATACTCCAGCCTGTAGCTCAGTCTCTTCCCCATTCCCAAATATCTCTTCTGCCAAACTATTAAACTTTTCTCTTACAAGGCTCTTTATCTGCAATCATGGGATCCATCTCGCAGCATCTTCCTGCCTCAGTATTTTAATCCTTCCAGCTGATATTCCTTTCCTACAGTTTGGCTTGTTCGCACTTGACAGGTCATATTTCTGTAAGACTACTTTAAAAGATGGAGAGAGAGTGGCTTAAAGATTGACTTCTTAGAGACAAAGACATCTAATTTAGTAGCATGTTTGTTTTCCTGCTGACAGGATAAAAGCTTGAGATTGTTTGAAGGTAATCCTTTTCAGTTAAATCTTGTGTGTTCTAAAATTAATGCATGAAAGATCTCTTTCGTCACACAAAGAACAAAATTGAAGCTGGACAACAAGGGAGGCCTTACTTATTTCTTTCTTAGTGTTTCTCAGCAGTTAAGTGATGTTTCTCCAGGGACTGGCTACCCATGAGAAACAAATGGCTTGATGCCTTAGCTGCTTTTAGCCCAGACCTCTTACCAAGTGCACAGCAGAATGGCAAAAACCGATCAAAAGCTAATTCAGCAGAAATGTCTAAATTCAGGAAGATATATGGAACTGAGCCCATGCATGTCCATAATCATAAAAACATTTATGTGCCCAGTTTTATGAGCTACTCTGCAATGGTATCATTAAGCACCATCTGAGTACTGTGAAGACTGTGCCACAGACAATGTAAATCACTTCTAAATCACACTTTTCACAGCTGCCTGACAGAGGAAGAGGACAGAAAATACACCCTCTGAAATCCAAGAATATTTTGGATTGGAGAGTATATAAAATACAAGTATTTCTGTGTATGAAAACCAGTGTCATATTTGAGGAGAGAACAGTGAGAGGACAGAGGTAGTGAGCAGAGCCCAGAGAATGTGGCAGGGTCAGGCAGGCATCTCTGTTCAGTACGTTACAAGACACTGCAAAGGAGAAACAGGGGAAGAAAGGAGAGTGTTGACAAAAGTGATTCTGGGGAAAAAAAAGAAAACTTTGGATGTATTTTGGGTGTTATAAATATCAATTTTAAATATGTGAGCAGTATTTCTTGGGGACAGCCTCACTGCAGAGATTTGTGGTATTTAATGTTTCTGTTTCTAATGAGGAAGAAACACCAGAAAAGTATCAGAAAGAACAAACAAGTAAGAGCAGATGTCTTCTAGTTGAGTTAGGAACAGTTTCTATATATGAAACTTGTTTGGCAATATTAAACCTGCCAGTTGGGAGAAAACAAGTGCAAAATTATTTCAGAACAGAAATTTCACACTCTTATCAGTGTTGTGCTTTAATACCTTGTTATTTAATCTTGCTTTCATATTATTGTTAAAAAGTGAGATTATGTTCATTGATATGTCTTAAAGGAGCCTCAATTTTCAGTTTTTGTTGTGATTCAGTTATTGTTCAAAAGAAGAAAATATTACAAAATATTTATTTATGAAGGCTGGAGGTCTGATTAGTCTCTGTGAAAGTGCTATTTGCCAGCCACTTATTTTTCTGCCATGGGTTTCCCTAATACTTCTTAGCTGCTTACTCTATATGTTAGTTCATTTTAATAAGTATATTTTAAATAAGGCATCAGCTATTTATTAGAGGGTTGCTTTGATACAAAGGCATGGTCATCCCACCTAAATGAAAAATGCTTTCTAGTTTTTTTTTCAACACTGCAGCATTTTTGTTGAATGTATGTATGCATTTATCAATTGACATTACAGAATTTTTCTTAAGCTGAGCCGTGGGTGTACACAGTATGTGGAAGAACAAATAGGGATGTGCTTGTGATTTCTCTGATTTCAATACATCCTTCAGGCAACTTATCTATAAAATGGAACAAGGTCCACTTTGAATTTTTACCATATTTAGGAAAAGCCTGTTGAAGAAAAATGTCACAAATATTCAGAGGTTGGATCTGCCTTTAGGCAAGAGGTAAGCAGAGGAGAAAAGGAGAAAAGGAGAAAAGGAGAAAAGGAGAAAAGGAGAAAAGGAGAAAAGGAGAAAAGGAGAAAAGGAGAAAAGAAATCCTAGAGGTCCTCAGAAAGGATGTTTGTGGTGCATAGCTCAGCCTTATACTGTATATCCCCAGCTTCCCCTTAGTCAATGGAAAATAAACATGTTCTCTAGGGAATATTTCTTGACTGCTGAGCTCTGTGTGATCTGGGAGCCAAAGGACATCAATGACTTGCTCACCATCTTCTGTGACCATACATGTCCTGACAACTTGGCTGCTGGGACCAGGGGCTCAGCAGTAGGAAGGTACTGCTGCAGTCAGGGTAGGTCAGCTTCATGCAAGGCAGGGATCCATGCTGGCTGCAGGTCATGCAGCCCTGCAAAGGACAAGAATGCTTTTGGAAGCAGCTGGGCTCCTTGGCAATTGCACAGTTTGCTGCGCAAGATCTGAGGCAAGGCAGTACCAGTGAGGCTTTGATGACAGGGCCAGGAATCCACGTGTGCCTGCCAAAGCCTGGGAGCCAGCCAGCTGGGGTTGTTTCTTTCTGGGTTATCAGCACCACGCATCCCCATGTCTCTCAGAAGCAGCCCAAGAAGGGTTGCTAACACAGAATAAACGTGATATTGGCAGGAAGGTTCAACACAGGTCACAGTATAGCAGACACATCAGTTTGCATTGAAAATGTGCTGGCCACTACCTCAGCGAGCTCTGTCAGAAGGAGAACAATAGTATTTGCAGAGAGAAGAAACCTCTACATAGACTCCCATCTACCATGACAGATATGATCTCTGCTTTTCCCTCATGTGTTTTCACAATCTCTGAGAACCACACCAGGCAATCATTCACTACATCTGCCATGGCACCCTGTCAACCCATCTTCCTGAATGACCACTTTAGGTCTGAGGGTGCATTTCTGACCCCAAGTGCAGAATATTCTGCATTTCTTCTTTCTTCCCTCTGCTCTCCACAAATAGTCTGGCATCACACTACGGGGAAAAAATGGCTCTTCACATGGGTGTTGTAGGAGACAAAGAAACCTGTGTGTAAAGATGAAAATATCAGAGGGATATTGAAGGCAGCACAGGAGCAAAACATCTGAAAAAGTTTGAGGAATAGCAAGAGAGGTCCCTCTTACCACCCTCTCTCAGGACTTTGGGATTTCAGTCCATTTCTGAAACAGTTCATGGATCATCTGCTTTACTAAGGCAAATTGAGAGGCAGAATGAAGACAAATGTCTCCTGCATCCAGAACTCCAGATAGCTGCTGACCCATGGTGACAGCCCATGGCCACTGAGCACCCCCAGTAGCCCACCATGGCTGCTCAGACTGGCTGGGAGTATACAAAAACACATCAGCTGCAGAGCTAATGGAGTTGGCACTTCATCAGCTGCCTAGAATTCTCCATGCTCTTGTCAAAGACAGCTTGAAGCAGCAGCTGGTTCTTAATCTACTTAGATCAGACCATTAGAGACAGAACAAGGAAGCAGCATAGCATTGTACCTCTGATGTAGGAGGTAAAAAATTAACTCTCTCTCTCTCTCCACGCTTCTTTTTGCCTTCAGTAAAGAGTACTTCTGTGGAGAAGGGAGCAATGGAAATGGATACCCACGATGGCTTCATCCTGCTGTGCTCCAGCCTCGTGGCTGTTAGTGCCTCAGGAGACTTTAACCCTGCTTAGCTTCGTGGGAGATGCAGAAGGTCACAGCACACGCAGGTGCCTTCATTGTGTTCAGCATTTGTGCCCTGTCGAGATTTTGGCATATCTTCATTGAAGAGTGGAAGCTGGGTAATTGTAATCATTATTGCATCATTAAATCAGTCGCATGAAGGCAAAGTTATCAGAGTCCACAGCAGTACGCAGAAGCCTTGTAACATAAAGTCTCCAAGTTGCAAGCAGTATGCAGAAGCCTTGTAACATAAAGTCTCCAAGTTGCAAGCAGGAGCAGCAGCCACAGCAGCAATAGAGGCCTCAGTAGTCTGTGTCCTGTGAGTGTCTCAGCAGTGGCAGTTCATGCAGCAGCAACAACAGCAGCATTGGTGTTTTCAGGAGTCCTGTGTGTGTGTGTGGTGTTCTCAGAGAATTACATTTTCATTTTATTTTTGGCCAATTAGGTACTTACATGAACTTTCTACATCCTTGCTGGACCAATCCTAAGTTAAGATTGATGTGCAAAGACAAATATAAATTCTTACACAAATTCTACACATATAGCTCTATCTGTTCTATCTACGAATGCATAGCAAGGTTACATTATTTTCATTATATATAGAGTTTATCTATATTTGCAAAAGGCAATGCCACTAAACTTTAAACTAGATCTTAAGACTTCTCATACTAGCTAATACAGGCACTTAAAATCCTTTATTTATTTAAAACGAAACTTGCATTTCTACTTCATGTCTGTGTCAATTTGTGTATTTAATTTCTCTGAAGATTGTAATTCAGTCTTCACATTTCTGGGCACCCCTGGGCCTGTATGGATTTGGCCCAGGGGTAGATTCATACTCCAACAATGCCCCACACTGAAACAGGGTCTAGCATCAGCAATGTGTGCCTAAACCACAGACTTCTGATCAGCCTTCTGTAATGGCAAGGGGCTTTTATCATCCCATAGCCCCTGCCAGTATGCACCGAGGCAATGTACAGAGGCAAACTCACTGCTGAAGCTTTGGAATTCAGTCTTGACTGGGAAGGAAACAGATCCAGTTAATATTTCTTTTTCCACATATCTGTTTACTTTCTTTAATTAAAATAGGGTATTACTCACAAAAACTATTGCAGCAGCTCCAAATAAAGCAAATAAAACCTTTCAAAATTAAGGCCTATGGAAAGGCAACAGTCTAATTCATCACACATTCACAGTCTGAACTCTTGCATAGATGCATATCCTACAACTACTCCAAGGGCTTCTCTAGCAAAGCAAAGGGGGGGCTAGCAGCCAGCTCCTGGAAGCAGTGTTCCTGGGGGATTACACGGGCTGTGCTCCCAGGGGAAGGTAGGACTAGGCTGGGTCCCTGGGTGCAATTTTAGTTACACAGTTCTTTCTCCACCCTGTGGCTACATTTGGCTTTACAGACTCTTCCTGAGCAGCCAGGGACCTGTGGCAGGGTATTCACATGCCTTTTCCGGGGCTGTAGGCCAGCTGTATTGTATGGTTGTAGCTGTCCCTCCATCTGGGGTAGGAGGTGTTCACAGGTATGGGTAAGGGAATGCGTTGGGGGTCTCATTCTCAATTTTAATGTCCCTCTCTGGTATGAGAGACGCAGTTTTGCCTGGCTGGGAGACACAAAACCAGTCAGTGGCACAGGGACTGTCAAACCCTGGATAGCTCTGGGGACAAGCAACCTTATGCCACTTAAAGGTTGATGTAATGCTACCTGGGAAAGGCTGGCTTCTAAAAAGGATTTTACATTTTTTTTTGCTTTAGTTCCTAGTCTTCAAATTCACAACTTTATATGGTCTAAGAGCAGTCTGTAAGAAATATTACGACAAATTCCCCAAATTATAGTCACCCTACTATTTTTGTCCACTGACAGGTTAAATGTCTGATTTATAATTATTACAAATAGGGTCAAGCACAGGAAAGGACTGACCTAGATACTGAAAGCTCCATGATAAAAATTTTCAACATCTTCATAGCTGACCCTGTAAAAGTCAGTTATTAAGACTGAAACTCTCCTGAGGACTGAATTACTGAGGAAGCTCACCTGAGTTTCAGTGGTCAGAAATTTACTGTTCATAAAGGGTTTGGGTACTAAAAAACATGTCTTGCTGTGTCTCGCTAACGATTAAAACAGAGTGGCATTACAATACATCACAGCAAGAGAAGTTAAAGGGTAAATAAATGACTGAGATTTTGTCTTCTGGATGGGAACTTGGCGGCAGCATTCTGTGTATAAAGATCCCACACATTTTGAACAACCTTTCCAGGGGTTTGTCACTCTTTGGCAGATTGCCCTTGTGCTAAATCTCATTGCAGAAATAACGTATTGCCGTGACTCCGCAGCCGCAGGTCCGCAGCCGAGAGATCCTGCGAAGAGCTTGTGGTGCCCCCGCCAGCCCTGGCACCGCGGAGCCCAGGTCACTTTCTGAAGAGCTCAGCTGCGCTCCCAGCTTCCCTTCTTTCCCTTTTTATTTATTATTGACTTCAAACCGCGCAAACACACGTAACACACCCACCCACCCCATTTTCTGCCATTAAAAAAACCCCAAGCCCTGCAACCTTCCCGTGCCGCTCTCCGGCGGGGGCGGCGCTGGCTGCGAGCCGCCCCCGCCCGCCGCGGCTGCGGCTCTGCTGCCGCCTGGCGCGGGCACCGCCGCCGAGACCCGGACAGGGACCGGGCGCACAGTGCTGGAACCGGGTAGGATCCGTCTCGCCCGGTCTCCTGTCTCTTTTCCAACCCGGCAGAAGGTCGCGGCGGTGTTACCACACGGCCAGAAACCGCTCGGTTTGAAGCTCGGGGGTCCTGACGCCTCCGCCGGCTTTCCGCAGCGACGCTGCTGCGTACGCGGGGCTTGCGGCTCGGCGGAGTGCGGAGATGACGCTCTCCCTGAGGGTTTGAGCGTTTATCCTGGTTACAATGGCAGGGAATGGAGCATCCACCCCCGGAGCAGCAACAAAGAGCAGGCTGTTGGTTACCGCTTCCAAAGTGACAACAACCCCAGAGGGGGAAGCGGGGACATTTTCCTTACTGGTACCCAGGCTCTTAACAAGTCTCACCATCACCTCTCACGGTCCTGCTGGCTCACGGTTGGGTGTCCAAGGCAGAGCTCCAGCCCGCGGTGTTCCCAGATGCCGCACTCCCGCCCGTGTCTCCGCCCGTGTCGCCCATCCCCTCCCAGCTGCCGGAGCCCTGAGCCCGCGGGGGACAGGCCACTGCCGCCCGTGCCCTGCGCTCTGCCAGCGCCCTAAACACAGGTGGCTGCTCTCTCCCACCATGTTAGCAAGAACCCGATGCTGGGGAGGTTGTGTGGATGTTAATTCCAGGAAAATAGCAATGCTGTCGTCGTGAAATCAGAACTTATTCGGAAAGCACGGTGTCAGGCACACGGATATTTAGAAAGATCTTGCCAAAAAGGGGCACAGCTCCTCACCTGCAGAACGACTCCTCAGAGCAAATGGCAGCAGTGGCACTGCCTCTTTGCATCACTTTCACACTTTTCAAGTACATTACTACTAACAAATCTCTTTTTTTCCCCCATTTAATCTTAACACAGTGCTAGAAATCATTCAAGAATGGAAGATGCAGTGGGAACTTCCCTTGCAGAGAAATAGAGAAGATACAACAGCCAGAAAGCTGGTATGGGACAGGCATGACACAAAGCTGCAGAACTGAAATTTCTGTTTTAATTAAACAAGTGAGCTTTTAAAGCGAACAGTTACTTAAACATCTTTAGTGTTTATTTATTCATAGAACTGAAATGAGATCTGAAGCTCCCAAGGAGTCCCTAAAATCTTGCTATTTATCTCACATGCCCCAGGCTACAGCATGCCCAGTGAGTGCCTGTCATTTCTGTGGGTTTAGCAGCAATAAATATAATGGCCCCAGCTTTCGTTTATAATACCATATTAGTGTGAAGGGGTCATAATGTGAATTCTGTTTCTTTTCAAGATTTAGGAGCATAAAATATAGCAAATCAGACAGACAGGAACATGGCAATTGTCCCCGTGATTTCTGAAAAGGAACAAAATTGAGGAGAAGAAAAAGGTGGATTTGCTGAATTCTGATCATTGTTTGAAATAAGTACAATGCTGTATTTACTCAGAGCATTTAAAGAGAGATGGTATCACTAGAGCATGTAATCCAGCCTCCAGCACGTCACAAGCCAGTAACATTCACTCAGTCATTCCTTTATCAGGCTTCATCACTTGAGTTTGACTAATGCTTATTTTCAGAAATCCAGTTATTGTGCTTTTGAAGGCCAAAGAAATGAATTTGCTGCTTTTATTAGCAGCTTGTTCCAGTGACTAATTTCAGTTTTAAAATGTAGGCCTTCTCAGGAGTTTGAAGCAGTCTAGCTTCCCCTTATGTGCCGCCTGTTGTACTAAAAAGCCTATTAATTCCCAGTACTTCCTCCCTAGAAAATACTGATATAGAAATCAGATGACATTTTAGATTTTTGAGGTTGGAGTAAGGTGGGCTGGGTGGGTTTTTTTTTAATAAACTAAAGAGATTATTTTTGTGCTCATCTGTTAGACATTTTCTGAAGTTTAATGTAACGTTCATGACTCTAAATTTGGGGGTGTCTTTGAAAAACTGTATATGGACTAGAAGTTCTATGGCAAAAATATCAAATAAGGGGGGCTTAAGCATAATTAGAACTGAACTTTCTTAACAGTTTTACATGTAAATGTCACAACAGCTTGTTTGAAGTTACTTTTTCTGTTCATAATATTTTTTCATTCCATCAGAATGTTCTGATTTGTAGGTTTTGAGATGACTTGCAAAACTGGACTATTTTAGGTAAAATTATTAAGGGATTGGACAATTCACTGTAGAATGTCTTTAAAAAAATTTGGTTGCTCATATATTTTTCATTTTTTCTGGTGTGGACAACATTTATCCAGAAAAAGCACTAGTAATATTAATCACAGGAGAGCAGCATTAATCCAACATGGTACAAGAGAAGTCTACTAGAAGGAAGCTGCCATCAAAATGTTATGGAAGATGACATCTACATGGAGATGGAGAGGAATATCCTTTGTCCTCTCTACTGTCAACGAGGATGTGACTAGTACCCTGGCTACTCCATTCTGACTCTGACTAGCTATGCCCCACCAGTTAGTATCAGACTCTGGTAAATGATCCTTTACTAGTGCTTTGAAAATCCATTTGTAGTTAATAAAAGTAAATTTTGAACTGACCTGTGTCTTTTCTCTAGGTGGATAAACACAGGAGACACTTAACATTTCAAGAATAAGAACAGCAGATTTTTCCATCCCCAAATATACTAAATTATGTTACTTTTCTCATTACAGAAAAGTTGCTGAGCATAGACTGAGCCCAGCCAGGTGCAAAGTTGCCTTCAATGGGTTTTCTGCTTGGCCATTGCTTATGGTAGTGGACCAGAGCAGAGAAGAGGGGAAATCACAGTCTTGGAGACAGAAATTTTCATGTTGTGACAGTTCATCCTGATGTTTATGATGAATTTTCATTTTCAAATTGTACTTCTCTCTTTCCATCTGAAACTAATAGGGTTCATTCTCACCTCCAGTATACTGAAATATATTCCAAATGCTGAATATGTTCTCTTATGCCACAAAGCCTCATGCAGTCCTTACGTATAAATGACAATTTGTTCACTAGAGCAAAGCAAGTGATTTCTATCCCATGACCTCTCATTAACTCAGTTCTTTCTACCAATGGTATCAGACAGTACTGGGGTGTAGATTGCTGCAGCTATTAGAAGTTCCCTTAATTGCTGAATTTCAGGGTAATTTAAAGGTAAGACCATACGGGCTAGATGAAACTGTCACTTAGACACTCCTTTAAAATCACTACTTGAACAAATGCTCAGTCAGGCAAGAACTGTCTTTCACAGCATTTTTAATTTAGAAGCAACAGAGTTATTATTTTCACACAACGCTATAATAATTTTATTATTTTTGGAATTAAAAAATGTGTGTATCTTAAAATAGCAGTATCAACCTTGTAGACAAAGTCTTACATTGTTATTTTGAAACTGAAGAAACTAGGTGATATATAGCTTAGTTTACACTTAAGATATGCCTTAAATTATTTTACTTAGAGGTATAAAAGGAGGTATTCTGTCTGCTTGATTCAATGGTCTAAGTATAGGCAGTCAGAGGACAAACCCAGAAAATTCCAATTGTAGATTTAAAGTTCAAGTGCTATTCATGAATCCAGAGGGATAAGCCTATGCCACTAAAGTGAGGGACAAGGTTACTCAGGCATGAGTGCAGAGTCAACAGCAGGTACTTTTATAAGATCTGGTATACCTGTCTTGACTTATTGTTCCATGAATGTGCTGCTGATCCTCCCTGGCATACTATGGCTGATTATGCATTACTGAAGTGAAATTGCATTGGCAATATTTTGTAGTGAGTTTGATTTGTTAATTTATTTTTAAAGCATCAACAAGATCTGAATATTACCTACAACTCCGATTTTTTTTGTAATTTAAATGAAAAAAAAAACAACAAATGAAATGAACAAAATGTATTCTGTGATTCAGCATTCTTGATGCTTTTATTTATTCATTTATGCCTCATTGCTTGTCTTGTGTCTTGTAATGTGTCTCCTGGCCATTAATTAGAATTATTGAAGTTCTTTTATGTTCAGATGGGAACCTTGTTTAATTTCATTATGTAGTTTTCTCCTTTCTGTGTTATAAATCACTGTGTTTACTTGTAGCTTCACACACTTGCATATTATGTGGCTGCACTGTCAGTAGGAAAATGGAGAGAGGGTGCCGAGAAACCCTCCATGAGATGGCTGGGAGCTTGCTCATCCTGCTTCCCAACAGCTCTTTTGGCCTAATACAATCTTTTTTCAATCTGTTCTTTATAGGATGAGGGAGAGGTTGGGGCCTTTTTGCACTCTTGCACTCTGCAAGAGACTTTTAAAATCTCCCAACCCTTCAACCCCAAACTAAAATCCAGTTTTGTATGTGAAAGGACTAGACCCTTCCATATTTTCTACTGACCCCCATTTGAACTGGTCTCTTAAGAGGGCTGAGACATAGCTGAGTAATGATCTGTTGTTTTTTCAGAGGCACTGACTGAGAGTAGCTGAACATTTACTGTTGAGTAGCCCTGAATTCAGTCTGGGCCAGGGATGACAATTTCCTGTTCCATCCCAGCAGCCAGTCTTGGCCTCCATCAGTGCCTTTTTTGCATGTATTTCTTCCTGTTTCCTGAAGCCTACCTTTCCTACCCCCTGGCTCTTTTCCTGTTCCTCCCCTCCAAGCTTGCTGCCCTCCCCAGTGAGAGCTAGATTTCTTTCTCAATAACTTCTTGCTTCCTGAGCACTAGACAGGAAAAAACAAACATCCTTGGAGATACTTCCTAGCTTCCAGTTAGCAAAATCTTCTCAAAATCTTCTCTTCAAAGCTAGAAGAAAAAGTAGAGGGAAAATCCTGCTCTCCTATCCTGTCCCTTACTGGCCTCTGCATGATTGCTGTGACCTAAAGGTCCCAAAATCCCTCCAGCTTGAGCTGCCATGCACAAATGGCTTCTGGTTTTGTTTTTTTTTCCCACGACTCATGAAGAACTGATCTTTACTCTAGACATACCATGGAGTTCCTCAGTGCTATCATGCTGGTGAAATGAGTATCACATTTTTTTAAACACAAACAAAATGCATTTTCTTCCTGGTGCCAGTTATAGAAATGCATTCTTATGCCTACAAATGATATGCCAGATAATTTTATGAGATGCTGACCAATGGCATGGAAAATTTGAGACTGAAGTTCATTAATGACAAGTACTGGTGTAAAGGAATTTATCTTCTATGCACATGTGCATGTGTTTGTAACACAGATGCAAGCTGGTTGTATATAGTTATAGCAGATGAAGCCAAAGGGAAGAAATGAAATTAAAATTATAGTTTTTTTAATGGCACAAGCATTGTGCAAGAAAACATTTGTAGAACTACATGATAACATGAAATCTCCCAGACTCTCTGAAAAAGAATAAATCATTATCATTGAAGAAAGTTCTTGAATTTGGAGCTTACACAGACTGCTGATGTATTGGTTTAATGCCTTTTTTTTGTAAACTCTGTCTAGAGAAAAACATTGATTCCATTATTTCAGCAGCATACATTGATGGCACAAATGTACCAGCACAGTCCCAAATGTAGTTTCCTTCTCACCTTATTTTATAGGAGCCATAGTTCCCATGGCACCTGCCCTGCAGGTGCAGTTGTTTCCAATCATGTGGTGTAATGTGTCTTGTCAGGCAATGGATGCTCAGCCTCAAAGATTATGAAGACCTGAATTTTCTTCCCCTGCATCACTGCAACATGCTGAAAACATCTGGAACAAAAGCTCTGTGGCAGAGGGACAAAGCTGGGGCCAAAGTATTCTTGGCTGTGAAGAAGCAGGCACTGAAAATAAATCCAATGATTCCACAGTCTGATCACACTTTGCCTTTGAGAGAACATTTCCACTCTAACCTACGCAGACACACTTCAGAAACCATTATTCCCAAATATATCTGTTTGCTGTGATGGAGAGCTGTGATTCCAGAAAGAGAAATATGTTATTGCGAATGAAATCTGTTCAGGAGTTTGCTATCACTTTCGGGGAAAGTGTGCTCAGATACAGCAATGGGTGGCAGTATAAACTCCTGAAACACAGAGAGCTGTGCTCAGGAGGGCTGGCTGAGCCTGCTGGATGTGGCAGCTGCGCTGTGCCTGTGCCAGCAGCCCCAGTCCAGCTGCGCGGCAGGACACAGCGAGAGGGTGCGGCAATTCTGCTGCAAGCTGCCTGCCTCTGGAAAGACATCCAGGAGGGCAGGCTGGGAAGGACATGTGATGTATGCCTCTCATTCCTCACACTTTCCAGACTAGCAAAATGGGACTGTGAAAATCTTCTTCTGTCCTGTTTGACACAGCCAAAAGGAACTGAATAATTTAGTGCCTCTCCAGACTGTCCCTCTAGACAGCATTCAAAAGCATTCTCTACTCTATTCATTTCTATTCCCTTCTTGGCAAAGAAGGGAGGGAGAACTACATTTATACCATTTTTTTATACAGGTTATACTGGTTTATTTAGTTAATTGTAAGCAACAGTGAAGTTCCTTACAGAATAAGGTAAAATGATGCAAGAAGGGTCAAAGGAGTTTTGCCTTTTGCCAGCACTGTACAAGGAAGAAATTCCCAGGACCACGGAAAGTGTCTGGTTGTTTAGAGCAAAAGCAAATAACATCATAACTTTGGAGATATCCAGAAAGGGAGGCACATCAGCAGAGAGAGCACAGTGATGTGGCGGGGGTTGAAAGGGCCGTCAGCTCCTCATATGAATTCTGAAATCCAGATCTCCCTTGGGTAATGTTAGTTAGTGCAATGAGAATTACAGCAAGTTAGATACTATTTTGGTCATAATCATCTTTCATTTTTAGCTACTGGAAATGAACTTGCGACTGAAAAGCATCTATTGTTCATTCCTCTCCATCTCTGACATCTCTCACCCACTTCCCCAGGAACAATTTCCCTCATATATTTTACTTTGAAAACTACCCCCTTTCATGAATTGCCTGAGAGTTATCACTCATCTTGTTCCTGAACTCACCTAACCTTTTTCTTTACAGGTAAAAATACAATATTAGCTTCACCGGAAGCCATTAATCTTTGTCCCAAAAGTCATTGGTCCCAGTACAGCATCTCACACTAGATCATCACAGAAGATATTTACAGATATTTCATTTGTGACAATAAAGATATATACTTAGCAGCTCATGGACCAGCTATTCTGTTTTCCAGAAAAGAAAATTTGATCCCAGAAAGAAGCCAAGGAAGGGTCACAATCTGTTACGTCTCACAAGGTAAATATCATCAAAGTGAAACACATCACAGATGGCAAATGTGCCCCAGAGGCTTCCTACAAGTCTTTCACGTGGCCATGAAATGCTGCCGTCTGCTCCTCAGGTCCTCCTGTGCACAAAACCCCTCCTCTCCTTTTATTGTCTGCTTCTCCTGTGACACAGTAAATTCTGGGGGAAATTTTGTAGCCCCTGACTTACAACAGCATTTTACTTACTCTTATGTTACTTTGATATTTGGAGACAAGCAAGCTGGGAAATGGCACACAGAGGGAACCTCCCCTCCACATGTGCTATCACAGCTGATTTACATGTGGTCTTAAGTGACCTTTCTAACTGAATGGATAGATATTCACACATATCTCCAGGTATTCGACTTTTTTCCTTCTTCAGTTGATAATTAAAGATTTAAAATCTGATGGAAGGTTACAGTTTCTTACTTGTTATTTCTAATGAGGATGCTCTTGTAAAATTTGTTTATTCAGTGTCTCATTAAATAAGAGGACAATAATATATATATTTTGGAAAGAATTGGGAGAAAGAAGTTAATCTGAGTGGAGGATTAAAAGATCTTGAATTTGTTATACACCAATTTTTCTCAAAACAATATAACCACCTCCTAGTTGAGGCTGAAAAGTGTCTCAGTGAGTGAGCTCATCTCATGCAGAATCTGTTTGCTTTCTGGCACTCTATGCGTGTATGTATTTGATTTGAGATCTGGCTGCAGAAACCAGTAAGTGGTGTGAATTAGCCCAAAAATGCTCTTTCACTGTGAAGCAGAATTATTGTAAAGTCCTATTCCAAATCAGCTACAGCAATCATGTATTTCTAATGAGCAAAGAATAAAGAATATAACACTGACATTGGTTTTGCTCTATAAGTTTTCCCTTTCCTCAGCCTTTCTTTTCAGCTTCCTCCATCTGTGATTTAGACAAGCAAATGATTTTATCATGAAATACAGACATGCACAAACCAAACAGAACATGATTGCTGGCCATTAAAAAAAAAAAAAATATAATTTAGAGTTGCCCCTCTTTTTTTCCTGTATGGATAAATATATACATACATATTATATATGTATACATATACATATACATATACATATACATATACATATACACATGTATATATATATATACACATATATATGTATATATATATACATACACACATATAAAGCCACATAAACTCATACAAATAGATAAATATAAACATTCTTAAAATTCTAAATACCAGATTTTTTTAAGATGTCAATGCTTCATAAATTTATAAATATTTTACAAAATTCACTTTGACATATTCAAACCCCAAAGCATAACATTCATCTGCTTCCCTTCCTGTTCAGTCATGATTTATTTCCTATCTGGCAAAACAGATTTATCATCTCTCTTATGATTGGGATTATGTCACTTTTTAATACACTGAATCCTTGATTTTTACCAAAGCTAATTTCCTTTTAAGATTTGTCTGAAGCAGTCTATTATAATATACTCCTCCAGGATCTGCATTTAAATTGATTTGTCATTATTTTCCATTCCATTGACCTAAGCCCTGTCCTCCTCAAATATTTAAGTGCCAAGCTCTGCAGGGAGTGTGGTGGTGCTCAGTTGCAAGGAGGAAGTTGCAAGGTGCAGAGCCCTTCTGACAAACAAACTCCTCCATGTTTCAGATAGCTCTCTCCTCTACAGGTGAGTCAGTGAGGGTCACAAAGGACACATGAGCCACATAACAACCACAAAGACTTTTTAAGAGATTCTGGCTAAGCAGGTTACTAACATCATGATTTGGGCTTCCATTTAGGGGTAAAGGCTGAGGTGATGTTAGTCCTCATGTGGAGCAGAAATTTTCTTTAGATTTTTTTCTTAATTGCAACACCTCAAGCAGCCTAGTGCCTGCTACTAATCAAAAGGGATATGAACCTCATACTGAGAAAAGAACATTACTGCCTCAGCTGCTATCACCAATTTTCTGCAATTCCTTTATTTAGTATTAAGATGTTTTATTCAAGAACAGCCCATCTTTGTTCCTTGGTGAGCGGATAACCCCCTAACACAGGAGAAGTGGAGACCCTGAGCACTCACCTCCCCGAGTGCTAAGGCCAGCAGAGGCACTAGCCTCTTTTATCCACCTTCCTGGTCAGCTTCTCCTTCTGGGAAGAGCTGGGGAGCAGCACGGGCAGCTTTGGCAGGTGAATGCCTCTTTCACACTTGCCAATGGTCAGTTGCTTATTAATAGGATCATCTGTCAAGTGAGATGAAGGTACCAGTGGTCTAGGCACATTCCTTGCAGAGCATGTGTGCAGCCAGGATGCTGGATGGTGATTCCTGTGGCTCTTCAGGGAGTTCTGACATGGAGTTCTGAAGTGGCTAAGTGGCTAAGTTTAAGCTGCAAAGCTGCATAGGATATGTTCGGTACCTTGTCCTTGAGTTAAATAGTTAAACAGGGATTCACTACTCTTATCCAAAGAAACAAAAGCTAGATTTTTCTGCTAATGATGCTAATAACCTCCTTCCAGGGAATGGGGAAGCAATTTCATTAACAGCTCATAACACATTTGATTGAGACAATCAGTCTTTTTTTGATTTATCTTCTGAACTCTGTTCACTTACGCCACGCTTTCTAAATATTTTGTAATCCCTGTTTCTTTCTTTCAAATTTTCTCCACTGCTTCTCAATTCCTCCAGAACAGGATTCAATATTCTAACTAAAACTCAACAGTACTGAACGAAGTGGAACAAGAACCTCTGTAGCACACAGGAAATCCCTGCATCCCCCAGCATCTGACTTGCCATTTTCTCAGCCAGTCAGTGTCACTTTAAGGCATTATGAAATGTTTCTGCCTATCTCACTTGTTAACATTTTGTGTTTGAGTTTTTGCTTGAGACTCAGAGGGTAATTTCTGCCATCTCAGACAGAGTGTGGGTGGAAGTGGCTAAGTTTAAGATAGCAAGATTCAGAGAGTCTGTATTCCACCATTGCCCAAATATGACAGTCTTGCTCCTAAACACAGCAGACAAGCACACAAAAAGCACCCTGCCCTGTATCCCAGACCTGCTGAGGTTCATACCTAGGACAGAGACAAACACCATCTCCACCCAAGTCTGTTAGATGTCCTTAGACACTTGACATAGAGCAGAATGCAGTGCCCATGGAGATTTCTACTGAGCAGCCTGGATGGGGGAGGATGAGCCATGTCTCAGATACAAGAGTTTGATTTTCATTGATCTGAAGACTTCTTCCTTCTATGGGTAATTTGTTTTAGCTTGGCTTGCAATGTCAAGTCCAATAATGTGTGTGTGCTGCAATTTAAGATTGTGTATACACGGATGATTACACAGCACGATAATTTGTTAAGCCTTACTAATTTAATGATATGCTAATATATTCACTATTAGATTTCCTCTTTTCTTAAGAGCATGTGATTTAGCATGTGTTAATTTAGCATCAGGTTGACTCTCCTTAGCTTGTGATCACATTTTCTTTGCTTTTTCTCAAAAGAATATTCTGTCACATCTTAGTACAACACTTAGTGTAGCATTCAATATAGCCTTTTTTGTCTTTTTTTTTTTTCACTGAGTTACATCACACTGAGTTTAGAAAGCATGCTTGTTTTCTTGGGATCACTGTGAATTTTGATCATATCCTCTGCAGAACCTGCAACTATTCCCAGGTCAATGAATAAAATACTCCAATGTCAATGATGATTTTTTTTAGTAAACCATCAAAGTTTTCAATGAAATTGCTGAATAGTACTGAGAGCAGGTTAGATTTTTCTCCTTCTCACACTTCAAAAGGCCTTCAGATTTCACAAAAGGTCAAACATACATGCATATTTAAAATAATATTTTTAGCTGCATCAGTTTTAATTTTTAGAAAAATTTAATTTTGAGATTATTTTCCTAGTTTTATGTGAAAATGGTACACTGGAACTGAATCAAAAGCCTCAATGAAATGAAGATCTATCACAGCCTACTCTTTTTACCTAATTCCTTAGGCCATTCATCTTGTTAAAGAGGAAAATTAAATTGGCTGACGTGATATGATGTTGGCAAACAAGCGTTACCTATTTTTTATCACTGTTTCATCCTCTAGCTACTGATAAATTTCTTGTTTAAAAAGTCACGGCAAAATTTGTGCAGGGATTGTGTTAGGGCTGCAATAGGTTGTGTAAGGTACTTGTCTACACTTCAAAATTTTCACACTTCAGCTGTGCTGCTACAGTTAAAATAATAGCAGCCTTCCACAAACCCACTGTCAGTGTCAGTGCAGTTCAACTTGAATAAATATGTTAATTCCAGAGCGTGTACTCTGCACCTGATTATTTGGTTCAGCAATTGAAATAAAATATGTCACATCTATGCCCCAGCTTTAGTTGACCTTACTAGTTCATCAGTGATGCCTGTCCTCATTTATACACTGAGGCTGACATTCAACCATCTGTGAAGCTGTTGTACAAGAAACAGCTTGCTTGTTAGTCCTGAGATCCTTTCCAGATTGCAGGAAAGATCAGCCTATTTTAGGAAACTCATGAAGGCTAAGAGAAGCTAAGAGGTTACTGGAATTTCGGCTAGAAGTAATCAAGGCCTTAGTTTTGATATAATAGTACAGAACTGCTGTAAGTGATGCTCCATGTCATAGCATCCAGTTATGAAAGAAAATTTTGAGCCTTCCACAACAGATATTAAAAATGAAAATTCCTTCATAGAAGTAATGAGCCATCAGAGTATCAAGTGTTGAATTTTATTGGTCTTACTGTCAAGACCTTTCACAGCCTCTTTGTACACCATCTGTCTATGGTGCACCTAGCACCAGCCATTAAATCAGGAGATGTCATCTTCCACCTCCAGGTGGCCCAGGATGCCAGAATTCATCATCTCTGCATTAAATTTTCAAACAAATGTCTTTCTTGAACTCAATCCCTTTTTGGGAAGACATCCCTGAGGGTATCTTCCACTTCATTATCCCCTCTTTTTCTGATGGCTGCAAAACAAATGACAACTGGTGGGATGCTGGGCTGTTGCTCTTCATTTTAATTAATAGCATCTCAATTTTTCCCACCAGTTTCTCTCCTGTGTCTGCCTATCTGTTGTTTCTTATCTATTGGTTGGGCTGTAAACTTTTCGTGGTAAGGGAAAATTTTGTTTGTAAATGTACAATGTTGAAATGTACAAGTGGTCCGTAGCTAGAGCTCCTAAGCATTACAGTAGTATATATAATACATGAGCATTAAAAATCTAATGATTCAAGCAACTGGGCACTTTTCTATGCCAATTAAATTTATATTTTTCATATTATTTCTGATAACTCCTTTGTTTAGACTAATCTTTGTTTCATGCCTGCCATGGCTTTTGTCTAATCAAGAAATATGGCAAAGTACTGATCAAATTTTCAGCTGAGTTGCTGAAGCCATTCCCAGAAGGAGACTCGTCTGCCCTGAAAGGAGCTGAAAACCATGAAGTAGGCTAGAAGCTCTTTTTGGTTATTCTGTTGCAAACAGTAAAAACACACAGAGATGCATCAGGATTCATTTTGTCAAAACAAATCCATTCATTTACTTCTGCCCACTAATGACTGCTTACAAGTAATTCAGTTTTGGGTTTTTTTAAAGCAAAAGAGACTCGGGTTCTTTCTGTTAATGATACACAATGTTCTCACTCAAAATCAGTGGATGACATTCTATACCTATAGTATTAATGACTATAAATCAAAACACATCAACTGAATGGTATAGCTTATTCCATTATTTGCTATTTTCCATCAGATTTTACATGCATCTTCCTTTGATTTTAGCTAAAATCCTACCAAAATTATTTTTATGATTTATTTCCTAACACTGAAGGCTACAGGTCTAAAGTAATAATGTTGTCTACAAATTGCCTAGTTGGAAATGTCAGATTTTAACTAATGCAAAATTTAAAATGTAATAAAGAGTGTACTCTATTTTTTCTCAAAAAATTTAATTGCAGAATTATTTACAGGAGATGAACATAAACAATACATAAACCAATTGAAAGAGGCAGCTTCATAAAAGAGCCATGGGGCAAAATAGTGAAGCACATTTTCTTACAATCAGCTGGAGGTGAGTAGAGAACCATGAAAAAAGAATAACTCAATAATAAAACAATTTTCAAATATGTCTTCAAAGTAACAAATAACATTCTGGTAAAGAAGATATTACTGAGAAGCAATAAATTATTGTAGCAATGAAACAACATACTGTACATTCAATTTAGGTATCCTGCATGCTACTAAATAGAATTTATCAAAAGAACCATAAAAGCATGAGAAAGAATTACATAAAATAGTTTAATTCTAGTGAAGTGTAGCTTTATACAGATGGTGAATATTTGGCACTCAGTTCATCCTCATTGTTGATATGATTTCTTATGTATATATATATTTATATATACTTTTAATGATAACTAAACAGCTAGTTTCCTGGTTCTAACATTCCTTGAAGTTCTATAGGAGGCATTTAATTTAGTCCTTAGGCCACACTTGATTATTTTGGCATGTCCATGGTAAATGAAAGTATGAGTTTTGTCTCCGTACAGAAAATCCTGCACAGTCATAGTGGCTTTTCTTCAGGAAAGAACAGTTTTAGAGCAAATAAGCCAGGCTACATGAAAGGGAATTTTATTTCAGTCAGGAAATTAATGTATAAATTGAACTAAATAATACATACATGCTGAGCCCTTTTAAAATGAGATGGCCATTCTATTAAACCTCCAAAGGGTAAATCAAAGCATGGATATGAGCATGTGGATTCCATGGTAATTATAAACAAAGCTGGCTTTTCATTGTGAGGACTCTCTTCAGAGACTCAAACCTACTACCGAGCCCTCTGCATGACTGAGCTACCTGAAAGGAAAAATGAGCTCCTAAAAAGTAATGGCACATTTGCTACCTTGAGCGTGGAGTCCTTCCTACCTCAGACTTGCTGAGTCAAATACTGATCTGAATTATATTGATTCAGATCTGATATTTCTTTCTGGTTTCAGTTTCTGAGCATTGATTCTAATACAAGTGGGGTCAGAACTTAGCCTGGTGCTCTGCAGTAATTCATCTCACGAATAAGACACTTGTATGACAGTGAAGCTTTAGGAATGGGAAATAGAGTGTCGAATGAAAGAGTGGCAAGGTAAGAAGAAAATTCCTCACTTATGGGCTGTGTTTGTTAATAATGACTATATATTCAAATAAGCCTCCCCCTCATTTATGCTTAGGTGAAAACATCCATGGTTTTGTACCTAGAGAAGTAAAAAATCCTGTCCAACAAAACCAATTTAGAAAAATAACAATTTGGCCTTAATAAAATATAGAATTAAATTGCCAGCTGATGAAAACTGTTCTGTGTTTGCTCAGTTAAAGAGCAAGCTATCTAGACAGACTAATTTACCTTAACTACTATCTGACTTCAAAAGCCCACTTCTCTTCTGGCAATGAAGGGTAATGGGACAAAAGCTGGGTGTGGAAAGGTGGATCAGTGAATGTGCAGTCTTCTGCTATCATCCTTTATGAAATGTGATATGCATTTAATGAGAAAAGATCTGGAATACTGTTTTTAGATACAGAATCATAGAATTGTTTATGTTGGAAAAGACATTCGGTAATGAATACCATGGCCTCTTTCAGCTTTTGGAATTTTATTTCATTAAGAGAAGCTGAATCAGCCCACATATATTGGCCAAATTTTCTTTTGGGCAATGTTCCATTTCAATTTTGGTTTTATACTTGCTGTCCTGAACAGGCTATTATGTAGTTAAACAGCTACAGCATTATGCCATAGAGGTAGCTGCATTTCAGAGATAAATTAACCAGTTTCTGTGGATACAGACGGTTTAATTCCTGACAGTACTCTGTATATGCATATGAGTATGCCATAAAACATCTGTTCCTGAAAGATGGTCCCTGGAGGTGAACATGGTGAATCATTGCTTATGGGCCATGGGGCTGCAGTAGGAAGTGAACCTGCCATAGCCATCAGTGATGAGGATGAGCTGCAAGAAAGTGGCACAATCTAGTGGAATGTGAGTGTTGACTGTGGTTCCTGGGTCTGGTTCTCTGGAACCTTGACAGTGGAAAAGTCATTATGTGTATATAGATAAATGTATATATCCTCTTTCTGTTCTGTGCAGTATGAAATGGTGGCCTCTCCTCTGCTGATCCTGTCCATGCAGAGAGAGGTGTCCCCATTGCTCTGCCATAAAAGAACCCTTAGGGTTTAGGGCTGAGTCCCACAAAAGAGCAGCTGCCCAAACCAAAGCACAATCATCATGCCTAAGTCCTGTGCCCCATGTCATCCCTCATGTTAGCTGGGCTGGAGGGCAGACCTGGGGAGAGAACAGGGTGCTTGGGGAAGTCTGCTTGTGCAGCAAGTACCCCAGAAGGATCTCTCCCGCTAAGGAAGTGGGGGGAAATGCACTTGCAAAGGGGAGACTTGCCAAGATTCCTGACCAAGAGGGCTCAGCTGCTGGTGACATCAGCTCCTGTGCCTGGCACCAGCCAGGAGTCTCCTCTGGTACCCTCCCACAGAGCTCCTCTACTGCCAGGACATCACTGCTGTTGTCAGGAACAGAAAAGGCAGAGATTGTTCTGGAAGGTTAATTTGATGGTCATCATTCCCTGCCTACTCCCTGGGGGATGCTATGAGCACTGATTGCCCTCATCTCTGCTTTGCTCAGGTCTTCCTCTTGGTTCAGTGAGTCTTTTCTTCTTCAGCACAGGCTCAGACTGTGAGGTCCCAGATGCTGGAAGGGTGCTGTGGAAGGAAACTCCCCAGCAGCATGGGGACAGGTGAGAGACCCCCCAGCATCCCGCCATGCTGGGTTACCTGTCCCAGCTGCAGCCCAGCCTGGAGTTTGTGTGTTGGCTAATAAAGTGCTTGGAGATCCTTCTGGATGAAAGGCACTGTATAAGTGTGGGTGTCAACCTGTCATACACCAGGAAGCACCTCTCTAGACATTAAGGGGTTTGCTGATATTCCTTACCTCGAGCGCAGTTGGCGGGTGGTATCCCTGCATCATAAGATGCTCTAGGAGCAGTAATGGGAATAACGTTGTCTCATGATTCATTTAAGCTCTGTTACACTGAGACTCTGGTTTCACAGGTTTTCAGTGCACGTAGCTTGATGGCTGGGGACACCAAACCAGCTCCAGACCTCAGATCGGCAGCACTTGATGGGTCAGCCTGCAGTGTGCCCTTGTCAATGCTGCGATGCTGAGGAGGACATCAAACCCACCAGCTGGGCAGGGCAGGCTCAAGGCTTTGAGTGTAAAAGGCTGAGCTGGGCTGATGTGGAGGCCTGCTGCTCCAGGCCAGGGGCCAGGGGGGCCTGCATGGAGAGGGCCTGGGATGGAATGGTGACACCGCCTGAGGTGCCACGGGGCCAGGAACCTCTCAAGGGCACTGCTTCCAGGGGCCATGAGGAGGCTGCGGGCCCCGTGGGACACACTGGGCCCCGTGGGATGCTCCATCACGTAGCAGTTACTTGCAAAACCACCCAATGACCAAACATTCCTTGACTATACACTAGATGCAGTGCTGAGGAAGTAGAGTACAAATTTACTGATACAGCAGGATGTGGGCTTATTTTAAAACAAATAATTTCCATTATATGAAATATATGTTATATCTTCCTATATATATGAAATTCACACACTTTCCTATGCACGCTTTAATTCCTTCCTGACTGATCTCAAATCTAATATAGTGTCAAGGTTTAAGCATGAATTAAAATATCATTTTTTGGTATTAAACTGTACAACGTTGTTCATATTTGCATTCTGCCAAAGGCCATTCTAATCAGGTGGGCATGAAATAATAAAACACTTCATAATGTACTTCACCAAATTACAAAGAATTTCAAATCTAAAAAAATACACAAAGCAAAAATAAATATGGCAAATATCAACAAATTTACCATTTAGGCTTTTTCACTTATTTAAATTTTCTGAACTTTGTTTAGTATACTTGTGTTTTACAGGCAATGACTAAATGAACAGAGACTTTCTATAGTTTTAATGTGTTAAAATACATATTAGCCCAATTAATATTTAATTAAACACTAGACTATTTTGCTATATTCAGCTGTTCTGAGCGGATCTATACCATTGAACTCTCAAAGGAGAAAACATTCTAGTTCCTATCTTTCTGTTTATTTATGTTCCTCCTACTTTGGTTTTGTAACTGACTTTTATTTTTGTGATGTGAAGTCACATTACAATTGATCTTGTTATATGTTTATTAAGATATGATGTTTCTCATGTCAGAGAATGAAGCAATCTGACTTTGATTTGTTTGCAACATAAATACCATAAGCATAATGTTATCTTTCTAAACTAACCAGGTGTACAATATGTAAATTGAAATGGCTTATGTGCCTTAGAAGAAAAAATGTGACCTGTACAAAAATTTATTATATTGCACTTCAAAATGTAATGTGCACAGATAACATTTTCAGATTTGCTGGTAGGCATCAGTTTACCTTTGATTTTTTTGTTGTTGTTGTTTGGCTGGGTTTTTTTTTTTGTTTATTTGGGGTCTTTTTGTTTGTTTGAACAAGGTAGAACTAACAGAAATCATAGATTTATAAATCTTATACAGAGAATTTTCTTATAACAACGTGGGAAATGTAGAACACAGACTTCTCCAAGTCAGCATTATTAGGCCAGCTGGGATCTCAGTTTATCTGTAATCTGTTTGGTTTACAGTTTCTCTTCATAAAATCTGATTACTGGCAGATCAGGTACAGCTTGTCTTAATCTCATGACCTGTTGCTGCAGGTAGGAGGATTCAAGCAAGTAAAGCAAGTGTGATTCCTCCTGGACATGTACAGAAAATTAGACAAAATATATCAGCTGCCATATGTATATATGTGTACATGTGTGTGCATGTCTATTTTAAATTTCTTCAATCTAGGAAAAATACTGGCTTTGGTTTTGTGTGGATATTCTAATTAGCAGCTCCACTTTAAGAAACCAGTTTTTAAGACTAAAGATGCCAGTCTCTGCATGTCCTTCTGTATTTAAAATAGTACAACAAATATAGGAAGTAGCATCAATATTGTACACTGCCTAGGATTCACCTCTTTCCTTAATAGAAAATGCCTTAAAAACACAAGGGATGGGAAATATAATGTTTTCATCTATAGAAGAATATTTCAGGGATTTATTATTTTTTATTCCTTTTTTTCTTTTTTTTTTCCTCTTTCTTTTTTTTGCATTCTTGAAGGATATACATTCGTCTTGGTTTTTGCTTCAAATATAGTTTAAGGCTATTTGGTAAAGTATATACCAGATACCAGGCTCAATTTACAGGGGTGTCTTCTCACAGAAACTTCTCAAAACTTCATCTCTAAAGATTCGTACTTTGAAGCCAAGCATGCTTTATCAGCTGTCCAAAGACAGAACTCATGCTTAATACCACACACTGTAGGAAAAAGAGAAGGAAAAATCCAACCAGCCAAACAAAAGAAAACAGATTTGAAGCAATGTCAGATCTGCATAACCTACGGTACTTCATGATTTCAGTCATCCATCAGGCTGCAGGGTGCATGGGATTTGGATTTAAAGTGCTCAACAGGTGAAGAACCAAAGTGCTTGAGTATAATTAAAGAGTTGTTCTGCCTATGGCTAAATACATTGCATTTGTTAAAGCAGGTAAACAGGGAATGCAGTAGCTAGGGCTGTCTGTCTCACTGGGTTCTCATTCTTTTCACCTAAACTTGTGTTCAAAAGGATTCAATCCTTGGTATTGGGGGCTGCATGTTACTCATTTTATTGCGTCTTCACCTGAAGACTTCTAAGTGCTGGATTGCTTGGTTGGCTCTGGAAGGTAGGTGAAGTGGAATAAATCTGTCCTAATTTGTTTTAAATGAAAGCCTCTTGACTGTGGTAGCTACCACTTCTCTTTTCTGACAATAGGAGGCATGAAAATATATTATTTTCCTTATATTCCATGGCTGGAAATCACTTATTTCTCGAGTTGGGGGTTTTTTTGTCGGGTTTTTTTTTTTTTTTACCTATGTCTGAAGCAAGCAAGAACCTTATTCTTGCCATAAATGATACTGCATAGAAAAATAGTTCTAAAAAAAAAAATACAACTGTAAACCACAGTTCACCTTTACCTTAACATAACCATTTAAACTTATATATACTTACCACTCACATTCATATTTCTTAAACTGTTTACAACATCACAACTGGCATTTTAAACAAGCAAGATTTTTTTGTTCTCAAGGATACCCTGAAAACTCAATTGTTATAACAATTTGAGAGTTTGAAATAGTACATGTAGCACGGCTCTTGAAATGAAAGAGAGAAGGTTTATAAAATAAATATTAACATGTAAAAGAACTGTTAAAAATGCATTGAGTGGTCCAAAGGAGCGAGTATAACTCTTTCTTTACTCATCTTACTACAGAAGATCTAACTTTTTAAGGCTTCTGTTTTCCTTTCACCCATCACTCAAGTCCTCTTGCATCACAATTTTGCTTATCTTTCAGAGTGTCGTTATACTGCTAACAGCAAACGTTTCTTAGTGGGCATTCCCACTATCACCAGACTTGTATGCTTCTTGGTTTCTGATGAACTTTGGAGTTTTAGTGGCTGGATATCCCTGTTCATCTCCAGAAACTCGAATGAGATGAGAGGCCTAATGTTATTTTGCAGTAACAAAGATGAGAAGAGTGGCAGAGCGCATGGGTAAATATGTTAGCTGGATTCTAGGAAAAGAAACTGGAGGTCAAGGAGATAAATGGGTTCTTTCTTTCCTGCTCTTTACATTTGTAGCACCTTCTACTTGGATTAGCTAATGCCTCTAGTGAATGGTGAGATGCACCCATTTATAGTTTGTTATTCTTATCCCTAATTATCACACATTTTATAAAAATATAAATAACAAAAAGTAAGCTGGGTTCCATCTCAAGAGGTGTTTCTTGTTGTCCTCTGAGAATATATTGGATAAGTCAGGTCTTGACAAGCCCTATCCATTGTAGCTGATTGTAAGTCAGACAATAAATACAAAAAGAAGTCATTCTTGCGGTGAGCTCAGCAAATTCTGAGGAAATCAAAAGCATTCCACTGTGCTTATGGCACAAAGAACACAACATCAAGGGCATATTTAGTGGAGAGAATGAGACAAAAATTACCAGGTAAGTGACAAACTGTACAAGCATTTTGTTTAAAAAAAGGAACTCTGCAGCATTCTGTCTTTAAAGCCGGGTTTGAGCCTCTGGGATATAGATCTCAATGCTGTCTGCACGCTCTGTGGCTGAATTCTGCCGGAAAGAGGCTGCTCGCTTGGCAGCCATCAGCCGTCTTCTGGCTTCTTGCCGTTGTCTGTCAGGTAGGTCCAGAGATTTTTCTCTTGTGATAGGGAATTTTCCTTTTGGGGGCTTCTTTGGTACAGGAGGAGGAATCTTTCTTTCTTCCTGCAATAGGGCATTAAAACTAAGGGTCAGCTGCGTGTAAAGGGTACTTGTCAGCAGAGCATGCACATCAAAGACATGAAATGCAAAATACTGATTACATACATCAAGCATGCTCAATTTGTGCTTGCCCATCAGCTGACTAATGGATTACATGAACAGCTATCCATACTAGGGACACTGACAAAACCCTGTTATTTGACAACCATTATGCATTCTGCGGTCCTGTGCCTGAAAAAAGACTGTGCTTCCTTCCACCATCCTTGCAGGTATTGGCACATGCAATCTGCACACCTCACTTTCATATGGATTTGTTTAAATTAAGCTGACACATTATTACACTCATTATAAACAGAAACACATACTGTCTCTCCAATAAGAATTCAGCTCATCTGTGTCTGGTCTGATCAAGTGAAAAGACTCTCTAAGATTAGCAGGACAGGATTTTTGATTAAATTAATCATACTGAGTTTAGCCTCAGCTGGATATGAGATAGCAGCTGTGTATATATGTCTATTAGTTTAGTCTCCTCTAGGAATTGCTCTATGGAAACATTCAAGCAGCAACCAGAGACAGAACATAGGGCTAATTGTTCTGCTTGCAAGCCTGGACCATTTTAAAGAAAATGATTCTGAAGAATTATCAAATTATAAAGTGAAAGTCAGTAGATTTTGTTACCAAAGTAGCTGTAAATTTCTCTGCAGGTGTTAAATCAAGAATTGTTTTGACCATTTAGAGACTGTGAAATATCACATGAGGGCCTATAATCAAGGCATTGTACACTAATTTAGGTTAGAAGAGATGGACCTCTGGAGGGATTTCGTACAATCCTCATTCAAAGTGCACTTCAAATTAGATGCAACTTGGAAGTTATATCAGGTTTTTTTAATTATTATTTTTTTTTATTTCATGTTTAATACTGGACTGCACAGTCCTGAAGATGAAGACTCCATAATTTCATTTGTATAGGTATTGTTATTATGATAGATCTTTTTGTTATATAATTTCTTATAGTAATGGTAATAGTCCAGAGTATGGGCTGTTCCTTATGGAGAACACAGTTAATTTGATGCACAGCAGGATTCAAATAATACAAAAATTAAACTGATACACTTATGGTTTACACACTCCTCATTGTTTTTTTCTGTTTGTTTGGTTTTTTGTTTATTTTTTTTAAACCAATTCTGACTCTACTATGCAAATGCAATAGCCAAGACTAAATAACAAAAAACATATTTAAAAACGTAGTTCTGCATTAAACAGGAACAGTGCAACAGCCTAAGATGCTATTCTCTGTGATAGCCAGTTCTGCATGTCTTTATTCTCTCTATCTCCTGTTTTCATTACGGCTCTATTCCTGTCATCCCATCTTATTTTTCTTTTTCCACTTTTAGTTATTTCCCTCTTAGGAATATCACTGTTGCTGTTACTATAATAATTTCTTACTTCCAGTTGTCACTAGTAAGCAAGAGTTGCAAACTCACCATCCACCAACCCGTTGGCTGAAAATTAAAATCCAAGAGGAGCATGAAGAAATGAAAAAGTTGTCAAAATGCCTCCTAATTCCTCCCAAACCAAACAAGTATTCACCTGAGGCCAACAGTACTGACTCAAACCAAATGCTGTTTTCATCCTACTGATACAACAATCAGCATGGATAGTGGGAAAATCAAGGTAAGGGATGAAGTTCTAGAGAGGGGAAAGGCAGTTTCAGAATTACGCCGTTTTTGTGGGCAATTTGCCACCTTTCATTTGTAAGCATCATCTGGGGCATCTCCCAGATGGTGGAGTTGCAGGGCAGAGGTGCAGGGAGTTTGCCAGCAGCACTTTGTCCCCCAAAATTATGTCAGCTGAGCTTTAGTACGAGCTGTGCTGTGTTCTGTCACATGCTTTTCTCTCATTCATGTTCTATTATCATTTGTGTCATGTAGGCAGGGTTAAACACTGCAGTGTTCAAGTTTGAGCTTCCCCAGATGTAGCAGAATGCTAAATTTACCTTGTTTGAATTCTTGGGCTGCTGTCTTCAGACTGAATTAATAAGAACATAATTCTGTTCTAGCCTTTAGAATGTGAATCAAATAATTTGAACAAAAGTGTCATGGAGTAAATTAGCTTAGCAAAATCCATTTTATTTATCATATAATTCAGCTCAACATTGTTAAAAGAGAAAAGATTTGTCACATCTGGTGAAAGTTTCCATGTAAAAATTGGGCCATGCCAATTAAATACTTCCCAGGGTTAGAAACCTATATTGTTTCACTATTATATTTAACACAAGGAAACTGCAGAACTACAAATGGGGAGTAAATGGTATTGTCCATGGTCTGCTTACCTTCCTTTCAGGTGATTCTATTATTTTCCATTCATTGAGTTTCAACTGGTGCAGTTCATCAAACTTCATGCTGACGTCTTCAATTGAGAGCTGCAGTAAGTCCCAGAAACCTGCAAGGTCCTGGGAAGTTGGTCTTGGCATGGCACTCGGGTCCTGTAATGCACAAAGGAGAGAATGTGAATACTCCAGGAGGCTTTCAGCAGCGTACAGGGAGGCAGGAAGGGCATGGTGCCAGATTTCACTGCTGCAGCACTGCTCAGTGCTAAGGCTCTGCACGCTCCGCAGCTGGGAGCTGTGACTGGAAAGCTGTGCCTCCTACACAACCCAAACATGAATGAGTTGGATGCCACACACGAGCCTTCCTGAATTTGCAGCATGGGAAGTTCCTTAGCACCATATGCTGTGTTGACCTGCTTTTCTAAAAAGGAACAAGCTGACAGCCTCTGTCTGCTGATTATTAAAGGCAAGGGGAATGTGCTTTGTATTCCAGCCAGCCTGAAGTCTTCCTGGTTAAAAATTACATTCATGACGGCTGATTAAGACAAAACAATGCCACAAAGACATTGTCACCTTATGCTGAATTTGATGTTTACATTGTCTTGCATTTTCAAATGTATACATGAAGTATGAAATCTCGATGGGATGCTTGAAATTTGTTCTCCAGAGAGTTGAGTCACACTAAGGAACTGGGAAGACATTACTGCCAGGTGCTGCAATTAAGAGGCTCTATGTGCATAAGACTTAATGGAGCAAACATTGGTGGTAACAATTAGCAAGATGACCCTGTATTTGATAATTAACATGATTCCAGTGCTGGATAAAAATTGTAATATAAGGTAATATGCAGACTCTTAACCCTATGCTCTCTGAGCACTGGTACTAGCTCAAGAAGAGAGCCTTGCACTTTATTGAAGTAGGGCTGAATTGGTAAACATGTCTGTGAAAGTAATGAAGAAATGCCTTTTTTGTTCCAGGACAGGAGGAAGCCATTATGGTGGTCTAAAGAATGGAGCTGGGAGAGAGGATGTGAAAACCATGCCAAGCAGACTCTGGATATTTCCCTCCCTGGGCAAAATCTGTAAAAACTAGTTTGCTGTGTTAGCGTCACTGCGGTTACGGCAGCCTCTGTTCCTCACTTTTTTCAAATCTAGTGGTCAAAGGCATTTTATATTTAAACACAACCCCACAGTTGTCTAGAGACTGGGAGAAAAGTCAGCATTGCTATTGAATTCCTCCCTTGAATCACACATTTCTAAGGGTTTTAAATTAGGAATTGCTGCTCAAACTTGGGTTTACAGATGTCACTGTGGGAGATGAGTGCCTGGAACTGAGCATGTAGTGTCACCCATATCTAGACCCCTACTGGAATCTGGGCCACGAACAACTTGCAAGTCTTCACTAGAAGAAAGTTTCCTTTTAATAGGGAGCTTCAGAGGTTTAAGACAAGTGGCCATATAGATTATAACATACTTCGGGAAACATTAAAACTCCAGATTAGCGTTAAGTGAAAACTGCTGCATTGGGTGGATCCCAATTTGTTACAAAACTTAAAATTTATGTCAGTGGTGTTACTTACTCTACAGAGGTCAATATTTCAAGCTTTAGGAACTGACTCCCTGTGTGAAATTCATAAGGACAGTCCTACAGCAGTCTGTTTTATCTTGCAATCTGTTGTCACCTGCCTGGTCTCCTCAGTCACTCTCCCCAGTTTCCTCTAAACCACCAGAAAATGATGCCATTCACTGTAAGGGCATTGCCTTCTGAATCAAGGCTAATTGCTGTTCTGTACCTTTGAGCTCCCCACTGGCCCATGACATTTGTGAAGACCATGGCCTCCAACACAGCTCTTGCAGAGGGCTGTGTGTGTGTGGTCTGGACACAAGAGGGCTGCCTCCTGCTTCTTACACATCCGCAGTTCATGAATAAATGCTGGCACAAATGAGTACCATTACAGCCAACCAAGTTTTGAAAAGATTGGCTTAAACCTGCTTCTTCTCAGAAACTGTTTTTTTATTTGCATCTTGCTTGGAATTCAGCTTCACAGCCCTCATTTTGAAAGAGGCCTAAAGCAAGCAACAAGTACCTAGACAGGGCTCAAGCTGCTCTGTTTTAGCCTGCACCCATGACCCACAAGCTGAGCAGGATCTGTGCTGACTAGAGAGCATGGAGGAGGATACTTCAAAGAAAAAAAAGGGTGTTTCAAAAAGTAATGTGAATAATGCAGAAGGGACTAGTGATTAATCAGTAATAATGTTTTTTCTAAGTAGTTAGTGGGAGCAGTATACATGTAGGAGATAGCCAGCCAGATTCATAAAAAAGAAAACTTCATTGAAGCTTACATTTCTGTGAATTTACGCTGAGAACAAGAGCTCCTAACACAGAACATAATCAAAGGTGCCTTTGAAGTTCCCACGATCCTTTAGAAAAGTCCATAGATGATCTTCATGGTTAAATTTCAGTTTGAGTAAGTATATTTCTCTAAAATCCTTGTTGCATTTTGAATTGGCAGAAGTAAATGCTGTTGTTTTGTGTCTACATTAAGCTTATAGAGGCTGAACACTGTCAGAGAAATTGCCGTGTGGCAGCCCTGTGTGTACTGGAGGTTTTAGAGAGAGGGAATGCACAAGATGCCAGCATTCCCCTGGGGCGCAGAGATGCTGCCTTAGGAGCCTATGGAAAGCCTGCTTCAGGTATGCACTAAGTGACTATTTAGTAACAAACTTTATCATTAGATATAGGAAGAAAAGACTCCAGACATGAATGACCCACAGTCAGTTTTGCAGTTGCTGCTTTCTGCAGAGCCCATTACTGATTTAATGGAACTAAAGGATATTCAGAGCCTAAATCTTGAGAGTGGGGTAAAGCCAGTGTTATGGAGTTCAGAGGTTTATTATCCAAAAGAGAAAAAGAGAAGTAAAATCTTGCCAGCCTTTGGCTGTGTTGTCTACAAAGTTTTAGATTTCTCCTTGTGGTCCTCTTGCTTTTGCAATAACGAATCGGTCTCACTCCCAAGCAGCTGATGGCTGTGCTGAGCAGAAGCTGCACTGGCTGCTACAGTAATGCTCTCGAGCACAACTGCTGGGCCCACTTGAAGATAAATGAAGTGGAGTGGAGGTTAGGCTCTCCAAATCTTAGTTTGCATAGCTTAATCAATCAGATAATGGAGGGTGTTTCTAAATTTGCAGAGAGGAACTTTCAGACAATGAAGAAGATTCCCTTCTTTTGGTGCTGTAATGGTATTGGAAAACCAAAATATGAAACAAATTACTAGATAGGGAGCACGCATGAGGTAACTGATAATACGGATGTGGTCAATTCAGACTTTGTATATTTCCTCTGTATCAGCTTTTAAAATTCTTGTTTTGACAGAGTTTTTTAAGTGGATAATTGGGTTCTTTCCTAATGAGGTTCATGTGTATTAACATTTTCTATCAGAAGGTATGACATTTTTGGCATTATTTTCTCAGTATTATTTCATTGCAGGGATTCTGCATGTTTAACTTTATGGATGGGAAATAGCAAGTAGGTCTTTGCAGAATGGATGTTCTGCCTTGGAAGTTATGTGACAAATCCCAATAAGCAAAGAAAAGTATGTAAGCAGATGGATAGGTTATGTCTGCTGTTATGCACACAACAAAATTCACTACTTACAAGATATGAGGTTTAGCAATAGCCAGAAGGAAAAGGTACAGGTGATATTTGAGAGAGACAAAGAAAGGTGTTCTACCACCAGTTCTAGCTAGAAGAATTACATTCTTCTATTGATTAGTATCATCTTGCCACAATGTTTGAATCACTGATGGCTGCTGTCATATTAATGAAGATAACATTTAGAATTGAATTAGTCTCTAATGAACTTCCAGAATAATAGCAGTAACCCTCATAAGTAATATAATGCATCTGTTCCTTTAGCCCCAGGACATCTCATATATAATTGGCAATACAAATTATCCAACTCAATTTTATGAACATTATAGATATCTCATTTCCATGATCAGTCCTATTTTCAGGTAGGCAGAAAGCTGGATCATGTATTCTACTCTGTTCTGTTTTACATATTTGCTAAAAAAAAAAAATCTACTAACATCATATATAAGGATTAGGTTTAAAAAAAGGGGGAAGTAAATGTGGGGCATGAAAATAAAATTTCAGAATGCTACTGCTTGGGTGCTCTACAGTTGTTTTTGAAGTAACAATATTAAAATCTAAAATTTAAAGTAAAATTTTAAATTGTGGAATATTATGGATGAATAAACTTAAAATCTTCAAGAATACCCAGGCAAAGTGACTTACCAGATTTTGCTGACAAAGCCAATAAAATTGCTGGAATTTCTGAGACATGAGGAGCTGAGCACTTCCAACAGCACTTCGAATCTTACCTAGGACTAAGCACACAGATGGATTATTACCAATAAATGTTTTTTGAGAGTAAATACAATATCCAGCTCAAAAATCTGCATGTGAAATTCCTGGTTATTTTAAAATGGAAGTAAATATTTTTGTCACTTAATTAAAAAAAATATTATTTTAAAAGACTGAGGTATAGGAAAGCTCAGTGGCACCTTATTTTGGCAACAATGAATGAACAATAAATGATATATTAATAAGTCAAAACAGCTTAAGGAAGTAGAAAAACAAGGGACTATATTCTGTTTCCTGAAGTTGGCATTCATCAATCCATATGATTTTGAAAACACTCTTAAATTTCAAAATAAAGAACACCTATCCCATTTACATTTGCTCATATAAATTGAGAGCTGTTGAAATTGTCTTGCCTGAAGAGCCAGTTGGATGTCTTTTCCTTCTGATGTCAAAGGCACATGTACCTTAGATTATACCTTCTGGTTCTGGATTGCAAATTACTTCACTAACTACACTTGTGTGGATGATCCCTGGGTGAGATCTCTTTATCTGTTCTGAGGATAAAGTTATTTCATTCAACTGTAATATAACCTATTCCTACCATAAGGATTAGATCCTCATAGGAGTTACATCTCTGAGACGTGTTTTGGTACACCCACTAGGAATTACAGATTGTCTTCCCAGGAAAATATACAAAGTCCTCAGCACAGGAGCTTCAGACAAAGTGGGACACAAGCAGGTACTCCAAGAGTTTGCTGAACCAGGATCAGCCCCCACAGATGTGTTGGTATTTCCTCACTGTCCGTGTACATGCCCTTACAGTATGCACTGGGGAAAATGACTGAACTCATTTTACTTGATTTTGTTTCCAAGATTCATCTGTCTAAATTAAAATTTTTGAATGTGTTATAATCAGTGATCTGAGTTCAGCAGCTCAGCCATGTTAGACCCTTATTTTTTTAGATGAGCTGAATTTCCTCCTGGAGATGCCTTGGTCTTTCTACGGACAGTACTTCCTAAGAAGATAGACTAATCCCTAAGAAACTAACTCATCCTGACTCCCACATTTGCTGGGATAAATACCACACTTTGGTAGGTAGCACCATGCTTTCCTATGCCTTCCTGCATATCCTTTCCTACACTTCCTTTCCTCTACACCCACATCTATGATGAAAAAAAAAACAAATTTTAAAAAGCGTTATAAGCTGTGGTCTCAAGGAAAAAAATATGTTAGCAAGAGAATTTCCAGATCTTTAAATAATGTTAAAGATATAGAGAGGTGGGGTAAGGGTAGATGAGAATTACTCTAATATATTTTACTTCAATTTGGAGAAACCCAGTTTGATCATTCAAAGGAATAAAGCTGGTACAGCACAACTTTTGCAGCCCCTGATATAGGAAACATTAAACTGTGGCAAGGCTTAACATTTTGTTGTTATTTAGAATAAGTACAGAGGTCATGTGAAAACAGTATTTTGGTAGTAGATTTTACATTTTAATTCTGTTTTCTTTAGACCACTGAAACATCTGCTCACTTACAAGTAGCAAGAGATAATTCGAAACTTTTGGGCTCCAGTTGCAATCTCAGTAACTTTCAAGGCATGTACTAATATGTAGAGCTTGGTTCTCAAACTCTATTCCATTTTCTCTTAGACAGTACAGCTGTGCAAAAACACTAAATTAAACAGAAATATACATTATTCATCAGTCCTGTGTGACATCCATTGTAAAAGGGTTAAGTGGATCAGGGCTGCATGAGTAATTCACTGAGGTTTGTTTTTGTTCTGTTGGTCAGATGAAATAAAGCATTTTTATTGGTTTGGGGATTTTGATCATCAAACCCCTCACTTTACAGTGTTATTGGCATACAGAAAGGAATATTTGGAGTGTAAAAACCTGAACAAACATGCAAAAACATAAATAAAAAAGAAATGTTTCATTTAATCTGACACAAATTGCTTTAATTTGGTTTTTAACATCTTTATTAAAGACAATGATTTTAGTGACAGTCTTGTATCCTCCTTTTTTTCTCTTGGTGATCTGTAGCTTAGGATATTAACTCCCAGTGTGGGGTTAGAGGTCCTCCTTTTCCAGGATAAGGAATTGTGCTGAAGCAGGCCCCTGGCACCACCTATTCCATGCTATGTTCAATGACTCACTGAGCAAAAAAAGAGTGAGAATGGTTCCACAGGCTGATGGTTGTATTGGTTGTCTCTAGTGAGTAAAGTTCAGTTTTAGTTTCCTCTGCTGAATTTTACAGTTCATAGCTCAAATACGTAGTTTGAGTAAGGGGCATTGATTTTAGCTTTTTTGCAGAAATATAGATCCTGACAATCTATATATGTCTGATATTCTCTAGTGAATCTCAGTTACCCGAACCCTTGTAATAAATAAACATTAATTTCATCTTCATTATCATGAAGAATCATGTCAACAAGCATTAGTGATTTCAAGCCTAGTCAGACTGGTCAAGACTTAGGCACTGGCACCATAGCCTTTTGGTGGGATACACATTTATCAGGGATATAAGACTGCAATGGTTGCATGTGCCACTGAGTCACAGTGCTGAATACACATGTATAATTACAGCCCTAGCATTTACTAAAGATCTAACTCTATTTCCATTTTAATAAGTAAATCAGATGTAATAAAACATAGAGGTTAGAATCTCTCATATTCATGCTACTCTGCCTTGCTGTAATTAAATTAAAGTATTAAAACACTTCAATTCATAATCTTTAGCACAATATTAATAGACATCCAAAGCCTTGTTATTAATTTCATGCATTGGGGAATTATTCTGATGAGTGCAGATTGATTAGCTCCATGAAAGAATGATGAATGTTAGAGACTGAAGAGATTGAGATGTTTGGTGATGACTAGAACATTTTTCTTGTAAATAAATGATGATAAAATCTACCAATACACATAAATAGACATAATCTTCATATAATCCATATACCTCCTTGCATTAAGATAGTTTTGTATTTGCCCAAATGTCAGGAAAGAGTCACACAACCATAATTCTGCCCCCTAAAGCAAATGAAGCACTCCATTTCTGTTGTATGGTCCTGCATGACTTCAGCTCTGAAGATATACAAAACCCTGACCATAACTTCAGCAAAAGTAGGCTCAGGATTTACACCTTGATTAGAGATTGTGTAAATTGCACAGTTAACACAATGGTGCCTTCTTCCCTGTATGTGTGGAATTGTTTGAGAAATTCTACAAAACCATGTAATCAAAAATTATTTGATATCAAGGGAAAAGTTAGAGGGAAAAGTTAGGTCTGTATCGATGAAATCGATTATAATCTGATGTTGCAACTCTGATCTTGACAGGTTAAAAGCTTTGTTCAATTGTGCCACTGCTGCAGAAAAAGTGAGAAACTGCTAACAATCAATCTGCTTCTGGCATTCATTACTGTCTATTTAAATGACATGGTTTAATTTAATTTTTCATTCCATGTGGTCATTCCGTTACTCCCTATATTTGTAAATAAATTACTCCACAGTCTGAGAAAATATGCCTGGAAAAATATTGAAACTGGCATTTAGTTCACCCTCCTAACTCCATGTGAGGCATGTTATTTGTCTAATCTCTAAACCTAAATTAGCAATCTTTTGAAATATCTTTTTCACTATCAATAGAGCATGTAGACACAAAAATAAATAAATAGTATTCAGATGGCATTTTAGGACAACACAACCCCCAGCTGGCAGTGCTCTGGAGGGTAATGGGACCCTTGTTCACCAACTGGGACTTGCTGCAAATTTGCTTTTAACCTCAACAAAGCTAAGTTCAAAAAGGAGAAAATTTCAGCACATCACTACAAATGCTGGGAGGAATTCTTGAATGCCACACTGTAGGACTATATGACTGTTTCAGTACAGTTAATTCTTTAGTAACTCCAGCTGGAAATTTCAATAGCTCCTGAAGGATAAGTTTGTGAAAAGCATTAGAAAATTATGTCAGTAATTTCTCTTTGGTTAAAGGATAACCTGTATTTGGTTAAACACCTAAGAAAGCTTTTATGGATAATTAATTCATGAATATACTAACATCAATTGTCTGTGAGGGTTTTTTGTTGATTTTTATTCCCCTAAAATTATGGGAGATTTCACTCTGTGTTTTCTATTACTATTCAGTGCTATTAGTGAAGCCTTTGCAGTACTGTGGAAATATCAGCTAGAGGATTAGCAAGGAATGGTCTGGTATCCATGGAATTAAGCAGAATGGGAGAGAGAGGTGATACTTTGAGCTCCTACTCTAATATCTTTATTTTTTCCCCACTAGAGATCACTTTACTGCTATGCCAGCAGAGCTCCGAACCACGACGCAGGAGATACCAGCAAAACACCGTTCTGCTGGCATAGTTTATCCTATAGTTAATTTTTGCACTTATCTAAGGATTTTTATGTGAGAGTAAACTGTTCTCCATTACAAAGTACTCTAATGGCCAAGCATATGGCCCTAAGAAGCTCAGGGTGTTGTCTTCTTTCCCCTGCCAGACCCTGCCTGCAAGCTGAGAGCAGGGACTGCAGTTCCCTCTCCCTACTCTGCTCTCCCTGCTCCCATCACCATGCTTATGGGATGCAGAGTCCTGACCCTCTTAGTCTTCAACGGCTTTGTGACAATTGAAATTATTTTTCTTGTCATCACCTACACACTAATAGTCAAACACAATTTTCAGGGTGTAAAACTGAAACTCCAGTCAGCACCCATAAGAAACACTTATCTTTGCCTGGAGGCACCCTGTGAGTGCAAATGACCAGATGTCTAACCCTGGGAACTGTTACAGACACGTATCTATATCTTTTTACATATAAATAAACACACACACACATAAATAATAATAGCTGCCTCCACAAACAATATAAGAACTTTGCAGAGGCTTCAAAATGAAACACACGGCAACTGACCAAATTAAAAAAATGCTTTGAAAAGAAGGAGAGAGAGGTTATTTGTGCTGCAATGATCTCTTTTTCTAAGACCTGATGAGTGAAGTTCTTAAAACAACATTATGGGAGAAAAGCTACAGTGAAAGAAAAAATCAATATAGCAATCAGACAGCTTTTGGTGATCTCAGGGCTGCTGTGTTAACACCAAAACTGAAATTGTTTTCTAAAATGCAGTTCTATCTTAACTGTTCCCATGTTTTAAAATGAAAGAGAAGTGGTATCAAAAGGGCAGCCTTCTCCAATGAGATGCAAAGCTATATTCAATCTTCAGGTACAATTAATGTATCCAGGCCAAAAAGAAATGATTTAGCATTTCTTGAATGACAATTTGAATGTGCAAACTTTGCTGTGAAGTGTTTTGAGAATAGTAGTCTTGCTGGAAGATGGAAAACATATTTATTTGCTTTTGGCTCAGCCATTTTGGTTCATTTTCTTCAAGGTACTGGCAAATGTTTAAATATGTCAAGATACATTTCATGCTGGGATATCATTAAACTTAAGTTCTTGAGGATAAACACCTTACAACCTCTGTAGCTCAGACTGGGGATACAAAATGTTCTAAAGGCTCAACAGGAAAAAAAAATATTCACACCGGTTTTAGAAAGATGTGAAGCTCATCCCCCTGGTGAATTAATTATTTGAAAACTTCCTTCTACTTGATGTGTTATTAGATGAAGGGATACAATTTAAAAATAATATAATTTGGAAATTATTTCAGGAAGATGCCTTGAAATGAGTTATAGACAATGAAAAATCAGAACTTTGAGGTTCACTTTTGACAGTCAGCGGAACACAAATTCTGACTTTGCAAACACTGTGTAGACCTATTCTATAACTTCTTTAACATATTAGGGAGGTCAAAATGTTCACCCAAGCACAAGTAATTAACCCATTTTTGTTAGTTTTTTAAAAAAAAGAGATTTCAAGGCTTTCAGTTGTATTTTATTAACTCTGTTATTAGGGAACTGCTCTTTCTTTTTCTCTTCCAAATTTGAGTCTCTCTGCAAACAGGGAAACAAAATCCCAATACTATGTTTTGTGTTTTGACTGAAATATTTGAAGTTGAAAGGGTGTCACTAACTCCAAATGTAAATAAAAATTACTGAAGTCCATATTGCCTTCATGTCCTATGTACAATTTACAGAAAACTACCTTCTTGATTTCTATTTCACCATGCAGCAAGGTGTTCCAGAGTATTTCTGGAGTGCAAAAGTATAGGTTCACATGATGGGACAGAGAATGGTTCTGCACTTGAGAACAGGTAGTCAGCTCGCCTCAGGTCATCTAAGTTTCCTCATGTACCTAGTTTCATATTCCAAAGAATAACAGCTCTAACTTTCTCTCCACATCTCCTAGTGAAGGAAGATTACTGATGCAAGTGTGTTTCCATTGCTCATTGCATATGGCTGCAGATTTGACTAGAGCTGTGCAAAAGGAAGAGCTTAAGAGAGAGGAGGTAGGATAAGTCCAGCTCTTGCCTGCAGACTCTTTGCTAGGAAAGAGAGGGGCTAATGGCCTGTGTGTTTCTCTCCTTTGCTCCCTAATAATATTAATCTTTCAAAGGAGATCAAAGTCTTGCTCTTTGAATGTCTGCTTCAGACTGAAAACACTGATGTTCCTACATCAGTAACATGTGATCTGGAAAGCAGGTGCTTTGGGATTCTTAATGATGACATTGAAACGTCAGTATTCAGCACTGCAAAGACTTGAAGAATTGAAAAACAGGAGATACGTGAAAAAAAGTACTGAGGAATAACCATTATGAAAGGCTTGGAAAGTCTTCCACAGGCTAATCAAAGCAAAATGTTATTATTTAACAGTCACTAGGAGGCTATTAAAGTCTTCATAGTACCAATGGAAGGGGAAAATCCTGAGCTCTGCTCTGCCATGATAAAAATAAGGACAAAACTCACAGGCCAGAAAGCAGAGGCTGAAAGAAGGAAAACCAGCCTTACTCACTGCCCCACCCCAAATCCTCTGTTGTTACTTGGTAAATTTGTGCACAACACGGCAGAGAAATATGACTGTAAAATAGAAAAATGATGATGTAAAAACATAGACATTCTTTGAAAAGGTCAGTGCAAGAAATAGAAATTGGCCTTTTAGTCACCATGCTGGCCTGGCTCAAGACCTGAGGGTACATCATAGCAAGAATCAATTGAGATGGAAAGAAAACCATCAGGAAATAGTACTCAGAGGTGAAAATTGTAAGAGTGCAAGGAAAGATGCTAGTAAGAAAACTTAATATGAATTCATCTGTGATCTGAGAAAATCTCAGCTGAGACAATAATTCAGATTGTCAGGGATTGAAATATTTATAAAACTAAGCCTGAAGAACAAGGATAATTGACCTCAAAGGGAATCACAGGGAGCTGGCTACTGAGTCCTAGGACCATTCTGATATATTGCTATCATTAGAGCTGTCTTGGATCTTGTTCCAAAATAGTCTACATTATTTTTCACTTTATCCCATCACTCCTTTCAAGGTGTCCACAGGACATGAGAGAATAATAATGATTCTTGACAAAATTGTAATAAGAAAATGCAGCTGAATCTTCTAATAATGCATATGCCTGTCTAACTGCAGAAGGACTTTAACTACTGTTCTTGCCTGCTACTGCTCTCTGTTCTTCCAACAGGCTGAAGTGCCTGTAAAGGAATGGAAACACTTTTAAAATGGCTGCTCACTAAGAGACAAAATCACAGGTTTCAGGACAAGGGCAAGACAATGTTAATGTAAGACCACCCTGTGTGCTCTGGCAAAGGGTCAGGCACCGGAGCCATAGAAGTGAGTGGGAAGGGTGTGTCAGATTTGGAGCTGTGGATGGAGCTATTGCACCATCTGAGCTCTGTGTAGTACCAGACTTTGATCCTGCACTGGACTCCAGAGTTGGTTCCTTAACTACTTCCACAAAACTTTATTCTGGGAAGCACCATCTTGCACAGCCATTTGAAGGACATTGTTCTTAGGTATTATGGCTCTTTGCTCCTACAGAACGTTGAGGACAAACCACAGCTCACAGCTTTATCCTCACAGATTTCATATTTTAGTAATCAACCGTATGCACGAAAATATACCGAAATGTTCTTACTTTCTTCAGAAAGATCATTTTCTTCTGCTTCTCTTTCCATTTCTTTGCACCATCCTTCCATTCTCTTAGTTTCAGTGTGTAGTAACTTCATAAACCAAGATCCATCCCGTCGGCAAGGAGACATTCGACCAGTCTCTACTGTCTCAATGGCTGGCTCTAGCCAGGGTTCTGGTGGTGGAAGGTTTGAGGTGTCAACTGGGGCCCTATAATCTTCTCTGTAACTGAACAGTCCCTGTGTCCGTACAGTTCTCACTGCACTGTATTGGGTGGGTGTGCTGGGCTCTGAGTGCTGCTGGAATGACGAGCCAAATTGAAGTCCCTTATCCTCCATGGTGATGTGTCCTGGAAAACCCTCCAGTTCCAGGTCAGCCTGGACAGCTGCTGTTACACTGTTTGAGCGCTTGAATCGTCCATGCCTTGGTAAAGAGGGAAGAAAGAAAAGATATTAAGGCATATAAATAACATATGTGACAGTACAGAGGCACAGAAAAATGTTTCCGTGAGAAAGAATGGATTCTGTTCTTCTCATTGGACTTTATGTTAAACACTTTTTCTTTGTGTATATCTCACTGAAATTAGATGGTGAGTAGCAACAGAGAGGAATCATTGATTTAAACAAGGGAACAAAAGAAAATAATTTAAATTATCTCTGGAAGCAAATATTGATTTATTCTCATAATAGAAAAAACATGTATTATTATTAAATAAACTGGAAATAACTAGCAGAACTAGAACTTCCTGACAGAATTCTGTAAAGTGTATATATAAAAGTTTTTCAAATGTTTACAATTTTAAGTAGAATTTAAAAATCTGAAAATCTACTCAGGACTTTTTAGACTCCTGTAATAAAAGAAAGAAAACATCAGCAAGTTTAAGACTGTGGGTTGAGGGGTTTTTTTGGTTTTATAGAGTGCCCATTAAAAGTTGATTTTCCACTGTTATATGACACTGAATAATGATATTTTAGGCTTTGTGTTAAAAAGTTAGATAGAGAAGCAAAGATTATTTGTGAAATCTTTTCACACTGGAGTCTATTGTCTCAAATTATTTGTACTCAGTGATGACAAAAGGCAATTAGCAGCCAGCTACTCTCAGACAGCTGCTGTGAAATGAGATAATGGTCCTGGTCCAGTATTTCACAAACAGTACCTGCCAGGGATAACCTGTGGGTCAGTACATGGGCCAGCAGCTTTACAAAACTAGAGAAGGACTGAACAAAACAAAAAGCTGATTCTAGAATCAAGGTACCATTCTAAAAATTGTGTCTCCTTTTATGGACTAGGAAAACCTGGATCAGCATGAAGAGTCCTAGCAAGGGAAGACTGTTCGAACAAATACTCTTAGTATTTGTTCTGTCAATAATGAAATTATATTAAGCCACTATTTCAATTTAATACATTAACTTACTTCCCTCCAATTAAAAACTGGAAAGTTAGATACATGTGAAGCAACTGCTAAGTAATCTCCACAAATTTTACCAAATGACAAGCAGGCACATAAGAAATTTGGCTTTGGGGATTATTTAGTGGCAGCACCTGTCAGGTGTTATTTATTAAATCTGTTTACAAATGCATGTCGTGTTATGAAAGTCTACAGATTTTGAACACGCTTAAATTACCGTTTTTCATCTTCCACTTGTATTCCAACAGAATGATATTCCCGTAGGCCTCTGCTTTCAGTATCTGAATCAGTTGCTGTTTCCACCTAATTCAACACAAAAGATACATCTGCAGAGTGAGCATTGAAACTCAGCACAATTTTACACACACTCATTCAAAATCAATTATATATTTCATCTCTTACTGCTAAGAAACACCTAGCACAGTAAAATAAATGCAAGAGGTATTCAGCCTGGTATTATTGTTTTGGTGCTGTCTTATTAGAGTTTTGCACAAGTACTTCTGCTATGTAATTCCCTATTTCAAACCCAAGCAGAAGCAATTACCCAGTTTGGTGGGATCAGGGAGTAAGCTTGGTCTGGAAGGGATGTTCTAAGAATGAGGAATCCACAGAGTAACCTCTTTTTATATTATTATAAACCAGTCTCATTATAGTCCTTGATTTACAAAATAAAATAAAATCTCAAGTAGCCCCATAAGCTTGCAAGTGATAAAAAGAAATGGAGCAATGAAATTTTATCGACAACAGTGTTGACAAATATAAAACCATTAAATGATGTGAGGGATACAGCAGGATGCCCTATCTCACCTTTTTTAATAACACAGTTCTGAAAATGCTGTATCAAGCAAGCAATTTATGCACTTTTTATAGCATTCCCATCTGAAATACACTTACCAAAATATATTCATAGTAGTTTTCTTCGAGACTGAGACTTGTGTTTGCAAGTTTCTGTGGGATTTTATATAGCACTCCCCACCACCACACCGCCCCCAAATTTTTGACAGAGACAGAGCAAGTGCTGCAGTATGCAAATTATACTGAATCAAGGGAGAGGCAGGAAAAAAGAAAAAGAGTAGATCTGACTTTTCCTTCTGAATGATATTTTCACTGTTAAATTAGAAAAAAAAAAATTAACCAGTTTTTCAATATGCACACTCCATGTATGAATTCAAAGAATATATCTGATGATAAAGATAAGTTTTACCCTTGCAGCAGTCACAGAAATCTCTGGAAAGAACCTGATGGTCTTTGCAGCTGTGTCTCAGCTGCACTGTCCCAACCCCACCTGGTTTCTGAAGGGATGCAGGGACAAGGTGGGTGGAGGGTGGGAAATGAGTGCATATGTGGACTATATTTCCTGAGGAAGGCAGTTGCTGGTAACCTCTCCTTCCATCTTTAAGCTGTAGCTCAGTGTACATTCACATGGAAGGGAATTCCAGCCAGCAATGAGTACACATTTATATTTACCTTTGTGTGAGTCTTGGAGATGTTCATGAGAATAGCTAGTGCAGGAACCCTTTAGTAAATGTTAACGGCATGCTTGAACTGCACAGTAAAGCACCAGGCACAGGTGTGCTAAAATGTCTGGCTATCAGTGTGACACATTTCCCAGAAATTCCCTTTATTCTGCACAAGGTCTAGGGGACAGTGCATGCTGCCATCTGTTTCCACCCTGGCAGCTGCATGGAAGCTCACTGTAATCATTTGGATGGGCAGTGCATTAAGAGAACTAAAATATTAGACTTGGTAACAGTCTAGAGAATGTGGTGTTGTCAGTATAAAAAGAAAGATTTTTCTTAATATTGGCAGCAAAAAAAACCCCTCAACCACAGAGGAAAAAAAAGTCAGACCAACCAACTGAAATGATAGGTAAATTGGTTTCCTAGTTGAGGTGGATCTTGGCTGCAACATGAGTGAGAAGCTTCAGCTGCTTGAAAACACTGAAAACACTGTTCTATGCAAAGTAGCCATGAGGTCCAGTTGTTAACACAAAGAGATGTCTAGGAAATGCAGGCTTAGATATAGCAAAGAAGAGTCCAAAAGAGCCTAAAATAACCAATTCTAGTCAAAGTGAAGGACTAGGCACTCACCTAGTCCTTTCAGTGATTTGAGTAAATCGGCACATAAACCACATTAATTTCCTGAATTAACTGAACAAAGAATGAGATACTCATGTAGGCTGTTGGGGGGGAGCAGAGGCAAGGTACACTTGCAGCTTTGACTTCTGCAATGAGACCTCAGTCAAACATGCATGGACAGGTTTTGAAGAGTGAACTCATTCCCAGAGGTAGAGGAGATGATTTAGAGGGGACCTAATAAATGTCTACAGGTATCTGAAGGGAGGGTATCAAGAGGATATTTTCAGGCTTTTCTCAGTGGTGCCAAGCAATAAAACAAGAGGCAATGGACAGAAACTGAATACAAGGAGGAACCCCTTTACAATGTGATTAACAAAGCACTGGAACAGAGAGGTTGTGGAATTATCCTCCCTGGAGATATTCAAGAACCATCTGGATGCACTCCTGTGTGAGGTGTGCTGGGATGACCTACTTTAGCAGGGAGGTTGGACCAGATGATGCACTGTGGTGTTTTTCAACCTGACCCATTCTGTGACTGTGTTGTGAATAAGACCAGATAACACAAAATGCTTAGATTGTGGCTCCTGGTTGCACCTGTAGGAGTACTAACAGGAAGATGATGTCTGAGGTGAGGAAACATTTTCTGGAGGATGTTGTTGGATGTCGAAATCCATAACAACAATTGGGAGTGATCAGGAAGTCTAAACTGTTGCTAAGAGCTATGGTACTGGGGTTCATCCCAAAGCAATCAGTCAGTCTCAGTTAAATCACATAATTTAGGAACAGATTGCCCAAAGAAGTTGCGGATACCTTATCCCTGCAAGTGTGTTTGAGACCAAATTGGATGGGACCCTGAGCTTCCTGATTTAGTGAAACGTGTTCTTGCCCATGGATGGCGTTGTAACTAGATGATCTTTAAAGTCCCTTCCAACCCAAACTATTCCATAATTCAATTCTATTATTCTATTGGGCTGGGTCCAAAGGAAAAGACCATTATAATTTCATACTACTTTCACTTGTTGATCAAGTTCCTTGAACTTGTTCGACTGAACTGTAATTCCAGATGATGGTGTCAGTGATGTAGGCACAGGCTCTACAAGGTTACAAACCTTAAAGTTTGACAAGGGAAAAGAGGTTTGTGGGTGGCCAGACTGAAGAAGTTGAGCAGACGGGAACAAAGGATTTATCAGGGCCTTCTGCTCACATGGTTTGGTGTGGAAGGACAAGACACTGTGGGCCAGTTCAGATCTGAGACAAAGCCAGAGAGATGAAGTCAAGTTGAAATCTCCGCACACGTCAGTCTTCACCTTCAGCCCTTACCAAAGCACTGCACTTCCTTCAGAGAGATATCCTGAGGATGACCATTTTTATTTAATGTGGTCCTTGGTATCTAGTGAGTGAGTGCCCAGGGAAGAGGCGTCGGCCAGATTCCTGAACAAAGAAATAGGGTAAGGAGGACCAGTAGTATCAGAGTTGTGAGGGTAATGTACAGCTAGTAACACTCTGGAGGTGATCAATGGCCAATGGACAGAGAATAGATTTTTGCTTTCCACAGAGAGGGCTCATCAGCTCAGACACAGTGTTGTTGGAAACATGATGGTCCAAAGACATAAACAAGGAAAGGCCCCTACAGAGAACATAAATCAGTCCATCAATTTTTTCTGGAACAAAGCATACAGACTTACAACGTGCACCCTTCTTCCTTATTGCATATCAAAAACATACCTGGTTTTGCCAGCTACACTGTTTGGTGTAGTAAGAAACAGCAGATCTTCTTTCAAACTCTGCTTCTGATGTGTGGAGGCAGATTTGCCTTTCGTATTTGGAATGGGTTGGTACCTTTCTATTGATGCAACACATCGAAAAAAAATCTTTTTCATCTATCTGCTTTCAAGTGTTTTCTTATTGGCATTTTACCTGGAGATATTTTTTACCCAACATGCAGCTGATACCTAGAATTCACAGGCACAAATGAAGTAATATGCTCTAAAATTTTATTCAAAAAATTATCAGAAAAGCGATGATCCAGGTATCAAAATAAAAATTATATTATTTATCTCTAAATATAAACTCCTGCCAAATTATTCTTCCCTCCAGCTTGCCAAAACTGACACTAAGTGACCTGTTGATTGCCTTGATATTTTAATGCTTTTATTTTCTCACTATGCCTTGTAGCAGCAGGAGAAGGCCAATTTTGTGTGTGTGTACAGGCAAAATTGAGCATTGCAAATATTGTGCCAACCAACAAAATGTATAATGAAGGAAAATACCAACACAAGTAAAAGTGGGAAATAAGACAATAATTTGCAATCATAAAGAAAAAAATGAACAAATAAATTACATTGCTGTATGACAGATATTAAAAATACTGCTGCTAGAAAACAGCAGGAAACTCTTTTATCTGATTGGCCAGGCTAAACTCAAATGAGCAGAGGATAAAAAGTAATATATTTGGTTTGATTATGTGACTCTTGAAACTCAAATAAGTTTTATTAAATCTGTTGCTATATTCCTTGATTCATTATTGTTTTAATATTTACATGGGTTCTAAAAGCCTTAATATTTTCAAATTAGCCTACTGTCTCAGTAAAGCAAAAAAACATAAAAAAATTTATCTTTATATGTTTATGATGGAATGTGACACAAAAGAGGAAAGAAAAAATAGGCAGTCATACCAAAAGCAGGAGAAAGGAGTAAATCTAATATAGTAAGTAATTTTCCTCTTTCATTGCAACAAAAGAGCTAACAGTTCCTTAAAAATTGGCATTTTAGGCCATGAAAAATGTTGCCGTTTGTGCTTATGTCCACTAGGCTTATAATATAAGTAGAAAATATAATGGAGCACCTTGAGATTATTTCTGTCTTATCAGTGATCCCTGTGAGTCCCTTCCAACTCAGGATATTCTATAATTCTACGTCTTACCTTTTACAAAGACATAACTGTCCCCTTCACATTCCTTGCTGCCGACCCAAGGTGCAGACAATACCATTAATCCTCAGAGATCAATCACTGCTGACTGATACAGCTCTAAATTTGAACACTAAGTATCAGATACTAACACTGCCTTGGTAGTCAAGGATCCACAAATAAATTATACGAACACAAAATTATTTGAATAAATGCAAATCACTATTGCAAGTAACTCGCTTGCTATAATCAATCTTAGTATGTTTATAGGCACTCATTCTAGCAAAGAATGCATGAACTAAATTATTCTTTAAAATTATTTACTATGTTTTTTAGATAATATTTTAACTATTCTAGAAACAATCTTTGTTTCTGTGTTAAAGCCTTATTCCGCTCTTAAACATTAGCACTGCAGCTGCAATAACATTGCAGCATCCTAAAATTCCAGTCTAAGCTTTTATGCATACTGTATCAAAAGTAGACTTGAAGCTAATATATTCAGTGCATAAGAAAACAGATTTTAACCTGTTGACTTTCTCTTCTCTCTCATAAACATTAGCAGTAAGAGTCCTTCAGGCCACATTATCTCTCCCCATGTGACATCACTGCCCTCAATGGGTTTTCACTGCTGTAACCAATTTATTCTATAATTAGAGTTTAATAAACAATCTCTCTGATGATGTACAGGAAGGGAAATAATTCACCCTTCCTCTCTTGCGTAGGCTTCTCAGTGATAACATGACTAAAATAGAGTAGAAAACAATGCTTTTGACACTAGCTCAAGCGCATGTAATTGTGAATTCAGATAACCATTCTTAGGTATGGGGAGACCTTATTGGTATGCAGTGACTTCAAACTAGGAAAACCACTTCAAAAGTGTAAAACTACAGTACTATCAGCCATTGCTTTCCTTAACTGATGAATATTTTAACCAGCCAAAAACATACAGTCTTTTAAATTAGTTTTTGGCAAAATAAACCTATACTTCCATGCTGGTGAGATTTTTTGTGTGTCACCATGGCTCTCCATTTTGCCACTCCATTACTTCCCAGCTGCACACCTGGACTACTCAAATATGTAACTGCACAATAACACTGCAAACAAAAGGAACAGCTTGAAAACTTCCTCTGATTTTTTAAGAAAGGAGTTTTTACTAAAAATACAAGACATACATTAGAAATGACATTTATGTCAAGTATATATGAGATCATAGCAAGAAAATAATGCAAACAGTAGAGGTTGCTGATAACTTTTTGGTGCATTTCATGCTAAGTGGCAAATCATTTTGAACGAACAAATATTCACTGACTTCTCCAGGCAAAGGTCTTCATACACTCCTCCCCCAAAAGCACAGTCTAACAGTCATTTTAGGAGGAGAATAAACAATACTTACTTCTATAACTTTGACCCATTTATGATCCAAAGACCAGTGTAATCAATGGAAATACTTATTTTGATTGCTGCATATAGACTGAAGTAGAGCACTGACAAAGATGGGATAACCTAAACCGTACAAAGAAAATGTAGGTGCCTATCTAGATACATTTAATGTATGGGTACAAAATACTTTGTGTTAAAGGGGAATTCTAGTTTGAGTGTGCAGAATAATTTCATTTTTTATATATATATAAAATTAAATTATGCAGAAGATCCCCTCTTGTCACAAAAAAAAACTTAGGCAAGCAAGGTATTGCATTAATCTCCCTGGATACTGCCTTTAATTTATAATAAGGATTTGTTCAATGTGGATTCCGGAGATTATAAAAAACCCACTAGGTGTTTTGAAGCGTGATCTTCTGATGATAAATGAAGATGACTGAGTCCATTCTCTATGCTACAATTAGTGCTTGTCTCCAAAAATATGACCGTGAATCAGCCTTCACACTTAGAATATTTGTTTCCATCTCATTTGTTTCCAGGGTTTCTATTCATTTTGAGAAGCCTTGATGTCTTTTAAATAGAGAAGAAACAAAGAAGTGCATGTTTTGAAGTACTTGAAATAAATAAGAGGAATTTCTTGACATGTGTTCTCATATATTTCACATTCCCAATGCTTTTAATATGAAATGGTTTATAACTAGAGCAGATTTGAAATGTTAATCATTAGCATATATACCAGGGTGTGCAAAAGAGCAAGGAAAATCCTGGAAAATATCTTAGCAACAACCTTGTTCTGATTTACTGCTTATTCTACTCTTGACAATCTCTACTCTCCATTTTAATTCACATACTTTGATTAGTCTTTTGCTGTCATGATAGAAGACAGACATGAAACTTGTAGCTACTAGGATTACAGGAGTCTTGTTCTCTTTATATCCATTTATTCTTTCAATTGTTGACTAAATTTTTAATCTTACAATCAGTATTTGGAAATTCATTTGAATTTATAAGTCAGCATTTTTTCCCAGCGCCTATTGATGTGCCTGACAATATTTTTCTTGATTTAAATATGTCAGTGGAAAAAATATAACAACAACCCAAAAGCACCCAGCTATTTTCTGGAAAACCTTCATTTGCAAAGCTTTTATTTTTTTGTTCAAAATTCCCATCTGGGATAGGACTAACATACTGTGAGATGGGTTAGTGTATCTGTGCTGTTGTCTGTCTCTGAAGACAGGTGTTACAGATGTACAGCAACTCCAGTGCTTCCCTAGGAGCTTGGGTTCTCTGTGCATGTGAATACCAATCCTTTTGGTGTACTATTACCAACCTAGCATGCCAGGGCTTTTTAAAAGGACTTCCATTCACCACATGTACACTACACAAATCATATATCTCAAAGACATGTAATTTCCATTTGCAGTGGCACTGCTGGTCACTCTGTACCTTTGTTCTTTGCTCCTGAATGAAGCTATCCTGGGATTCTCCCATCAATGTGTTAAAAGTGTGGAACAGTAAAAAATGCACAAATTAACCATCCTGATAGCAAATTAACTAATGCAAATAAATGCAAATTCAATGCATTACCCTGGCATGGCATGCTAATGAGAAAACAAGTCATTTAGTCAATCAAGGAAATATGCAAATAAAAAACATCCTTTTCCAAGGTACTTTGACACAGAAGTCTAAAAGAAATTAAATAATGCTACTGTACTTAAATTACCATTTGTGTAGTTTGCAATAAGAACTTTCTACCTTTTGCTTTTATTCTGTACCAGCTTGGCAATAGCAATATAAAATAATGCATTTCCTATTTAAAAATACTGCAGAAATGTATTTTTCACACTAATGGGATGTTTGAAGCTTAGTGCTGAAAAAAATCCCAAACAATTAAAATGTGCTCAGGATACTGTTGAAAATTCAACCTTATCTAATGTCAAATGGTACACCCAAGCAGTTTGTGTTTCTTGCAAGATGATAAACAGCTCACCCTCCTAAGACCTGCTGTTGCAAACAACATTTGCCTTTCTTCACGTGTGCATCTGAGGACCACAGTTACAGTCCAAGTGTCAGATGACAAGTTGCTATGGAAGATCCGCTACCTCCATGGAAATCATTGCACGGGTGTTTTTGTGGATTATAAATCCATATTATTAAACACAGCACACATAAAAAAGGGTCAGGGCCCAGTGAAAAGTACTGGTCATCACCTGCAGTAATAAATAGGATCGAGTGATGTAATCAAAGTTCCAGAATTAATTGCTGGAATATCAGGACTGACCAAATCAAGACACCAACATTGATAAATACCACTGTGCACAGTTGCTGTAAGGGAGAGATAAGAACAACACTAGATACTATTCCTTTCTGAATAGTAAGTTTCAGGTTAGGGGCTAAAAGGTACCAAAGGTTTCTTTGCTGCTCCTTTGAACTTTTCAGTGTTATCTCCCAAACTCCTTCTCTGAACAATTTAGGATACACTAATTACTTTGTAAAACATTTGAAAAGTAGCCATCTGAATATTTTGCCATGGTTGTTAAAATGAATTCTACTCTTCTGCATCTGAAGGATCAGAAGCAAATGCTTTTATGTCAAGGAAATGGACAGCTTTCTGGCAAAGCCGATTCCTTCCCATTAGTCTAATGCATTATGGAACAGCAAAATTACAGCATGCTAAAATGTTAACCTGTAAAGTTCAATCAGCAGCTGTGACACGCTTAACCCAAACATGTTTCTATGACTATATTATGAAATTAATGGAAATGCAATTACTACTTTTTAAAGAAAGTAATATACTGTCTTTTATATTCTTGTATATTTCTAATATACAGTCACTCATTGGGCTTTTTTACACAGACATTACCTTCTTAAGATCTGTTGCTGTCTCCACGATATCTGTGTCAAAATAAATTTCAGTTTCTCTATAGCTAATCTAGCAAAAGTAAGCACAAAAGTGAACCCAGTGATGGAAAAGGGAATATGCAGCAGAACAGAAGCCTAAATTTTCCTCTACTCCTGTCTCAAAGGATTTCATACTCTTTGTGAGTTCAACTTTCGAATTTTTATTATTACTCGGTGTTTCCTAAAGATCTGAACAAATGACCATTTCTAACTATCTAGTACTTACTATTTAGCAGAAGGTATAGCATTCAAAATTTGCATTTGGAATTGTCTTATTTCATTTGCCTGAAACAACAGAACTTGACTGAGCTTTCCGCAGTCTGACACACATTTTGTCAGGTGAAATAAATATTGTGGGTTTTGATAGACAAATGGAAGAATGTTCAAAGACTGTGTTCATTAACGCTATTTTATTACCTGCCATCTCTAATTGTGCTGTATATACAGCAGAACATTTCTTCCTCTTTTTTGGTACCTTCTTCCAAGCACAACTAAAAGGGCAAGGGTCTCTTTTTAGGTAGAATACTTGAAATTCGAATGACTTTACACATTTTCCAAGGTCAAAAGAGAAATATACTGGAAAAACTGCAGTAAAGCATTTTAAAGCTGGTGAAATTCTATTAAAAGGACTGTGAATTCATGGAGGGAAGGAGATGAACATGCTGTTCACCTGTAGCTCTGCAGTATAATTTTCATATCAAGTGTTAATGACAGGTAACCTCCCTAGAGATTTATTCATTCATTTTCTCCCAGGTACAGTGTATTAGCTGAAGACTTTTCTGCACAGCCATGATGTGAATTGCAATTAACGCTAAGCAGCCAGGGGTTGTTTGTTAGATTATTAGAGCAAGTGAAGCTGAATGACTCATTCTATGCTACTTACAGAAAGAAGGCAAGCAATTCATCACAGACAGATGTTAATGGTAGACTACCTGGATCCCTATAGAGGAACGCCGACTCTTGAGGAACTCCTCTGCCTTTGTCACTAGAATGGCCTTGTCACTGGTCCGTATGGAGGTGCTCTGGCTCTCGGCCGCGTGGCGCTGGGCAGCCGCTGTCTCCAGGGCCAGGTTCATGGCCTTGTTGCTGTCCAGGCTGTCGGTGGAGTTGTACATCCCTCGCCCATCCTGTGGCCACGGGGATATCCTCTGAGTCCGGCTGTCGTGATATGCATCCTGCGTGGATTCTGTGCTGCTCTGGGCCGTGACGGAGATCAGCGGCTTGGAAGTGGTGCGAGGGGGGACTGGTGGTGGTGTTTTTTTGTAACTTGTGTAAGTTACAGCTATGGAAAGAATTAAAAGAAAAAAAAATAAGCAAAAAGAAAAAAACAAGAGAGAAATTAAGATTAATCTGATGGAAACCCGACAACAGAAATCACCTTAAGATTTTGCTGCTTTTCAAAATTATGATGGTGTAACTTAGTGCTCTTCATGAACCTCACTATCATTTAAAAATGTCACTCAGAGTCGGATGGCTATCCACAGAAACATTCTATTTCAACAAGGAAGAAGGAAAGGGTAGAAATGGGAGCCTCAAATTAAAATGAAGATTAAAGACATTTAGCGAGCATACACGTGTTAAGGCTTGTGCTGGGTAAGTACACACTGAGGCTTCTGAGATTATGGGATAAGCTCATAAGAGAGATAAAGGAAGATTTTTTTTCCCCCTGTTCTTATCATCTGAACTGTGAGCTTTGTACAGATTCAGTGTGTTAAGAAAATAGCATCAATATACTGGAAGAAAATATTATTCAGCAACTTCTACTTTATGGCATGCCACACTAACTTTTTAAAATCCTTCCACGTACACTGGTTGGAATTAGGCAAGGTTGGCTACTTACCTGTGCAAGAAGCATATGTTTTTAAAATATCCACAATACAGTTAATAAAAGGAAATTCAAGGCATGTTAAAAATATTGTAATATATGCAAAGCTATTAAGACTTTGATGAGCAGAGCTGTTCTGAGGCTGGTTTAACATAGATTCTGTTTTCCAGCATAAGGCTCAATGAAATATCCAAGAAAACTCTACAGATGCAGAACTGTGCCAATACTGCTTCCTTTCAAAATTTTAAAAATTTCATAGAGACTAATATTTAATCATTAATATCACCCAGCTGAATTTTCTAATTGTCCAAGCCCACTATACACTTTTTCACTTTTTTTTTTGGTACTAATAAGAGTATTTCTGTTGTAGAAGAGTGTTTTCCCCAAAGCACATATAATCATAATTCATAAAATTAGCAACTCGTAAAAAAAATGCAGTGTGATGTATCTTTCTTTATTCCTGTATGGAGAAACCAAGTCCAATTCACTTCTTGTATAGTTCTAGGAGTAATTTTGCCTTTGTTTAGTGTTACTAGATGGATTGACATTGCAATGGTGACTCAGGTAACCTTGGAATTGGGGTTACTTGTGTCCAAAAAGGATTCTGTAAGAGTTCCTCTGCCCAAAACACCAGTATGGGCTGATGAGCAATGAAGTCAGCCTCTCCAATGGTGTTTTTTCTATATAAGGCTATGCTGCAGCTATCTGGAATGAAGAGATCGACTTAGGAATTAATGCCTTGGGCTGCTAAGTCTGTATCACCAGGCTAGCCTATGTGAACAGTGAGTCTAAAGAAAGTGACTCCTAAATCTTGACTCTTGATAATCGTAAATAAAAGTCTTACCGTGCACAGAAGAGAAAAAGGCTGAGCTAGGAAAGAAAGCCCTCATTTAAAGAATACTTTGAATTACTATTGATGCCACTCAGTTCTGGTAGGGATTTAGAGCCTTGCTCTGAGCTAAATTTCTCTAACAGAGTGAAACACGTAGAACACATGAAACATGCTCTTCAGAATATGAGACTGTGCTTTTTTTCAAGTGCCATTTTGTTTTCCTACCACCAGTCTTATCTCCTATCAATCTCGTAACCAGCAATTAAGAAGAAAAAAAAAAATTCAATATTTTTCAGATGCTTTAGGGAGTACAGAAAGTTCACAGAAGGGTTAGGCTGTAAAGCTTAGAAATTAAGACAGTGTCTAATGTACTCAAGCAGTGGGTCTGAGGAATGTTTCCACTAAAAGAGTTGCCATAATGCTGCTTCCCCACTTTCTCCCTGCAAATGCAGATGCAAGTGATCCATGTGCTGGGAAACATTAGAAATAGAGAAAAGGGGGTGAAATAGGATGAACAATATCCAGCCCAGGAAGCCAATTTTACCTGTAACAGAAGACAGGTTATCACTGTGATAATGACTTTACTGTTTGTTTTTTACATCTCTCTTCATGTAAAAAAAATAGCAGTGAGTAATGAAACATATGGTTAATGTGATAATGGAACATCACAAGCAGGTATATCCCTACTACTTGAAAAGCAGATCAGAAGACTTCTCTGTCTAATGAATATAAATGTTAAACCGCTGTTGCGACCCTTCATAGCTGACTTAATCTTCATTTACATTTCTGAAAAAGAAAATTCTCCCTGTGGCAAAACCAAAATAATTTCTTGCATTTTTTTCTTCCCCCATTTTTTCTCCCCCTAGGATTGAATATTTTATTCTAAAAAGCCTGATTATTTCAGTAGAGTGACATGATTTAAAGCCAGTGAGTATTAGAGTAACTGTAGTGTTCTGGCAAGGATTTGATCATGAACACTAAACAGAAATTAAAAATCCCATAGATGTTCAACAAGTAGAAGAAACTTCCAGTAGACTGGAAGTTTGTGAGAAACTGGCTACATGTTTACAGTGAAATATGGCAGGAAGAAATTCAATGAATTCCTAATACGCTCACAGAGATCAAATATTGAGCAGAGAATAAAAAAATCCATCTCTACACTGTTAATGAGTCCATATCTGGAATAACAGCTTCAGAGACAGTTTCTGGGACTAATTGGAGACTAAAAACATCAAGTAAGAGGATAGGGACATTCATTTGAGTGTCAAATCTTGCTACCAAATTCTATTTTCTTTAATCACTCAAGTTGTTCTAGTGAAGTAAATGGGATATCTTGGCGTGTGTTGCTGGCTTAAGAGACAAGTACAGAACAGATTAAGGTCCTGTTAAAGAAGCAAGTAACACAGTGATCCACACTACTGTTCATGCGTGAGTTTAGATTGCTAATAAATAAGTACTGCCTTGAGATCTGAAGCATAAAATTTTATGTCACCTGCAAATTGTTTCAGTTAATAATGGCACCTGGGAATAGTCCTGTTGTCAACAATAATGCTTTTCTATCATGTCTAGTTCTTGGTCCTGGCAATCATAAATACAATACATTATATATGGGAAGAAACATTTCCTTCTCTTAATAGAAAATGAACTTTTTATTTATCATCCACTTGCGCTGATGGACAGCTGGGGCTCCTGTCACCTTTGCATCATTGTCTGCCTTGTAAATTTTATCTGCCTTACCACTTATTAGTCCAAAACAAGCATATATAACCTCCTCAGCACTGCTTCGTGTCTTCCCCATTTTTAGTCACCATTCTGCCAACTCCAGAGCTGTGGGGGGGTTTGCTGACCTCACAGAGAGGGTCGGTATTGGGCAATGCAGTCCTGGAGTGCTGAGCACTGACTGAGGACAGTGCCCTGTGGATCCACACAGGGCACTGGTGATGAAAATGGAACTGGGAATGAGAAGACTAGGATGGAGGATTCTTGTCTTCAGTGCAGACAAAAGCATCAGAGGCAGCACAAAATCAGGAGATGAGACCCAGCATCAGGCAGGGGTATGAAAGGGCACAGTACCGGGAGAGCAGAGCTGGTCAGGATGGCTTCAGACCCATTTAAATTGTGGATTTCAGGAGATGCCAGAGACCTACTCCATGTCTGGACACATAAAATATCAATTCAGGATAACCTCCTGTTGTTTCTGGTGCTGACCAAAGATTTCTGATTTCTTTAGTTTTCTGATTTCTTTAATTTTTTAGTGCATATCCTGAACATGCCTGATATTTCTCTCACCAGTCCTGCTGCTGAGCAATGAGGCTCAAACAAAATAAAAGCAACAGGACTCGCAATGCTGTTAATCAATTTGCAAAATCTATAGCTGCTCCGAAATGCAAAGAAAAATCAAGTAAATGGCACAAGATATAAATATGTCTTTTTATTAATAAACTAGAAAAAGAAACTAAATTTTATTTCCAGTTGTATTCAATGGCTATCTTGATATGAAAAGAATTTATTTTTTACCTAATTTAATAAAGTAGGAAAAGTATTTTTTAAAATTCCTAGCATACATTCTGTCTTCCTCTATTAACTTATGATAATCAATCAAAAATTCCAAAAATGATAAAACAACTGTTCTAATTTTAAACCATATGTGTATTTTAGACTCCTATTTGAATCACAGTATTAACTACTTAGGCAATTGCCCTGCTTCAAGATATATCTGTGTAATTGGCTCCACTGGATTTTTCTTTAAGGAAGGGCATTGTTAGTGAAATGGAGAGAAAATAAAATGGTTCTGTGCTGCTTCATAGTGGGCCAGATTAAACAATGATGCAAACCAGGTATAAATTGTTCAGGAGAAATGAGAAGGTAGCAATGCAGAATATATCATGCGTTAATTTGTCACCCAGTCAGGGATAAGTGTAAAATATCAAATTAGTTTTGTAAGGATTGATATCTTAACTGCCAGACCCTCACATACACAAAATTCCTTATGAGTGCCTAATTTTGCACAGAGGTGGCTATGAATGACCTGTTCTGTAAACCATATTATTTTTTTTTTTATGTGCTGCATGCCAGCCAGGCAGCATCACTCACAACCAGAATATCAGGAACTATGGCAATACTGCAGAGTAGCCAGGAAGACAATTCCAGCACTGGAAAACTGGCAGTTAGGTGGTTTGGATACACAGAGTAGAAATATAAGAAAGATTTCCCAATAATTTATAAGCAACACTTTAACTGATATAGCTGGAAGCAGAATATCCCTCTTAATCTACACTGCAATTGTCTAAACTTGCTAAAAGTTACTATTGATACAGCCATAGAAGTCAGTTATTCGGCCCATATTTCAGTGCCAACAAAGTTTAGACTAGAAATAAAATTACAAAATAGGTCAATTTAGATATAACTTCAGGTTAGCCATAGACCTTCACAGACAGAGGAGAAATGTGATATATTTGATGAAATAGCAGCGGCTGTGGGTGACATTCAGAACACCTTTCAAAAGGCAGCCTTTTAATAAATCACCCCTTTTGGTCCATTTGCAAGATAGAATCACCTGAGGGGTTTTTACAAATCAACATAGCCATTAAGCACTTAGTCAAAATGACGTTATTTAGGCTGAGATCACAAAGTTAGCTGGATGATGAATTTACATGAAAGCACCATCAATTAAACGAAATGGTTGGGACAGGAGTAAACTGGATTTACCGTTTTGTAAGGAGGTTTATTCAGGAGGATAATTACCCTCCAGGGAGCTTGGAGCTGCCCTGCAGGCAGAAGTCCCAGGGGCATGTTGCTGAAGGCACACAGGGCTCCTCTGAGGAACCACAGCACCAGGAGAAACACAATGCAGATGCCCGGGCTGGAGCTAGATCTTCTGCTTTGCATGGGGAAAGTCAACACCAACCCTGAAATTATTTTAGAAGAGGAAAAAGAGACCTTCTCATAATGAAAGACAACAATAAAATCTAAACCTGGATCAAAAGAGTACTCAGCTTTTGGACTGATCTTCTGGTGTATACTCTTCTAGCCAAAGGCCTTCTTTGGAAGCCCCAGCTAACATGACTGTCCCTGAAATGCCCTGAAATCTCTTCACTATCCTCCATCATCATGGTCATTAGAAATTCTGAGTTACTCCTAAAATAAAAATGTACACATGGATGACTAACAGTTACTTCTCAAAACACAGAATGATGATCATTAAAAGAACATTAAGAAATCAAAGGGTATCTTTGAGGAAAAAAAAATCTCAGACACTAAAAGAGTTTATTTCACACTAAAAGAATTATTTTTCTAAGAAGACACAGATGTCAAAAATAAGAATACAAGTCCCTATTTAAAAGAGAGGGTGTTGGGACACATCTTTTTATATATGCTTCTTTTCAACTTCCATCTACACCAGTCTCTGATTCCAAACATCATTAAAAGTAGACTAGTGTCAAACAGGCCAGTTTAATTGTACAAAATAATCTGCTTTTCTCAGTCAAAATCTGAAATGCTAGTAAGGTGTTTCCTTCTTGAATCAGTTTTTAAAGTTCAGGCATAACAAAAAGATTTAAAATTGCTTAGTTTTAACATGTGTAGCCTCTTGTATTTAATTAAGAAAAATGGATCTGCTAGAATGAAGAGGAAAAGGTTGAATCTGTTTGGATCCAAGCTTGCCATTTCCAAAGTGTGCCCTCAGTGACTACCTCCAAACCTACACTGATGATTGGGGTCTCTACTTTTTCCTTTCAGTAGTGCTGGGGCAGTAAGTGCTCAGGCTGCACAGAAAAAAAAAGAGTGATTTGCTCCATTACCTAACCCTAGACAGGCACCTGAATGTAAATCAAGTCCTTCAGAGTGCTCCTCTAACACACCCACTTGTACTTAAATTGAAATATTGTCTGTATGTGAGTGTAGGGCAGGGGAGGGAAGCATGTCACATACAGTCAGGGTTCTCCAGCCCTTTCCTTTGCTGCTCCCCGGAAAGGTTCACACCTTTGCTTGCTGCTCTGGTGGTGAAAGACCCTGTAATATCTGAAGGCTTTCCATGTTCATGAGTTTCTCCATTTTTAAGGTAGTTGAGAGGGTTTTTTTAATTGTAAGGATATTCAAACCTTACAAAAATAGTCATTAAAATTTACCAATGTCATACTGTGATTGAAACTCAAGAGATAATTTTGGTTTTAATTAAGCTAATTCTTTTAATTAAATTCTGAATAAATTTCTCTCTAACATAATCAGAGAGATACTTTAGTTGTTAACCTATCTTTCTGCTTCCTCCCTTTTCTCATTCAGGCCTCCATGGTGAATCCTAGCCAGTAAAGAGACAAGAGAGCTTCTCCGTAGAGAGTTTTGAATTTGGGTATCTGTGAAAAGACCCTGTTTCTTCCTTCTGAGATTAAACCGTAAAAAACAGTGATATAAATATATGACATAAAAATATCACAGTTATATTTTTATGAGGGTTTTTTTTTTTGAACGACTGCTTATACCCAGGTGATTTTTATCAGCACAGTTTATATGACAGGCTGTACTTTATTTAAACTACGTACCTGAAAACATTGTCTGGGTAGTATGCATCTATAACTTTGCAACCTTTTTTCCTGTTGGATCATTTTACGGCTTGTGATTGAGTAAACCTGGATATTTGTTACACCCCAAAGTCAGATGTTAATTGGTAGTCTCATGCTGGCATAGTCTGGGGGCAAAATGTTGCATTTATCCTGTGCCAGCATTTTAAGGAGGGTCTTTTAGCAACAATGAACTAGATAATACCTTCAAGACAGATTTTGGGAGCCATACATGGGTGTCCATCTCACCTCACATCAAGCACTGAAAAAAATCCAGTCATCCAGCTCTGATCGCTTTTAGAATTACTGTGAGAGAAATAAGCAATTCCGGGGGCAATTCTTGCCCATTTTAGATACTTATCTTACCACAAAATGAATCATCCTATGCTTTTCTCTGTCAACCATAAAGACAATCAAGGACAACCAGCTCAAATTAGGACATCTACTTCTGACAGTTACCAAGTTTTCAAGAAAAAAGTGGGTTTGGCACTTGATTTAGTTGACATGGTGGTGTTCAGTCAAAGGTTGGACTCGACCTTGGAGGTCGAGAACCTCAATGATTCTACGGTGCCACAAAATGCCTAAAGGGGTGAGATAAACTCCAGCCAAAAGCTCTGTTCCTGTGACACACTGGTTTGCACTGGGACATAACCTCTCCAGTCTTTTGTTAGCAGTGTTCTTTGGAAAGTGGGAGCTTCATCTCCCCTGCTCCACATCTCCTGTGAGCTGGATGGTAAAGTAAATCTGACTGGAATTTGCCTGCAGTGATGACTGAAACCTAATTTCCTGCACCTTGATCCCTTCTTGCTGAAGCTACTACATAGCAAGCAGTATCAGCTTCGCCCAAGGTATCTTTGTAACTCCAGACAGGAAAGAAAAGCAAATATTCTGTATTTCTGTAATTTTTGGTTTGATGCACTAGACCATGCTGTTAATCCCCTTGAAAATGTTGATACTGAAGTCTGTGGAATCTGTCCAATTCATACCAGCTCAGGATCTGGACCATTATATTAATATATTATTGACACGGACAAGAATTTTGCTTCCTATATACAACTTTTTATAAAGTTTTTCAAAATGGCACATCACTGAGACACTGCTTCCAAATAAATTACATATAAGAAGCCTTTTTTTTTTAAGAAGCATCTGTCACTGACATCTCTCTGATAAACAGAATCGTGTAGCACTTTTAAGAACTACTGAAATAATTAGTATGATACATAGCCTCAATTAAATTTACTGGGGCAAGGCAAAATTACTGGATGAGGTTCTTTTTTAAAAAAAAAAGAAAATAAGTCTTAGTGTGCAACTGGTTAGTCTCACTATTCAAAGTAGATCCTTTTAGGCTTCAGTTCTGTACATCTGTCTGATTTTGTACAGGAAACTAACAATTAAGTGGAAATGGGACCACTAAATTTGGAAAAAACTGGAGCCACTACAGTCTCCCTGGAGAAGAAATGTATAAAAGGAATTACTATAATCAAGTAATTCAGTGTGCAAGATGCTACCTCCATATTGAGAAAACTTAGGTCTGTAGGCAGCTCCACATTACATAAATGATAAATATGTTTTGACACTGTAATTAATGTTAGTCTCAAAACAGAAATGCAAATCCAACAAGACGTCAAGATCAGAAATGGTAGGCCTTTGCTAAAATTAAAAGAGATGTGGGCAACACAAACCTCATAGATTGCTGATGGACTGGTTACAAAGGTTCTATTTTAGATCAGTTAATTAGCAAGAAATCATAACCTAACCAGTATCCTGTAGATGGCATGGCAAAGTGCTGACAGCTGTAATGCTCTTTTAAACAGTTCCTATGTGCCTCTAAAATATTGAAGTTGCATTAAAAGTTGCTCAGCCATCTCAGTTTTCAGTTACAGGAAGCAAAAGTATTCCTTTAACTATATTCCATTTACAAAATGCATCTGCAGCTTTTCAGGAATACAGATTGCATTTGTCACATCATCAACACAGAAAGAGACAAAGAGAAAAAAAATCCAAACACTAAAAATCGCTCTTCTTGTGCTACTCTTTTCACATTGAAATAAAACAAAACTGAAAATGTTTTTCAGTAGAATTTCTTCTCAAACTCCCATGTACTCTTCTCACCCAGTTAAATTTATTTCCATCAGCCTCCTAAACCCCCTCACGAATATACCATGTAGGCTTGTAATTGTTTTTGGTTTTTTTCTATTTGCTATTCTCTTTCTCACAGTAACTATGTGTAGCTTGTAATTTTATTTAACTTAGAATAAGGAATTTTAAGATAAATAGGATTAGAAAAAATTTTGCTTACTTACCCTTAAGGAAATGTTGCATAATTTTATCACTATATTATGATAATAATCTGACATTAAAGAACTTAAGTGATTACTAAATATTTTTAAAAAATGCATTTTAATACCTTTAGACAATTAATTTAATCCAAAGAGATTACAAGTCGACACAAATTCAGAGTTTTGTCAAATCAAATAACCATTTCACCCAAGAAGCAGATGTAGTCAGTATGAGTGTCAAAAACAGTGCAAAGAAAGCTACTTGCAGGCTCCCAGCCCTTGATTTAGGTGTAGAAAATGATGCTGCTGTGTTTTGATCTCCCAGCTTTGTAATTCAGAGCATGGGTCTCTCAGTTATCCTCGTTTTCAGTGGGACCCAAATTTAACCTTAATTTTCATCCTCTAATGAAATTTGAATAGGTTTAATTTTTGCCTTAGATTAATGAAAGTTAGCTAGCTATACAATGCTATCATTGTAGAATATTTTAATAGACAACAGAGAGAAACAGGGATGTCCAGAGGACCACTTCTTTCATAACAGGTACAAGTTATAAAGGACATATATTGGCTATAATTGGTTATTAAGGTGGTTGCCTTTGACACCTACACTTTAGATATATGTACCATGTGAGATGAACTTCTATAACTGAAATTTGTAAAATTTCTTTGACTGGGGTAAGGAGACAGAGTGAAAATACATGTATTTTTCTGGACACAAGAATATCCTAAAAGGTAAAGAAATGTGTATAAAATTCATGACTCATTGATGTGTCCTTGATATGTTGTTCTCATTCTCAGAAGCCCAAGTGATAGGTTACTCACTTCAATCGAAGTATCTTCCATAACCCTGGATGTCCTCTAGTTGCCCCTGAGGAGTAGCAGCATGCTGTTGGGATTGCTCTGGTATTTGTGGTTTCCAGTGTGTATATTTTAATGGACTATATTCTGAGACGGAACCTTGGCCTTACAGCAAGACTTTGTCAGGAGCTATCCAAGTGCTATTCATTGACAATAAAACACCTCAGTGTAGGCTGAGTTTTGTAGATTCTGTGCTGGTGCACAATAGGATCCATACACTGTATTCAATCTGAGTCAAACTCACCAAACATACATAGCAAAGCATCCCGCCCTAAGCAACAGCTTCTTGTCTGGAATGATGCAATTCTCTTCTAGGTCCTGTGCAGATGTCTCAAATGGTACCAGACAATTGTCTTTGAACTAATCAGAGTTTGTTGTCATGGGAACTTAGTCAACTAGAATGCACAAAATACAACTATGTTTAGTTGACTTGACCTGGAGGCTAACCCAACACAATTCATCTAACCTGTCTGGTCAAAGGTTAATTTTGTCAGGTTATGCCCTAGGAATGTCACCAATTTTAGTTTCTTTATTTTCTCTGATGCAATGGGGAAAAAAATATCTTTCCAGTATGTTTTAAGTAACAGGTTTATCAATGGTATTTCTAGGGTAGATCTGAGTCTGAACAAGTTTTCTGATGCAGAAATGGATCAAATGATGTTTGTATAGCTAGCATGGCAAGAAATCTAGTTCCAGGGCACATATCATCATTATGGCTCCTGACATATATACCTTCAATAAAAATCTAGGACTGAATATGTGCAGAACTGAGAAGACTCCTCAGAGGTTATTTTCTTTCACAGAGGAATCCAGGAGGAAAAGCACAGGCAGGGTCCTTCCTTCTTTTTCACTACAAGGAAGCACAATGAACTGGTTGCTTCAAGGGTCACCCACCCTCTGTGCTTCCTCCAGCTGCACAGACAAAGCTCTCTGGCAACCTCAGGGTAATAGCTAGGCTGAGATTTACATCTGCTGCTGTCATCTTCTACCACATCAGGAAGGGTTCAAACTGAGCAGTGAATCACACACCTTGCATGTTATATTTTTCTGATAAATTCTTTTTTTTTTTTTTTTTTAACCATATACAATACCATAAAGAAAGCATAGCTGAGAAAACTCTGTGAACAGAATAGCTTTGAAGCCAAATTCTGCCAGGGGAGGCAGCATAGGTGTCCTTTTTAACAAAAAAGAATCAGCTGTGTGGCAAATCCAGTGGGTTATGGAGGAATTTTGTCAAGCACAGAACAGCAGGAGCAAGAGAGAAATACTCATGACACATTTTTAAACTAACCATAGATGGAAGGCAGTGACTTCATTTTTTATCTTTGACTGAAGATAATCTGCACCAGGGAAAATGAAAATTATGAAAAGCTCCTGGCTACTGCTCCAACTGCTTTCATGCCTCATCAGCTTGAGGAGGCCAGGCAGCCCTGATTAGCACAGCCTTACTCCATCTCCAGGAATCCCAGAGTTGTGAACAGCTGTGACAGCCCCTTGGCCATCCTGTCGAACTCCTTGAACCAAAGTGTTCGTGTCACCTTTATCCTAGTGACTTCCTGGGCCATTTTTAACGTGTAGAGCTGCTCTTGAACAGCAGTGTCAGCATAGCAGCAGAATTTCAATATGTTCAAAAAAATTAAAGACTAATTATGCTCTCCAGATACACCCAGAGCAATGAAAATTTTATGTGCATATGCAAGTATAGAACTGGGCTCATTATTTGTAAGGATAAGATTTATTCTCACAGTATAGGAACACAAGCTGGCACAGCATCAAAGGATTAACTCAGGATGCCCAAAATGCTCCCAGAGATAGATGGTGTTTCCTGTAGAGGTTAGAGTATCAGATAACTCCATAGAGGTCCAACAGTAATTAAGGAAAGCCAACATAATAAATTATGATTGACAACACAGCCTTCTATATCTTATTTGAACTCAGTGCTTTGTGTTCTTAAACATTAGGAATTCCACTGCTAGCAATTACTTAGCAATGGATACTGTTGCAGCAGGACTCTTGTTAGAGGGCAAAAATGAGCCAAGACACACACTTCTTATTTATCATAGCATGAAAATGGTCCTGGTTTATTCTTCTTTACAGCTCAGCCATCCTGACTCCAACTATTCACTGATTCTGGCTGCAGCAAGCTCCCGCCGTAGGTTTCCCCTGCAACCCCTGACTGTTGGTTATTTCCTGCTGAACCCTAACTGCAGGCTTTTACCCAGCTAGACTGTGACTGCAGGTTCCAACAACAGGCTCTAACTGCAGACCCAGACCAACCTCACAGCAGTGATTCTCTATCCCCAGGGCCCTTCTTCATGATCCTCTTGTACCCTCTTCCTCAAGGTTGCTGTTTATTTGTGACCCCCCCTCACTCCCTTTTATCACACTTACCTTTATTGGCTACAGCTGTGACTCATGGGGGTGAAGCAGTATTGGGTAATTAACACAGTTGTTACTTATCAGGGCAAGGTCACCTATATATATATTCCCTTTTCCAACAGGATACCAGTAAAACCCTCAACCTGAGCATTTATTTCTATAGAGAGAACTGAAATTGCAGAGATGTTACTTCATGCGTAAGTTTTCCCCTCATTTAGCCATAGTGTATCAGATTAAGAAGATCCAAACAGCCACCTGGATGAAGTATCTCATACTTGAGGAAATAAAAGAAAATCACACATCTGCTGCTCATAAATAATTTTTCTTTAAAGAATCAAAGAGCATTTTTCCCCTCAGTTTTTATATTCATACACATTTATAAAATTCCTTCTGAGCTTTCTCTTCCCCAAGCTAAGCAGTCCCGACACTCTTATGTTTTTCTCATGAGAGGGATGTCATGTGTGGTAGCACCATGGCTTTTTCCCACCTTTGATACCCTCATATGTGGCAAAAAAACCTGACAAACCAGCAAAACCTAAAAAGAATAACTAATGTTATTAGTGTTCAGACAGCAACCAGTGAATCAGTCCTTTTAGGGTTTGAAGGGGTAGCCATGTAATAGAATAGTACAATCTCTTTGTGAAACATCATATTCTCATCCATTTCTTTTTGTAAGTACATGATTATGCAATCAGTTCACTGACCATGAGAGTTTTGTGGCTAAATATCAAACATGGGCTTTACAGCCCATTCACCTTACATAGCTCTTTATTTGAAAATGGAAATCTGAAAATAGCTTGAAGTCAGGAGAAGGGAAACCTGCAATTCTTCAGGCATTCTGAGTAATTGAAGGAGCTTTAATTGAAAACTCCCTCATCCAATGTGACCTTGTCTGAATTAATTGGTTTTGGAATTAGGGCTGAATAGTTCAGTAAATGTGGAATTCTCTGAAGTTTACTCATTGCCAAGAAGAGTGCAGCCGACTAAAAAAAGTAAAATGGTCTAAAGACAGCTGCCTACTTTTCATCTTCCTCAGTGAATTCTTTAGCAAGCATGAGCTTAGTTGAGCTACCTACTATGAATCAGAAAAAAAGGAGGTGCTTGCACAACTGAGAGAATCATTAAGGTTGGAAAAATCCTACAGATTGTATTATGCTACATGTTCTAGAAGAATGAAAAAATTTTATGCAGTATACTGGCAACTTAAGGCTAGTAACTATATTCCATAAATCCAGTAATGCTTCATGCTAAATTTCTCTCAAGATTAGCAGGAAATCCCTTAAGTGGGATAAATGACTTTAGACTGACTTATAGCGTAGGCCAGAAGTCCAGGATGCCTTTATGTACCCTGACCAAGTCCCCATTGTGCTGAAGTCCATAGCTAGGTGGATTTTTTTTATCATTAATCAATTCATTTATCATTAATCCAGTCAAAAAATACTGTTGTAGCCAAAAAATCTGGATTAGAGGAACATGTGGAGTAGTTTTAAGGAACTGAATATGATCCTCTCTTTTATTCATCAGACTAAAAACCAAAGAACTTAACAGAGGCAGCTTAGTCTGTGCTTGTTGCTGGAGAAGGATTTCATACATCTGGTTGAGTCATATATTTAGTATTTTTGGCTAGCTGTTTCAATTTGAATATAAAATATAAATATATTCAACTTGAATATATATTTATATATATATAACTATACAAAATTCAATTTGTATATTCAAAGTGTATTTGAATATACACTGAGAAGATATTCCACCTGATGGGTAAACATCCTGAGCAGTGGTCCAGAGGAAGTGTTTCTCTCAATGAAGATAAAAGTGTTTTATACAATGTATATAATGTTATCAGGAAAAAATATGTGTCCCCCTACACCTGAACAGAGGATAAGCTGGTGTTCAAGTTGGCCAGAAGTGCAAATATCAAGTTATTCTCTCTCTCTCAGGGAAGGAATTTTAGCATGTTCTTCTGCTTCACAAGACATCCTCCTAACTGCTACCTCCATTACCATTGCAATACGGTGTTTATGCATTCACAGTAAAACCAAACTAAAAATCCTGTGAGGAAACATCCTGAAACTGTCTATAACATAGTGATTAATATAAAGGAATCTCTCTACATACAGAATTTGTAACAAAAATAAGTTGACCTTCTCAGACAATGGGGAAATGAGGGAGGGCATGATTAATATCTTCCAGATATCCTTGTTGGTTATGTTTTCATAGTACTGTCTAGTGTTGTACCACAGTATCTGAACCACTTTTCAGTAAGAGAAGCCAGGTGTTGCAGGTGGGATAAGGTGTTACTGCAGCCCTGCTCCCGACCTACTGCCCTCCATTTCCCAGCAGGACTCTACAGCCAGGGCTCGCTGCAGGCTCAGCTGGTGGTGACACAGCCCCAACACCTCCAGCATCCAGTGCTTCCCACAGCACTGTGCCACACTCCCTGCATGTCACCGGGAAGGAGTCTGCCGAGCTGACAGCAGGATGATGTGCTTAGACAACAGGGAAGCAGGCTGGTACTACCTGGGAAAGTGACCCAGTTTTTGTGAACTCTTTCTCAAAAGTGAAGCATTGCTTGCAGGAGTGGCAGAGCTGTAAGTCAGTAGCACTTAGGATGACTACTGCACTCAGTGACTTCCCATTCAGGAAATTACATGTTGTCTGTGATGAAGGAACGAGGTGGGAGGCAGCAGCAGCTGGAGCTGTATTTTCTCAGCTGTGCATCTGACAGCTGTGACTGGATACGGTTCAGAGACAAAAAGCATATGCTGCCATTCAGGGCTTTTAACATCAAGTTTCTTTTACTGGGTTCATTATCTCCTCACAAAATGAAACCTGATGGCTAGAAATGCCCTAACCTCCATGAAACAACTCTCAGCAGCAGTCACACAGAGGCCAGGTCTAGCTTGCCATGGGCCAGCAGTGCTGGGTGCTTCCTTTGCGCTGTCACTTGTCCTTTCATTTACACCTGGGGCAACAGGGAATGCCCTAGGCCTTGTCACAATCTCCTTCAGAGAAGACTGGTTCCACAACTAATTAAACAACATGGATCTGTGCAGATGTTATGTGTTCTATAGTACCAATGTTTCATTGAGCTTTCTCTGTAAAGTTGTATGCAGTTAAGAAGAGCCTGATACTGGTAGTTCTTTTTCCATCTATTAGAAAATCCTGTTAGCAGAGTCCATTAATAATGTCCCCCATAATATTCATTATAGTTGCAACCTCCTGAAAGTTGTTAATACATCTAGGAATATTTTAGGAAAATGCATGTTGTAAATATATATTCTATATTTTTGTAATTGAATTCATAGATCAAATACTACTATTTTATTTTAGATTTACATTTTTAGTTACAAGAATTAATTTTAGCTAAGCCTATGTGTTATGAATCAATTGCTTACGACAATGACAAGCGGCAGTCATGACCTATAAAACTAAAATTGAATGGAATAATTAAATTGAAATTACTGTTAATTTTCTGAAAAATTCCTTTCGTTTCTTTGCCAAGAAGAATTTGTTACATCAGAAGCAAAAATGTTAATGTAATTTTCCTAAGAATTCATAAAACTGAATTGGAACTAAAAGCTGATGTGAAAGTTTGACCTTTCTGACATTTGTTTGAATGTCAAATATCTGCCAACACCATTTTCACATTTCAGGCAACCAGGGTTTTTTTATAATTTTCAGAAAGGAATGAAGAAGTAAGGTTTTTGTGAAAATTATAGTAAGGATAGGAAATGCAACATCTCCCTCCAAGGTGACAAGGGCTGAAGAGAGAAAAATGGAATCATTATACCTAGGATTTTAAAAACAAGAACTTATTTGGCAACTGGAAATTCCCTTAAAAGTGAATCACATAATCCTTACACTTCTTGTATATCAGATAATTATTTCTCATTTGGGTATTTACCTTATATAGAAGCTGAGGACAAACTTGCTCAGTGGCACAGAGATGACATTTTAATTACAGAATCACATTCAGAACCGTATACAGTCCATTGGCTTGGAAATAATTTTGGATCAGGAAAACACCTCAAATAATCTTATTTCTCCAGATTGTCAATATGTCCTCACCACAAAAAAGAAGAAGAATTACACTGTGGGCAAGAAAATCTATCTGATAAATCATTTCTGTGATGAGGGAGAAGTTAAGTGTGAAATGAAGGTTAAAATCTTCAAAACCACAGTATTTAACCAGCAGGCTACTAATCAATGCAAAACATTTTTCATAAGTCTGAAAACACTGTGATGCAAACATATTTACTACCTAATCTTGTATTTTCCCAAAAATATTCTATTGCTCAGCTTTGTCACTCTGTGGAAAATAAAATAAGTTCTTTTCATTGAGAATTTTGGGCTTATGTACCATATAAACCCAAGACAGCTTAGGTAAAAATCAGTCCACTTGGTAACCCAGGTAACTCTGAAAGTATTCCAATTCATTACTTGGAGTCAAACTCCAAAATAAGCATCTGTTGGTGTCTTTTGCCATGGAAGGTGTCTTCATAATGATTACACAGTAAGATATGATAAAGATGAAAATTAGTCTCTGGGGTAGCAATAAGATCTCATTTTATATCATGATAGCATCTCTATTAATCAAAGAACAGAAACATCCCTAGAGGGGGCACTGTAAGCAACAATTTCTAGTTTTACACAAAGTTTTATGTAACAATTAAAATACTATGCTTAAGATAAAATAACATTTTATGCTACTTCTGGAATGCAAATGTATGTTATTCAACCACAGCTTCCTTTCTAAGCTCCCACTGTTCTGTTACACAACAGATATATCAAGCAAATAATTTAAAAAGTATTTTTATATGATACATTTTGAACTCATTTTTACCTTTTGTAGATGACTACCTGTGCTACAACTTAATAGTATGTGGCAAGGACAATATCATAATTAGGAACTGGCATTAACATATTTGGAAACATAGAAGTGAATTTGGATCAGTTTACAAAGAATACATATTTCCTATAGATTTCATTTTAATTATTTAACGGCTCTCTGTGCAATCTTTTCTCTACCAATACATATTAAAATTCTAAAATGGATAAACCTATTGTCTTTGCTAAGCAACTAATAAGAAAAAAGAAAGTTGCCAGAAGAATGTTAAAAGACCTTAACAGTGAGTGTTATAACAATGAATGCTATGGGCTGCTGATGAGTAATAGCAGACGCATGAAGCTTGCCAAAACTTTTACAATTCAGTGCACTGACACAATTTGTTACACCTTCCTTACAGTAATTAAGTACCTTTTACATTAACTGCCTTCGAGTATTTAGACCAAATATTTTTAATCTTTCTTCTCTTTATTTTCGTACTTTAGCAACCTAAATTAAAATTAGTACAACTAATCTCAGTTGGAAGATCAATTACTTGATAGAAATGTCTAACAATATTTAAATGATACTATTTGCACTTGTATTTTTATATTTGCACCTAGATAACTGTATCTATGTGAAACAGAGGTCAAAAATCCAGATCCATTACATTATGCATGCAAGATTCTTCCCAGAAGGAGCTTATTCCAGGATGTAGCCACAATGGTACAGTATTACAAGCATAAGAATGCTGGTATCAAACATTATCTCTACACAGGGAAAATGTGTCAAACATCCTTTTAGAAAACGATCTGATATGTTTTTACATGCAGAGCAGTGGAAATGCCAGTGGAGAATTGCTTACCTGTGGTTGACCTGATGGTTGAGGTGATGTTTGAAGATGTCAGCGCAGGTATACATTCATCATCTTGGGAATAGCCTGCCTGAATGGCACGCAAGTAACTGTGGCTTCTTGTTCGGAAACATCCAGGGAGGTCAAGGGCATCCATTGCCTGAGCTTCAACTTCACTAAACACTGATTCACACACCGATTCAAATTGTCCATTAACCTCTGCTTCACTCATCTGAATAAACAACAACAATGCATTTGATTTTTGACTTGCTTTTTTTGTGATCATCACGGCCTCAACATCTCAAATGGACACCTGTACATTGATGAAGAACTGTTTTAGCAAATAGTTAAAATGTAGTAATCCCTTCTGATCACATTCACATTGTTTAACTTACATCAGCTGTTTACACGTCTATATTAAATGCATCACACATGCCATACATTTATGTTACATTTAATATCTTCTGGCATAGCTGAGAAGGGACTCAAGCCAAACTCACTCCCTGGTTAACTGGGTTAACCATTCATTGCCATGGAAGAACCTTTTCTTCAGCAGCATTATATAAAATCTGACACTTCTACCAGCAGGTGTGCTGTGGAACTCTGCCATGCAGAGCAGCCCAGCTGCGCCTACTGGACCCTCTACCAGGTTGTCCCCTTGGGGTATTTCAGCAGCAGCCTCCAGCTCCCTGCAGCACTTGGGGAGGACCCAGCATCTACCTGCTAGCCCTGCCTTGCAGGTTGGGCATGATGCAACACTGACTTTTTTAAAGGCAATTTTCATGATAAACAGGGCTTAGGCAGAGTGGCCAGGCTTGGGGAACCTCTTGGTAGGTAACTGTATGTTCCTGTTTTGAAAATTAGAGCCTTAATTCTACCTACAGTATTTTTCAAAGGTTCACTGAAGGCAGCCCTAACTCGCTGTAATGTACCTGGATAATTCAATATTATGTTTATCCAAAATCAGATAGGAAGTTTACACTGGACAGATAATTGCATGACTTTCTGAAAATATTTTTTTTCCTAAAAAGTGAGTGCTAGAAATCAGAATCAGTATGAATAGTTTTCCAAGTTAAATTTATGGCATCACTAAATGGTGCATCCAGTTGATATTAATTTTCCTATACAACTGCTAAGTGCTTCTAGTACTTTATTCATTATGGAAAGAGAGTCCCATCAAATGTTTCAAATGTTTTAGGGTTTTGGTTAAGTAAATGGAAATTTTATAGAGAAGTTGATGATTATGAATAACTGATATTTTAATTTTGTGTAAGACATTTTGGCTACTAAAATCTTTTGAAAATAATTAAATTACTTTTCATAAAATTTGCTTTTAATAAAGTTGACTAATGCAATCTCAAAGAGATACAAAAATTTTACTCTGAACTATTTCAAAATATTGTTGATCAGGAAATATATGGTAATTTAGTCCCTAAACTCTGTAAGTATTAGCCACTTCTTTCAAAACAAGGTTATTGACAATAGAAAATTAAAAGTTTTCCAACTTAAATTAAAAATATAAACCATGGAATTCAGCATTCTTCTTGAGTCTACCCTTTGTCAGGTGTGAAAAAGGAAGGATCTCACAACAAAAAGGCATAAAAAATACCACAAATTATACTAACTGCTATTATGTAGATGGAACAATGGGAGGATGGTGTCATGGAAAAAGACCAGGAAACAGCAAATGTTAAGAACTTGTTATGTTAATGCATTTGCTTTGGGTAATATCTATTAAATGTATTTATTAATGGTCTGGAAACAGCTGAACTGTGAGGCAGGAAATGTGTGGCTAGCACAAAGTTGCAGAGGTTAGAGAACACTGAAAAAGAAAGGAGCTATATCCAGCAGGTTTAGTTAATCTGGCCAATTGAGCAATCTACCTGCAAATGAAATCTATTGTGGACACCTTCCAGGTAATGCACACTGAAATAAAGAATTTTAACTGTTATTGAAGCCAATTAATCATCATGGACAGCTGAGTGAACATCTCTGTGCACAGACATGGTCAAAGAGGCAGAAGATGTTAGAGCAGTTCTATGTGAGAACATTGTTAGGCAGCAGCTGACAGACTTTGATTTGAATGCAGCATTTAATACACATGAAACTTTCTCAAAAGCAGAGTATAATAAAAAGACAAAATAACCAAATCAGAGTAACAAAAAACAGTTTTCACAAGGGAGCTGTGAAAAAATTAGTGAAAGGTTTGGAAAATGACTGTTTCTGATTCTAATGTGTGCTACATACCATTATGCTTAGAATTACCTCTTATAAATTAAGGAATTTGACTGAGGGGCATTTGTCAGGTGATTAGCCCCTCCCAGCTCTCTACAGTCAGTGGAGACTGACAAGAATTTCCAGAGGGCTCTCAGCCCACTCTTGATGTGCACTGTCCTGGAAGAAACCCTTTTGCTCCATTAACTACAGAGGAAGCTTTAGTTGTTGCCTCAGTTAAAAGCCTCAGGTTAGATGAGTTGAATCCAGGCCTGAATAGCCATGCAATACAAATTGAATATGAATGAATATGAAGTTGCTTTAAAAAGATTTCTCTTTTAACATAACCATTGTGTACATATACCCTTAGGTGGGTCACTAAATGGTCAAAGAAATATTAAATACCATGTCTGAGAAGAGGGCAGGGCCCAGGGCCCATCTGTCATGAAACAACACAGGGAAGTAAAGTCAGGACCAATAAACATTAAAACATCGAGAGTTTTATGTATAGTCCTCTGCTACATAGAACATGCATGTAATTCTTATGGTTTATTGCACTTCAGGTGTCATTCAGCCTCACTTTACCAGGAGTTAGTACTATAGGACATAAAATCAGTAGGGAGGAAAACTCTACCTTTTCAGGGGTCCCCATACGTTGATGGGACTTATTCTTTCACCCAAGAAGAGTAAGGGATTTGATTTAGGATGAATCACTGCTCCTTTGGAGCATATGTTTTTTTCAGTCTATATCTTAATCTAGCAACCCACATTTACTGAAATCAGAGCAGGTATTTTCAGATGATGAGTATTGCAGGAGTGTACTCCTCATGCTCAGTCTGAATCTTCTTAACATTTAAATATTTAATATGGACTGAAAATAAAAACACCAGTATTTATATTTTCAATGAAAAATAAATGGAATATATCATGTTTGATAGTGTCTCTTTGACTCTAGCATTCAGTATTTTTCATGAAATTTTGAATTACATTCCTTAGAACTGAATTACTTCCACAATTCACATCCTCAATTTGATATAAATTTAAAAAATGCAAAAAACCTAAAACAATCCACTAGTTACAACTCTGCAGTTAATCTATAAGAAAAAATATAACAAGAATTTCCCACCTGACTAACACAGCTGGCCTGACTGAGCGTGCTCACTGCTCTCATATAGCTCTGATTCCTTGAGCGAAACTTTGGGGAATTGTAGTTTGCAGAGGGATCCAGGTTGTGACCCCCAGGCACGTCACTTGCAGTTTGAAGGTAGCTCTGACTACAAAGGAAAGAGGAAGAAAAAAAGGAAAGGGTGTAAAACTACAGATGGAATCAATTAGGACACTAAAGACAGTAATTTGTATGAGACACACAAACCCATGCCCCTGGGTCCAAATCTTACTCTTTATAAAGCATCATAGATCTGTTGTAGCCAAACATCTTAGCACAAGCAGATAATCTGTCTGTGGGCCTGCTACCTAGATGCTATGAAAATTTAAGTCTTTGCTCTATTTAAACATCATCAATCCTCATGGCTATTAATGTTGAACTTTACTAAAAGACAATGTCTAGGTCAACAGGAACAAAAAACAGAGCTAAAGCACAAACCAAAGTAACTAAAAATCTTTCTTCATAGATAAAATCTGCTACTTGTAATCTAGTTTTCATCAGAATTTTAGGCATCAAGAGCCCTTTTATCTTCAAAGAATTGATATAGTTTTACAAAAGATTAAAATATCCCATGTTCAGCTAAAAAAATACATTAATAAGGTGCTTAGAGCAACTGCATGAAGCTCTAGAAATAGTTTTATTACAACACGTTTTACAGGAGTGGGACTGTAGCACCACACTGAGCCCTCTTCAGTATGCTTTCACACCAAGAGTACCCTAGTCTTCATGTTTTGTTTTAATTATATTAACATTCCAGGAAAAATAAACAGACCTAGAAAAGTGCAATATTTTGCCTTAAATACAAAAAATTAAACTCTGGTACACCAGAGTTCTCAGAACCTCCGTGAATCAGATTTTAGAACTCTCCCCTGCACATTAGTGCAGAAAAGAATTAATGTCCCAGATGATATTTGGTTTCATGTGGTAAAAAAACAGCTTTTATATTTATTCCTTAAAGGTAGCTTGAACAAAAACAGTTTCTGGGAAAGTAGATTTGTGTCAGTTGAACGCCTAATATTGGCCATACAGTTACTTCATGCTGAGCTGGCAGAGTTGGTCAGTCCAGCAGAGTCTGTGACATGTTCCTGGGCTGTTGGAAATTTCCCTGTGAAGGCTGAAGTTTCCTGTCTGGAAGAACCAGACCATCAGTGAGTGAGAAAGCCACAGGTTCGACTCCTGCCACAAGACGAAGCACAAACCAGGGGTTTGCTTCTCAGACCATATTTATCAAACATTGAGCATGAACATATGCTAGTGCTTGAGGAAGAACTCAGCCTTCCTGATGGAGCAGATACAACCCGAGTTTGGATGTAATCCCTGAGGACCACTCTGGGAGGAATCTCAAGCATTTTATTATTTGCCTAGCAAAGCAGAGTACTGAGATCCATCTCCCTCTGTGACCATGTCCTTTGATGTCTGATATGTGATGATCCAGTATTCCCTCACACCACCAGCTGCAAGAGAGGATGGGATTTAGAGACCCCTATACTTGGGAGGTCTGTTCTTAGGCATTTCCATGTGTTCTCCCATCTCAGAGTCAACACAGACATAGCTTTGCTTCCTAGGTGCATCTGCCTTAGATTCACAGAATCATTTACTTTGGAAAAGGCCTCTGAGATCATTGAATCCAATTGTTAACCAAATGCTGCCAAGTCCACAGCTAAACCATGTCCCTAAATACTACATCTACATGTCCTTGGTAAATACCCCCAGGGATGGTGACTCAGCCATTTCCCTGGACAGCCAGTTCCAATGACTGTTAATCGTTTCAATGAAGTAATTTTTCCTAATAAATTTGCTGGAGCATATCCAAAGCAGAGCAATAGAGCTGGTGAAGCAAAAAAAAAGGGTGAGTTTTGTTTTCATCTTTGTTCAAAGCAGGTGTTCATTCAAAATCCTAAGAAATTTCCCTGGAGAAAAAAACAATTCATTTCTTCCGGTCTATTCAGTTCCTTCTATGGAATGTCTCTGTAACCTCATGCCAGAGATAAACTATGTAGAAACTATGCTAAAACTGCTAAAACCAAAATGAAAATGTATGAGATTATTGCAGGTATGTGCTCAGAGGTTAATTAAGTCAAAGTGATTGTATGGTTAAGATAACAGGATGATAGTGGGTCCAATTTGGTTCTAGATAGGAGCATTTTTTTTGTTCCCATAGGTATGAAGACAAATATAAAAGATTAGGTGAAGTGGTGTAAAACCTCACTATTCACATTTAGTTACTGGATGTAACTTCCTTTCCTCTACAGATTGTCTGATGACTGACTGCTCTGTGACATTCTGATTTTTGCGTATGCTTTACTTACTCATGGAATCACAGAATGGCTTGTGTTGGAAGGGGACTTTAAAGATCATGTAGTTCCAATCCCCTGCCAAGGGCAAGGACATCTGCTAGACCACGTTCCTCAAAGCCCCATCCAACCTGGCCCTGAACACATCCAGCTTCTCTGGGCAACCTATGCCAGTGCCTTACCACCCTCATAATAAAGAATATCTTCCTAAGATTTAATCTAAATCTCTAAGTTCAAAACAGATCACCCCTTGTCTTGCCACTACCTGCCCAGGTAAAAAGTCACTCTTCTTCTTTTTTCAAAACCCTATTTAGGTACTGGACGGTTGTAAGGGAGCCTTCTCCTCTTCAGGGTGAACATCCCAAGATCTCTCAGCCTGTCTCCACAGGACAGGCGCTCCAGCCCTCTGATCATTTTGGCCTCCTGTGGACCTGATCTAAGGGGTCCACATATTTCTTGTGCTGAGGACTCCTAACGCGAACATACTGCTCCAGGTGGGCTCTCATGAGGGCAGAGAGACTTTTAATCTCTCTGATATTGTCAATAATCTCTTTGATGCTGTTATGTTAGTGTTTTTCGAAACAAGTTCCTCCTGGATGTTCTACTTGTCATCATCAGGCAGCAAAATCTAGATTCTGAGTTCATAAAGAGTTTGTTAAAGAGATGTTTTGAGATTTCATTAAAACATGGGCCACATAGAGAAAAGACACAAGGAATAGAATTAATAGAATTAATAGAAACTACTGTACAAAATACTTAAAATTAATTAATTTAAACCTGATTCTAATAAGTGTCCCCTCTTCTAAAGAATGGTTAACAACTTAGTATTTAATTAATCACATTCTGGTTCCTTCTTAGGTATTGCTGTCATTAAACACCATCAATTTTTACAGCAATACTTTCTTACAGAAAGAAGCCCAGTATTCCATAGTACTTCTAAGGAGCTGAGTTTTGATGAATGAGTTTGGATATCACCTGATAGTCAAATAATTTTTCATTTATCAGAGGAGATTAATTGATCCATGGAACTGTAGCAAAGTAAAATAAATGTTACATATAAAAGCTATAAAAGGCTATGAAAGCAATTTTCCACTCATTTGATTAACACTTTGAAATTTTCCTGATAAATACAAGTTATTAGTTTTTATTTCTAAGATATAACCTCAAAGTTATCCTCTAGGATAAATGTGTCAGTGCATGGTGAAAATTATGACCTTGCTATAAACATGATCCAGAAGTGAAATCCCTGAGTTGCATGGGGAAGCTGCTCTCAAATGTCATGATCTGTTGCTCAAGGAAGTATCATGCTTGTCAACAATGCTAGAAAACACAATCAACATCTGGCCATTTAAATGCTGACTTTTTAAAGAAAACCACTCTAGCTATAAGCTTAGGAACAAAATCCTCAACCTTCATTTCCAAAACATCAAAGTTCTTTTGCTTTGAAAAAAGAAAATAATTTTCCTTTATGTACTGTAGCAGCATAGATGATCTTATATCTCAGCTGATCACTGCAGAAGGGCAAGACAAGCATGTGCAAATGAGATGTTTTAACAGATCATCTCCAGGACCACTAAACAAATATACACAGTAACATCAAAGAGGTGGCTTTAAAAAATTGGTATATGGAAAAGAAGGAATAGGGTGAGACTAATAGGAAAAATTAAATTAGTATGTCTGCTCTCTTCCCCCTCGCTTTTCTGACTAGACTAGATTTCAGGAAGAGACGTCCTTTAAAAGCTTTTCTGCCCCCAAGGGTTACTTTCCATTTTCCATTGGCTTCAGAAGAACTTCATGGCAGCCAGGCAGAGGTCTTAAATTTAATGAGAAATATCTTAGCTGAAAGAAAGGCTCAAAGCTTGTAGAAATTCTGGGGGAAAAAGCACTTCCATGTAATGACCTTGCAGCTGTTGAGAACCTCCACTCTAAAAGTGAAGCACCCCCAGTGAAGATAGCTAAATTTGCAACAGTGCATTCAGCACTCAGCAGATTGCCTGAGTATGTTCAGGGAGGAATAGAATACTGTATTATAACCAGATAAAGTGAGCTATAGCATGACATGCTTGTCTGGGACAGTATAACTGTGGTCTCGGGGTCACCACTTATGGTCGTGATGAGAGCAGTGAAATCAGGACTCATGAACTCTAATAGCAGAAAGCTTAATAAGATTTATTAAAGTTGACTCCATTTTTCAAGCTTGGGCTATTTCTGCCCAGGTGAAGAGCAAGCTGCTTCTTCCCTGCTCTGTCCCGAACAATCTCCCCCCAAATGCTTCCTATACCAGAGTGATAACAAAACTTCACCCATTGGTCAAGAAAGAGAAACAAATCCACATCTCCCGAGATAGGGACACAGGACAGAGATTGTTTGGAAGAACTTGTGGTCTGCAATTTTCTGCTTTCTCAGGGAATATTTCTCTGCAGGGAAAAATATATAATATGTTCATACAACATATAACTGATAGCTTGCCTGATAGCATAGCTGGGATAGGCCACCCTGGTACAGAGTGAATGGCAGTGAGGATACACTGCATATTCCAACAAAAAATAGATCAAGAATAAGGGAAGAGACAGAAGTCCAAAAGCAGTCCTAAGCTGTTCCTGAGTCTTGCATTACAGTCTCCATTTTCTTGCATTTCTCTAAATTGCAAAAACTCAGGCTTCTGTATCCAAACCTCATGTGCTTGATGTGTCTACTTGAAACCTTCCTCCAGGCTCAGAATTCACATTTATCAGAACCCCCAAGGACAGCTCTTTTTCATTCTTGACCCACCCAGATCCTGATCCTCACTGCTCCCTCTTTAAGTCCCAGATCACAGTTTCCTGTTCAAGATCTTCTAAAACAACTCCCAGCAGTCAGCACTGGGCCACTTATCCTTCTGTCCTCTGCAGATTTCGAAAGTAGCCCTAACACCTCTATTTGTCATCAAAGTGCTGCTCAACCTGTGACAGTCACCTATTCCACCCCCTCACTTAGGAGGTACCACTAACCTAAAGCATCTTTGACTTCTTCTGCAAACTAACTGTTCTGGCTCACACTTCATTAAGAGTAAAATTTAAGAACAGAATGGGGGGAAATAATTGCAGGAAATGTTACTTTAACCTTACAACAAGTAACAAGATGTGCTAAAAAACCCCAAATCCAAAGAAACAAAAAAGGATGACTTTTTAAATTTTTTTTTACTTCAATCCCCCAATTTTAAATTTGTACTTTTCCTTATCTTGTAGTCATCCTTGACAGGACATATGTAAAAAATGTAAAAAGAAATTAAAGTTTTTGTGTACTGGAATCCAAAAGCACCACATAAGGTCTGTGAATAGATTTCAGGAGATGGAAAAGGATGTCTACATCTCCTTATCTTATCTTAGCTTAGGCATTTCTAACAGAAGACTTGGGAAACCAGAGAATTATTTAGAACATGTTTTAATGAAAGGAATAATAATGCAAGCTAATCCAATAGCTGCAATAACCCATTAACTAATGATAAGGGAAGGGCATTAACTAATGATAACAGAAATACTCTCTCATCTTCAGCAATCTAATATTTAACCTTCTATTTCCTTTTATATTAATGGTGTATTCATTCAAGGAGTAAGACATATCATAAATAAGAGAGACCCAACATTATTTAATATTTTTTCTTGAATTCTATTGTTTTATATAACTTTTGGAAAGTTTATGGGACCATGGACAGTGTCTGAAGTAGCACAGTGACTTCATATATGGTGCTGGGGGATTTGGGGCATTCCCACAGCACCTCACACCACTCAGTCAAAATCTATCACTTTGTGTAGCAGTCGGCCCATCTTTCTCATCACTGAGATCAGATGCTGATGAACACCCAGGATAGTTTGTGGAATGTTTCCTGGAGTCTCTTGGCACGGTTGCATGATGAGTATTGCTGTGAGCTAGATTCACAACACACTGTACTGCATCAGGGCTTATGCAAACATTGCATGTATCACAGAAGATGAATTGTTTTGTTGTTTGTTGAAAAGGTATGTATGGTAACAATATTGTTGCACTTTTGGAACACCTTGAAATGCCAGAATTAGAAAATGGCATGTTTTTTTACATTTTACAGCTAGTCCAGGGTCAAAACAACACCAAAAAAAATCACAAAATCACAGAATCAAGTAGGTTGGAAAAAACCTCTGAGAGCAAGTTCAACCTATGACCTAACACCACCTTGTCAACTAGGCCATGGAACTGTGCCATATCCAGTCATCTTAAACACCTCCAGGGATGGTACCTCCACCACCTCCCTGCACAGCCCATTCCACTGCCCAAGCACTCCTTCTGCGAAGAACTTCTCATTAATGTCCAATGTAAACCTTCCCCAGACACAGCTTAAGACTGTGTTCCCTTGTCCTGTGACTCATTGCCTGCAAGAAGAGGCTGACCCCTGCCTTGCTACCACCTCCTTTCAGGCAGCTGCAGAGAGCAATAAGGTCTCCCCTGAGCTATCTCTCTCTAGGTTAAGCAACCCCAGTCCCCTCAGCCTCTCCTCACAGGACTTGTGTTCCACACCCTTCACCAGCCTTGCTGCCCTTGTCTGGACATGCTCCAGCACCTCAATGTCCTTCTTGAAATGAGGGGCCCAGAACTGGATACAGGAATTGAAGTGTGGCATCACCAGTGCCGATGTTGTGGTTTAACCCACTACAGCCCAGTACAGATGCTAGAAGCCTCCTAAGTTCTTCCTACAAATTCTAATTTCTGAACAATAATACTTGACAGCCAGGACAACCCCAGGGGGATAATGGACTGTATAACTCCTGAGAAAGGGATTTCTCAGTCACACTGGTTTTGTTTTGTTTTGGTTTTTATTACTGTCTTCATTTTCTAATAAGTGATTGACATCACATACTATGTCATAAACCTAATACCATTGTTTAAAAGAGTATGTTTGTGATGCCAGCAATATACTTGTCAAGGTCATTCCTTGATCTACTCTCATTCAAAACAATGATCACTCCACAGAGTACCTTTTCTCTGTCAAATGTTCAGCCACAAGTGCACCTTGGGTCAAGAAGGCACCAAAAGTGAATTAACATCTTCTGAGGCCTCTAAAATTTGCAGCAAGAAGGTCACCTTCTGACTCTGAATGGGTTTATCAGGTTTATTCAGGGAGCATCCAATATAAAGAAAGTTCATGTTCCATCAAATTAATTTCTGGAACTGCCATTTTCTAAAATCATACCTTTTTATTTTCATGATCATGCCTGCATTTGTGCAAAAATGTGAGGATGAATGGGAACATTAAAGAAAGTACAATCAGTTCTGTTCAAATCAGTATATGCAATTCAGAAGTATCTTCCTGGGACAAAAAGATAAAATTTGTAAAAGAATTAATCTTGGGTGCCTAAAAGGGAGGTGCATTAGAATTATCAAAGTAGCGGCAGTTATCAAAACCTATTTTATTGAGAGATTTGCATTTCAATGGATATTCACTTCTCTATCTGGATCTGTCTTAACTATGTCTTTCTAGATACATGAAATAGCTCATCGACCAGAATCTAATGATTAAGCTTAGCCAGCAGTGCCATTGTGTAGCAGCTGTGAGTCACACTGTATCTCCATGGAGCCCTGCTGGAGTCAATAGAGCTCTGCAAAGGGGCCCAGATGTGCCTGCATGCAGCCCATTGGAGAACTCAGAGTGTAGACGTTAAGTCTGATTCTCCCTTTTGGAATAGCACATTTAGTTTGGCTCTTTAGAAAACCAAAAGTGCACATAAATCTCCTAAATATATCTGTAACAAAGAATTCCTTTTCTAATATTTGCCAGTCTGAAGCGTCTCTTTGATCACTGGTGGATATGAGAATGTGGGCCAAATGAAATTATTTAGATGCCTAGATAGTTCATCATTGACCTATACCTTTTTAAAAAGTGTTCCTGAAAGATACTGAACATTTGATTTATTACAGGGACATGCCAGGAAAGAGGTGGAGACTGCTGTTTCCATCCTTATGAAATGCCTACTAATCACTGGTAGGAGACAACTCTTACTGTCAGTAAGTGTTTAGGGATTTGGTACAACATGAACCAGAAGAGAATGAGAGGAAATCATCAGAATCGTTAAACAGTCTGGTGATTTGATCACTCCTTGCAAAGATAGAGAGGATGTAAGCTCAACCAAGCCTGTATTCCAAATCATTCAAAACGTGCATGTAATAAAAAAAGTAGGATATGAGAAATCTAAACTCGAAACTTTCTAAAAGGTGAGAGATTTACATATATAGCTAATCTATAGCTAATCCTAAAAGTCTTGTTGCAATATAATATTTTGAGCTTGCCTTGCCAAGCAGCCAACAAGCAGCATCAACAAAATTCAGGGTGATGCTGTGGCAAAAACTTAAAGGGCATTTAAAGCATGATGTAGCACTTCAGCAAATGGGTCTATGGATCTAAGCAGAACATTGGATGTATGTTCCTTTTTTTTTTGTTTTGTTTGTTTTGTTTTGGTTTTGGTACATATACATGTACACATGCAAAAAGTCCTAATTGGGTAGAACAAGTGTAGACTATGGGCTATCAGGACTCATTAAAGCATCTGAAGATGAGGTTTATTTAAACACGCATGTAAGTCCATTAAAACCAGTATATCTAAAGAAAATATGTGACCTTGCTGAAGTTGAAGATACTAATGAGACTATATAATTTCTGGAGAAGCAATTGAGTAGAATTGGGAAAAGTGAATATATATATAGATAAAATTTCTGGGTTTTTCCAAAAGCATCTTAATTTTCAAATCCTTGCCTGAAGGAATGTTTCTGTATACATCGTACATCCTTTATAGTCCTGTTTAGTTTTTATTGAAAACTAAACAAATGAAAAAATCAGCTTTTGATCCTTTTCAAATGAAGAGTAAAACTAACATATTTGTTGGAAGCAGGAATAAATAGGCACCAAAAACCACAAGCATATCTTCCCTTGAATGTCATTATTTGTACTTGTTATATTAACCTGAATCTTACTGCATTTTCACCACAATCCATCATGTAATTGCATTTTTCTGAGAAAAGCCTGCTTTATTCCTGAAAAGACTCTGGACTTTGTTTAGAGCCTTAGGATCCCTCTTCCATCCCTAATCCAGGGTAATACATTTCAGGTCTACAACATAAAGCTGGTATTTACTAAAATGAGGCAGGAGTTCTGGGCTTAGTGACTCCCTGTGTTTCACACTATGCTCCTTCTCAGAGAAGATGCCTAACACTGCTTAAGAGCATTTGCTATTATTCTGCATTGGAAGAAAGGATGGGGGTGTCTTCTGACCCCACGAAAGATGTTTCCCAGGTAGCTGGATGAATCTCTGCCCTTCATCAGCATTCCCTCTTAACCCTGCAGCCTAATCTAACCTAGATCTTATTGACTGCAGCAGAGAAGACTATCACCAGTGGCCCTTTGATTACATTATTACTTGATAAGGCTTTGTAATTAGCCCTCAAACTCTCCTCAGCAAATCTCCAATTTCACCCCTCAGAGACTCTGAGTAGATGCTACTACACTATAAGGCCTCAGAAAGCTACTAATGAAGTGTGTAATGAGGCTTTTTAGAGTCAGAAGATTGAGGGAAAAAAACCCAAAGATAAATAAAAAGCATATAAAAGATGAGGGTTCCTTTTCTAGTGATTTCCCTCATCTCTTCTATTAGGAATATTACTCAGGAGTAGCTTCAAAACCATTTCTAATTTAAAATGTAGAAGAATTAATGGCAAATTGAAGTTTACCTTAAAAATTAAAAAAGGCTTGAATCGCTGGTGCACAACAATGGATAATGTTGAAAGATTTCATTAATTTCTCTAGCAAGTAAGTTGTGCTTTAACTCTCAATCTGTGTCATTTTTGCAGCACACCCACTCCCACACATGTGCACACTTACCCACAGCCTTTTCTGTATACACTTGTCAAGGGGTGTGTCTTAGGAGAAATACCCACAAATTTTTTTGGCACTAAAGGATAATGGAGTCTGCACTGTCTTGGCAAAGCTGGATGAAAAACCACAGGGCTGGTCTTATGCATTGCTTCCAAACTTCTCTTTTTGGCTTTCACTTTCACATTGTAAGCATCTTATGGTTACTACAAATGGTTGCAAAAGGAAAGATTTTTTTTTTTTTTTAACGGAGATTTCCCATATATCTTAGAGGAACCTGTGCTGTTCCACGATTCCTGCTGAGCTGAGGGGTCTGGCAGCTGAGTGCTGTCAGATCTGGTTGAGGTTTAATCCCCTTGCTGTGTGCTTTGGCAATGTTTTTGTTGCCATAATAAAGTCTGCAGAACAGAACATATGGATATGCCTTAGGTAACAGTCCAGATAAGCATAAGGTTAGTGTGGCCATGGACAGATGCAATCTCTCACTCTGAAAAGAGGCAGAGCAGCAAAAAGTCATTCTTTTGCTCTGGTTTGCTATAAGCCCAGAAAACATGTCAACCATTTCAGGTTTTAGACATATTAACTTACAACACTGAATAAAGTGTTTTGTGTTAAGATACCAGACTGAATAAGAGTGGCTGAAACATGGACATGCATCATGCTCTTCAGGTGTGCTATGGGTGTAAACAACCTACGAAACAAAGATGTTAAACATCTGAAGGAGGCACAGATGCTCTCTCTCTTTGAGTGTGAGTCATACTTTAAGATACTCCATACAGTGGCCAAAATCTGGCAGAGGATTACGTAAAAAACTTAATCTTGGGTTGTCAAGACAACTTGAAGTATCACTGGCATTGTACTGTGGTAGTTTGCCAAATAATTTGTATTCTGGCAGATTCCCTTCCTCATTGAAACACTAATTTTTGTACTACCTCTGCGCTCACAAGTCTTTCTGTCTGCCTGCCCATCAGCTTAAGGTGTCTGGACTAGAAGAAACAGAAAAGTCTGCCATTAGAGGTTTACAAAACAAAAGTAACATTGCTGTCACTGAATTTATTTTACTGTAGCTTAACCTATTTCATCTTCATAGTTTCCTGTGAGTCACTTCAGAGCATAATGGAAAACTTCAGCACAGCATGACTCTTTATTTGTGTGAGTGATAACAGTATGATCTTCAAACAGAGTGTATTTATTTTGGGGTAAATGCTATTGTTATCACTTTTGACTAAATGGTGAGATGATTTTCACTGTATTTCACGACACTTCAAAGAGAACATACTGAAAATGGAATTTGCTATTTCTACAGTGTTATTCTGTTCATTTACCTAATCAGTATATTAAGTACTTTTTCCTGAAAATGAAAAGTGCAAAATTCTTGTTTTATTTTCAGCTTTGCATTCTGGACCCCAGTGTCTCTGATGCTTCCATCTCAGCTTTGTTTGGTTTTGTCATAAATACAGAAAAATGACATTACTAGGTTGGAAGGATACTCTTACAAATCATGTGGACCAGTCTCTCTTCCAGGACTACACAAAATTTATTTAGGACAGAGACAGAGACTCCCTTTGTTTCAGCTATCCATTCCATAAACTGTTCAGTTGTTTTAATCTTTAATATAAATGAAAATGCCTAGCAGTGTATGACATACCTTGTACAAACTACTGCCTTCCAACTCAGTTTAACTTCATATTCAGTAGCATCACAGCACAGCAGAAAACAATGGACTGAACAAAAGGGCTTGTATTGCATATCACTTCTAGTATATGAAAACTGACATCTGAACCATTTTATATAATCAATAGTGAAAAATAATTTTTAAAAAGATATAAAATTACCTTTTATTTTCCAGGGATACTGGCAGTCAACATAATTTCCACATTAAATAGGACTTCTGGCACCATTCCAACAAAAAGTTGAAAGGAAGCAGATTCAGGTATGTGTCCTGTCTCCACCACAGCAAGTCTGATTGCATTATAATTTGCTCAAATGCAATTTCCTAATAATACTAGTAAATTACACTGACCTTCAACTTGATGTTATTGGACTAAGTAGTTCAACATACTATTTTGTTTTTTGAAACATAAAGAATTAAAATTCATTTGTCTTCAGTGAGTAATCTAGATATTTAGGTGCATTTAATTTTTGAAAAGTCCAGAAAAAATTGAACCCCTTTATGTTATAGCTATACTCAGAAATAAGCCAAGTCCACTACCTGACCCTTTGGCCAAACTTTCTTATCCTACAGTGAGAGAAGCTGCATCCAACAGAGCTGGTCCCTGAACCATGTCTTGGCACGATCCAGTGGTGAGACAGGTGGCTCAGGCTGGGGGTGGGCTGGGAATGCTGCTGGCTGTGCTATGTCTCTGACAGAGGTGGTGATCAGATGGCTGTGGTTGTGTGTATGACCTGTTTCTGTCAGCTTTATAAACCAGCAGTGGCAGACTATGCACTTCCTTTTTTTTCCCCAGCTTGGAGTAAAACATACTCCTTTTCAAAAGCAACTTAAAAGATATTATTTTCAGAATCTTAATGCTTTTGTTATATCATTTACATTTATCTATTTGTATTTATTTATTCAGATGCAAATACGCATTTTTATTGTTTAGAAACTTTTAATGTTCAATTTGCTGAATCTTTGAGCAACACAAACCATCAAAATAGGGCTTAGTTTTGTTGAAGCATAAACAGAATTTAAATGAGAAAAAAGCCCTTGCAAAGATGCCTAATAACACTCAGAGGAGAAACACACATGTCAAACGTCTGTTGAAGGTTAAGTGAAGGCTGTTCTAATTTTCATTTTTTCGCATTCAGGATAGTGATGGAAAACTAAGCTTTTTCTTATTAAGTCCATCTACTTTTGTTTTGCAGCCAATAAATGTTTTTATATTGCCAAAACTATCAATATTCAGCTTTTATTACAAGTCTACTGGTGCTCTGGCAGACCCCAGTTCTGAGTTACCCTGTCACCCCAGCAGAGGACTAAGAGAATTAAACTCCCATTTTATTTGTGTGCACTTGCTCCCTCCATCTGGGTAAACAAGCTAAAAAGCCAGCTAATGCAGCTGACATCTTGAATTATGTAATTTCTCATAACACATGCCAGAAATGCTATTCAGCCCTGCTGTACATGCAGGAATGCTGTTCAAAGCCCTGGCTTCTGGTTCAGTACAAATGGTGCTCGGCATGCAGTGGGGATTACTGAGCCATGCTGGAGGAGGAAGGAAGGCTCCATAACCATTATCCATTGCTATATCCTTCATAGACATCCATCAGACAGAAAAGGCAACCTCAGTGACAGGGAGGCAGATTTACTAGGAGAAGATGGCTTGTGGTGAAAACCCAAGTTTAGGATCAGCACTTTCTATGCAACAAGAAATTTTCTGTCTGCTTTAGCATTGCTGAAACCTGTAGAGTTTTGCAAGAACGGCTTACAAGACCCAGAATAGTTGTCACATTTCTGCTTGAAGTTCACTAGAAAAACCTGTGAATGTTAGGCTGGCAGATTCAAGGTGCTGCCCTTCAGTTTAAGGAAAAATTGAGGACTTAAAAGATATCTGTCAGCAGGAGCTGCCTGGCTGCTCAATTATTCTTAGTGACAAATTTTCAACAGAACCCCTAATAATATTTTACAGTATTACAAAAAGCTTCCTCCTTTTCTGACTGGTTAGTGGTAACTATGCCATAAAATCCTCTGGGGCCATGAACAAGCACAGCTGTCAAAGCTAGTACATGCATCAGCAGTGCACCCGTGCTTTAATCAATTAAATTTTGAGTGGTGTATTTGCAGTACATGGAAAACTGACAGAAGACTCAACATTTGGTATTGGCCTGCTAATAACCACCTGCCTTCAGGATTTAACAAATCAGGAATACCTGCTTTCTTGAAATATATTCCTTAATTGAATATGCATGTTTAGTTATGCTTAATTGCTGTCTGAATCTGTTCACAAGCTGTAGTGGTCTAGGGCAGGCACCAAGATCTGTCACTCACTGGAAAATGTGTGCTGCTACTCAGATTCCCTTGTTGGAGGCCAAACCATAACTGCAAACGAAGAACAGCATAGCATATATTTTATTTGGTCTAAGTGCTTGAAAGTGAGAACAGTATCTAAGAAAATATTTCAGTTTGTGGATAAAACATAAATAAGACATATCCTCCAAAACTGGGATGACTGCAACCAAACTGTCTCTGGGAATGATCTCCGGCCTACAACAGTGCCCAGAACCCAGCCAGGCAGTGTTGGGATAGTACAATATGAAGAAATGAAGCTGGAAATCATCTCTTCAATGATAGTGAAAGTTGGTGGCTTTCTTGCAGATTGCAAGGTAAATAATTCAATTTAATTAAGCCAAAAGGATTTTTGCCTAGGGTTTTTGTTTTATTTGATTTATGGGAAGGTGAGCCACTATGGTAAACCATATGGTATTACCTACTGAACAATAAACAACACTTGGTCAAAGGTTTCACTCTTAATTTCTTTGGTCTGTATCGCAGGCAAAAAGATAAATTCACTAAGCCATGATAAACATCCAGTCACATTAATTGAATCTGCAGTTTTTAAATCAGGCTACCACTTTCAAACTCCCCCCACAAGAATATTTACAGTTTACTTATAAAATGATATATTGAAAAGATAAAAAGGTGAGGAAAATAAAGATCTATTGGAAAACATATATAGCTATATATTTCCCTGTAGTTTTAAGATTTGCTTTAGTTATTTAATAGGCCATATTGCAGGTAATATGAATGGTAGTATGAATGAAAAATAACCCAGTCAAACAAAATCCTCCATAATGTGTTTAAATGAATATGATACAGTATAGCTGATGAGTAAAGCATTACGCTGATAAAAAAGGTATAAAATGCCCAATACATGGTACAATTATATATTTAATATTTTATCTAGTATAGAATAGAGTATATTTTCTATTTCAGAGAAAGCAATGAAATAACAAAAAAATATAATATAAACAAATCCTTCTAGATAAAAAAAATCAGAATTTTGAACTTTTGGCATAATAGATATATATATATTTCCTTCAGTAACCATAACAAACTCATTCAGAAGTAGAAGGTTTATTTCATGGATGGAAGAAGATGGAAGGTTTTCATCCAGTAACCACAAGAAATGGTAGCTAATTTAAAATGAAGCCAAAAAATTACTTTTTAAACTACAGATTTTTTTTCCTATGGAAGCTGACCGTTGCCCATAAGACACAAATAAAAGTTATCCAAGTCATGACAACTTCAGAAAGATGTAGTGAAGCTTACTTTTGATGATCTCCGAGTGATCTTTGCCCGATGGATTTTAATAATGACTCTGGTCGAACAGTTAATTTTGGCGATGTCTTGGGGCTAGTATCAGAATCTCCACTTTCTTCATCTCCCATGGCCTTAATATAGCTCCCACTTCTCATTCTTCTGCATGGGATCTCTTCATCTTTCCCACCAGCTGGGTATCCTCCCCATTCATCCTGAGGTACCTAATGGAGACCATAAAACACACACACAGAACGTGCTTTATTCTTTTCATATGTTTAAATACTTCCTTCCATTTTTCATTTTACAAAGACAAGTAATGAATTTTTTATTCTTCAGAAACACATTGCTTATAAAGAGATTTCTAAGAACCTTAAGTGATTTTGCCATTTAACTTCAATTTCAGAATTGGAATTTTTTCAGTTTATAAATGTTAGAACCCAAGGAAAAATGAAGTAATGGATTGTGAGCTGAGCTGCAATATCTATTTGTAGACATGCTCTAAATTGCAGGAAAGTAGCTTAAAGTTTGCACATAGATTTTCATCTGATAAGAGTAAGTTAATTCAGGTATCTCAGACCTAAAACTTATTGAAAGCTGAGCGCTTCAGGGTTTATTACCAACAGACCTTAAGGGGCTTTCAGGGAGGTGAATGGCATATTTAAGATAAACTAAGCCACGATCTTGGCATAAATGGATAGGATTATGATTTAGGGCAAACTTCTGTGGAAAAAAAAGGAAAAAGTGGTATTTTTTTTTTTCTATTTAGAAACTGCAAAATAGTTGACAGAGACTGTAATAGATCAGAAATGTACCAGTTAAATCATATCAGTTAAATAATACATGTGGTTGCAGGATTGCAGTTGCTTTTATGCATTTCAAGTGAATTTCCAGATAGTAAGATTGGTATTCAGATAATCTGCAGCTGGTGGGTGGAAACCTCTCTTCACCACAAATTACTAAAGAATTGAACAGGAGTGGATTCTTCAACCCAGAGTGAAATCAGCCTTGTTTTAGTGCTTATGATTAAACACAGAAAGCCTGTCTCTACCAGTATTGCTTTTTTTTTTTTAAATTTAATCTTCCAAGGTGCTGAGTCCTCTGGCTGTAACCCAGAAACACACTTATGCGTTTACTTAGTTTAAAGGATATAGGCAACTCCCTGAAATGCATTATAAGGACTCATGGTTACAAAGTAGAATGTGACATATTTCATTGGTAGACCAAGGCTGATGCCCTTGGGAGCATCAAATCCTTTATCAACATTATGATTCCATCTATATTAAGCAGTTTAATGCCTTTATTTACCAATATAATATGTCTGAAATCTCAATTAAACATATATTTAGTTTGCAGGATGTTTAATAAAGATTTTCAAGTCAAACATATTTGAAAGCTTCTACAGACAGAGTTCACTGTGGAGCTGAAGTGAATGCTCCCATTGGCATCAGCAGTCTTGGGGATTGGGATTAAATAACTAACATGATCTGCTTGCCATCTTTGTGGCCCTTTCAAGACAGATGAATTAGCCACACACACCAGGTGAACAGACCTGGGGCTTTGAGTCCTAGAAAGGGATTAAGGGAGAAATGAAGTTTTACCAGAGGGTGAACAAGTAAAAATATAGGTATTAAATTAAAAAGCCCAAGCTTAAGAGAGAAAAAATTTGGCTGAAGATGAAGTCAGATAAGAAGACATGAAACAGTTTGCAGATATCAGAAAAATGTTAGAGATAACTATCAGAGAAAAAAAAGAGATGTTCATATACAAAGTAATTGGACAGAGCATGCATCTAAGTGAAATAGGGGTAAGATCATGCAAAGAAACAAACTTTTCACATTGTTTAGCTTTGGATAGTGATTTGGAAAGGAAGCATTGAAAATCTTCCCAAACTTGAAGCCTGTAAGTGTGATACATCATTCTCATTTCTTTTCTCAGGCTAAATATATGTAAGATTAATATTGCAGGAATGTTTTTTATGATTCAGTGAGACCTAAAGGATCATTTACATGTAGTCACAGTAGTCATAGCCAGTCACTTGAAATACTAAATATATATATATGTTTAATTCAACATTTTTTAATCTACAGCTGACAACACTAACAGCTGTAAAAATATGCATTAGAGAGCTATTTTATTACTTGATATCATACAAACATACCGTTATTTTTAAAAATTCTTTACTAAATGTATGTCAGCATGGCTAAAGACAAAATCCAAATGCTGAAAAAGGAGTTACTGGCATCTACATAGGCCTACTACAAGATATACTGTTCAATTTTCAGTGCTAAAGCTCAATTATCATGTCTTAATATTATTTTCTAAAAAAACCTCAAAACCTCATAACTTTTTCATAGAATAATTATTTTGGCTTGAAACGTCTTCATTTTTGTTCAAAGATAATTAAATAGAAAGTTTAAAAAGACATTGATCAATAACCTTTTACTTACTCAAATGCAGAAAATTATTACTTTCTCAACTTTATTTTGTCTGAAATTCCATATTCAAATAACTAGATAAGGACTGGATTTAAATGAGTACAACACAGGCTTGTTTGTTGATTGAAGTTGCAATCTTAATTTAAAAGATAGGAATGACTGATTTTGTACATTAAAGTATCTAAAAAATTAAACTTCTTCACTGTGATAAGGACAAATCTTACAGTTATGTGCTTTACTGTTTCTGTTGATTGCATTTCTTTTGCTGTCTGTATTCATAAGTTATATGAATTCACAGAACATTTAAAGACCAAAGCCAAAAACCAAAGAAGTCCTGTTCCATTTGTGTGTGTGATGTGCTCATGGTACACAAGGCAAGAAGAATCCCTTTCTGCTCAGACCAACTCATTGGCTATCACAGAAGCATTTATGGTTGTTACAACATCATTCACAATTAAAATATCTGGGTTTTGTTGGAATCTTTTTTTGCCCTTAAGCCGTTCAAAGGAGCACAATATACGGAACACAGTAAAAATGCTTCTGCAACCTGGCAAGGAAGTTTGACCGTGTGTTCTCTCAGAAGGTTTCATCCAGAGCTTTGGAGAACAGCTGGAGTCTTTTTGCCATCCTCAAAATAAATAAATAAGTAAAAATAAGAAAAAAGGGCCCTTGACATTGTTTTTCCTTATGGACTGAGAATAGAAGCAAAATTTGAGTCCCAGTTCAGCCTAGTTTTTAATTTCCAAATAAGGATAGGTTAAATACTTGGAAAAATCTTTCCAAATCTAGGCCATCTCAGACCCCAAATCATCTTTAAAGAAAAGCAAAAACATTATATGAGTGCAGGAAAGATTTTTATTTTGAGATATTAACAAAAATATTTAACATCATATATGACACTCATTAAATATACATCTTCCAAAATATGGAGAGGGCCTTTCAACTTGCAGAAATTCTATCTTACAATAGTTACCAGCCCCTGAAATTCCCATCTGCAGGGCTTGCAGCTGCTAATTTGGAATAAATACCCTAATTATCTACTTACATACAGTGATGAGTGCTGATATTTATAATGTCTAAAAAGGCCTTTCTTCTGTTCTAGATGTTAACACGAATCCTTGTATATGTAGTTTCTATCCACAGAGGAGTTAGACTGCATATTACCATATGAATTTCCTTTTGCAAGAGCAACTGGCTGACAAGGTCTGGCTGCTGATCTGGTTACAACTATTACAGAGAATGATAAGTCTCCTTCATAAGCATCATTCACTGCTGCTGTAAGGAGCACCAGGATCAGAAAATTTGACTTCTTTCAATTATCCATCTACTGGTTCAATTTGATATCTTACATTAATCACCTAGGGTCAATTTTAATAAAGCATTTAGTATTTAACACTTGCTGCATGTTATGAACTGACAGTGAATTCCAGAACCTTAAGAAGGATCCTAAATTCCCCATAAAGGCATTTAGGAGAGTTAGTTCCTTCAAAGTAGCATATGAAAAGTTCACCTAGTTAGCAGTCAAAATGTAAAGCACAAAGAAAAATCTCAAATAGTTCTCCTTTCTTCAACTTACTGTATCTGATTACAGGCAGCAGAAAGGCCTTCTGTTATTTCTCCATCAGATCCTAAAATCATCTTCTGAAGAAAATGTTTGTTGTTTTTTTTCAAACAACAGTAGCCTTATTCTTTCCTTCTATGATGAAACAGCTGTGGAAGAGGAAGGCTTTCTTGGTGACCTTCTAATCAATAATGTTTGGAGGGCTCAGGAAGAAGACGACCTAGGGCTCATAAATAAACTGTTGTGCTCTCACCCTCTTTTTGTTGCTCCCAGCCTTTTTATGAAGCATTCACAATTGCCTGGGCAGGGCTGGTTAGGAGAGAGGGATTCCATTTACATAAAAGGCTTTGTGACAAGGCATCTACCTGGAAAGAGGGAGCTCAGTTATAGCCCCTAGGCCAAGCACTGACATGGATTTTATGTAAAAGATTGTTAGGATAAAACTCATGGAGCCTTTTAATAAAAAAAAAAAAAGTGCCTTTGCTCCAAACTGATGTACATGCTGCTGCTCAGAATGCAATTCAGGGAACTGAGAATATGGTGTTTGACCTTCTATAGGCTAAAGAAGAAACCAAACTGTCATCTTCACAGTGGGTATTCCAGAAACTTTGTTACTATAAAAACAAATTTTCTTGCTTTGGATGAAATGTCACCATCCTTGTTCTTTGTTAGAAGTTAATGTCTTAAAATACCCTTACTACTAATTTTTTAGCTAAATACCTAGAGTGTCACATGACTAGTTAATGGCCATGAAAGTTATGATTTCTGAATTTTATTCTAAATCTTATTTCTATCTCCCTTTTATAGAAACACTACATATTTGTATGAGTTGAGTTCTTTTTTTGTTGTTGTTGTTTTATTATTTTATATGTTTTACACTGTGTTTTAATTTGATGAAAATGGACCAGGCTGCCAGGTAAGTAGCTGAATCACCATCCCTGGAGGTATTTAAAAGATGCGTAGATGTGGTGCTTAGAGACATGGTTTAGTGGTGGACTTGGCAGTGCTGAGTTAACAGTTGGACTCAATGACCTTAAAGGTAATCTCTAGCCTAAATGATTCTGTCATTCTATGTTCCTGTTGAGTGCACTGATTCTGCTCAGACCAGACCTGACAGAAGAAGGATTTTAGACTCCTAATTGGGCTTCAGGTGTAAGTCTGTCCCCCGATTTTCAGAAAGAAAAAACAACAGCTTGTTGTCAGGAAAAACAGGGATGGATTTAACAAAACTACAGAACAAACTAGAAATCATGGAATTGCTGAGGTTGGAAGGAACTCTGGGGGTCTCTAGTCCAGCCTTCTGCTCACAGTATGGTCAGGTACAGCAGGTTGCCCAGGACTGCCACAAAGATGGTGAAGACCTTGAGGGGAAGCTGTACGAGGAGCAGCTGAGGTCACTTGGTCTGTTCAGCCTGGAGGAGACTGAGGGGGGACCTCACTGCAGTTACAGCTTCTTGTGAGGGGAAGAGGAGGGGCAGGCACTGATCTCTTCTCTGTGGTGACCCGTGGCAGGCCCCAAGGGAATGGCCTGAAGTTGTGTCAGGGGAGGTTGAGGTTGGGTATCAGGAAAAGGCTCTTCACTCAGAGGGTGTTTGGGCATTGGAACAGGCTCCCCAGGGAAGCAGTCACAGCACCAGCCTGACAGAGCTCAAGGAGTGTTTGGACAGGGCTTTCATGCCCATGGTGTGACTCTTGAGGATGGTCCTGTGCTGAGCCAGGAGATGGACTCAATGATCCTTGTGGGTCCCTTCCAACTCAGGATACTCAGTGAGAATTTGACTGTGTCCAACTGGGTTTTGAATATTTCTAAAGATGAAGACTCCACAACCTCTCTAGACAACCTTTTCCAATGTTTGACTACCCTCAGGGGGAAAAAGCTTTTCATTATACCTTATGAGAAATAGGTAACCTAGGCCCCCTAAAACTAATTCTAGGAGTGTGAATATCTAATCTTGTATCTAAGCAATATTGATGACAAAACTGGAAGAAACTATGAAATATCCATTCTTCTGGACTTTGACCACTGTTAATTAGATGCTTTTTTTATTTCAGTTTAGGGTTTAGCTAAAACAGTCAAAATGGCAAGAGCCATTGACATTTCAAAACATACCTGCTCCTGTTGTTCCATCCACTTCTATGGCATTTGCTCACAGCTCCCAGAATTTTAAAGATGTTCCACGACTAAACTGCTGATCTGCTCAAAACTGCTGATTACTTTACTATCTAAAACTCCTCTAAATAAAGGGCTTCTGTGGAGGGAGATGATTATCACTTCTTCATATTTCGCATTGCCAAAGGTTAAAGTGAGGATTATCTACCTCACAGGAATTCTGTGAAATTTAATTAGCATGCAGCTATAAAATTAACTGAAATATTGATCTTTACCTAAATCTTATTTTAGTAATGCAAATTTCATATTTTACTAGAAGCAGAAGCTGTCTGCACATGGAATTAGACTATACATGATGTGAAGAAGGATAAGACGAAGCACTGTTGGAGACACATAATTTTTGTAATTTTTTTCTTTCTCCATCTGGTCAAGAAGATGACACAATCTGAAATGCAGGTAAGAGGTTTTCTCCTAGATCATGTCTTCAAGAACCTCAGAAAAACAGCCTTTGTGCACAGCTGCAAGCAGATTAAAGCAAATGACAATCTTGGAGAGCAGACAGAGATGATTTTTTGCAATGGTAGAAAGTTTCCTTGATACTACAGTATCAAGATGGGAGCTAGACCGCCTTTGTTTTCAAAAATTTCACTCAGGAAGGAGCACCAAGCAACTACAAGAATATTTTTCTGAAGTTAATGGCACCAAGACATTCCCCTGTTTACTGGCTGTACACTCTAGACCCTGTTGCTCAGGATTTTTGCAGGGGGTAAGAAGGTAGTATCTGAAAAGAGGAGTTTGTTTCCTCAGTAGCTGCTCTTGTGTCTACAATTCACCACAATTCTCGATGCACATTTTTGACTAGTTTCTTCTGTGTGGCTTTTTTTTTTTTTTATGTGCTGGTTCATTGTGCAAAGAACATGAATTATGTAATGAAGTCATTGAAAAATCTCTACAAAACGTGCCAGGGACTCCTCCTCACCACTAACAATGTCATTCTTCATAATTAGCTTTAATATTCACATGCCACCCTCTACTCCTTGAACTTCTTGACAGCTCAGAAGCACAGAGAGTTCTTGAAGCATTCCCAAAGGTGTGTTGACACTGTCCATCAAGGCAGGAGCCAATTTGAGAAAACAAGAGTCATCTTTACCTTGCCAGCCATTCTCTCCAGGCATTGCTCTGAACCACCATAGTATTACAGAAAGAGGAAGGAAATAATGTAGATCCCAAACAATATATGCCTTACACTGGGCTGAAAACAACCTGACCAGGAATTTGGGATTTGGTAACAATGTGGACACCCATGCAGATCATAGAACACAAACATACTTTACCAGCTGGGAGATGTTCAAACAGGAAAATCATTGTCAGCATTATTTATTGCCTGATATTATTCTCTCATGTAGAGTTCCAAGCAAACTGCACTAAGCAATTCTTGAAAGATTTCTGTCCAGTGTACTAAAATTGCTTCTGTGTTTTCTAAAGAGCTGTTCTCTTTTCACTTAAATGATGTTTTATTATTCATATTTCACAAGTGATGAATTAAAAACAAAAACAAACAAACAAACAAAGAACAGAAACAAGAAAAAAAATAATGAACCAGCACTATGTTTCCCAACTGGTTCTTCAGCAATAACAATGTGAATTATAATTTGAAGATGGCTAAATACTGTAATTGGTGTTGTGAGGACTTTGTGGCTTTGTTTACAGTATTTGGATGAAAGTGGGCCAAATTCCTGCCCTATTACCATCTGTGCTCATATTGGTGGCACAGATCATTGCAGTTTAGCCACCTGCAAAGCCTCTGCTGTGTTGTTGGGTCTCTCTGGGACCCTCAGGACTCTGTGCTGACCTGGTGGAGTAAGGTGCAGTCAGATGGCAGTCCTGGGCTTGTCCACACTGTGGGTGATTTTAGCCTGCTAAGCTCACTGAGATCTTGTGCCAGAGCTTTGATATAAGGTGAACTTGGACTGAAGGGAGGGCTTGGCCTTTACTTACATGAGAATCTGTTTATAGTCTCTGAATCTAAGACAGCAGGGTTTCAATTAAAAACCAGCAGGGTTTCAATTAAGAAACCTGTGTCTCAGTTGGCTGCATATTTCCATTGGTATGTGATCAAGGACACTGTTTTGTGGTCAGCTCAAGCCACTTTAAAATTATATTACCATTAACTTCAGTGGGGCAGGTTTTCCTTAAGCAGTATTCAGCTTTTCAAGCCATACCAGTAATAGTCAAATGACTCAGAGTGCCACTTGAAAAATTACCCCAACAATAGTAATAAGGATAAGTAAAGGCAAATGTTCAGCTGAGCTGGTGAGTTGCTCCAACTCACTGTGCTGCTGCACAAGGAGAGAGAAGGATGCAAATGGTGTGGTGATTGCCTCAGGGCTGGGCAAACACAGGTCAGTAAAGAGCCAGTGTCTAGCCTGGAGGTTGCTGCCCTGCAGCACTTCACTCCCCTGCTGTGGAGCAATCTTTACCTTTGAAAATGTGTGGCTCCCTGGCCTGTGCTAAATACTGAACCAACCCATGCTCAGGAAGGAGGTTAGGAAAAAATTGGCTAGCTTGGATGAAAAAAGTGCCTGAGACCTGCTGATCCAAAAAGCAGTGTTGAGGATCGGAATGCAGTGCCAAGGAAACCATTGTGACACCATATAATTTGATAGAATAGGTGTAGCATAAGGTAGCAATTATTTTACTAATGGAAATTCACAGAAACCTCAAGATCAAAACTTGGAACTTTGCATGCGTGCCACAACAAGCAACTTTTCTGCCAAGAAAGGGCTTGCACCCAGAGTTTGTTTTCCTGTCTTTGTCTTTTGGGCCAGCTCATAGCTGCATTTTCCTTTAAATCTTTTTCTATAAATTGAACTAAATGCAAATTCTGCTAAAACCAAGCATCAAAAGGTTAAAGACTTAAACAGGATTGAAGCCTGTCTCTTACTACAGGTGAAAGGGAGCCAAGAATACACCTGCCAGCTGGGCTGCCTGACAACAGGCAGCAGACAAGGCCCACAGGACTACAACATCAGCAACTGAAGCTGACTACAAGTTTTTCTGAGTCAGGCAGGGCCCCACAGACCATTCAAGGTTACAGGAGTATAAAGTAAGAGGGAAAAAAATGCCCTTAAAAAGAAGAAAAGGAGAGGTCTTCCTAAAAAACTCACAATGCACAGCACCTCTGAAACCACAGAGACTAAGGAGTAAGGTCTCCAGTGTTGCAGAGCTATTATACGGCTAGAGAGGGATGAACCTAAAAGGCAGCATATGCAGAAATTGAAATTCTGAATCATAAATTGATCTGTAGTAAAAAGCATCTTATTTAATTGAAGCAGGAAATGATATAACTTTTTTTTTTTTCAGTTTGTTACAGGTCTACTACTGGAAAAACAGTACATGTTCTTAAAACACAAATATTTTAAAGGCTATTTAATAGCTATATTTGCCTCTCATCAATTTTTTTCAATTTTAACTAATGATTGACATAATGTTTTGAACTGTTGTCCAGATGACTGCAATTATCTAGCTTCCAGAACAAAATTAGTATTTTTTTCCTGTCTATCTACTATGTAATGCTTAACTATCTGCGTACTTTTCAAAAAGTGTTTTCCTACCAAAGTACCAGGAAACTTGTCCATATGGACAAGGAGCTATTTAAATACATTTGAAATTCCACTTTAAAACCCAAGCTTTAAGCATGGAATTGTAAGGTGGGCAAACCCAGAAAAAAAAACAAAACCAAAGGAACATTTGTGAATACTTCACAATTTTTACAGTCACCTCCTTGCAGGAAAAATGGCATGGACTGCTCAAGAGAGGAGCTGGGTCTGCCCTAGGCAGCAAGCCTGTGGCCTAGGAGAGTGTGCAATCATTACAGCCCCAAGTGCGGGTTCCTGGCAGTCTCCTTCACCAGATGGCCTGACTGTATATAATAGTAAATTAATCCTGTATAAAAACTTCAGAACCAGTGACACCTTTAAGTAACAACTGCAAAGGTCAGCCTTCAGCTTCAGTGAAGTGAACATTGAAAAACAATTTGGCAACACACTTCTAACATCATAAAGGAGGACAACTCCCCCTGATTAAAGGGCAGTAGGATCATGGCCTCCCTTTACTACTCATAGCTTTGACATTTCCACAGTAATAGGGACATGTTCTGGCAACTTTAAGAAATACTAACTCTGAAATCTTTCTACTCTTGGAAAAAAAATCAGTAATTCATTTTATCCAATATGAAGATGCTAGTACATGGGCATGGAAGCACTGTATCACTGATTAACACAGTAATTCAAGATACCAGTGATTTGAGACAGCTGTTTGGTCAGAGCTTTGCTTTAAAATATCACTGATTGACTGTATTTATTTAATTTTTTAAATTTTTTTTCCCTTGGAAGAGCTATTTAAGTAGCCTGGGATTTGTGATTCACAAAGCCATCATCATTCTGTAAATACAGGGAGGTGTAAGTTTTATTACTCCTTTTTATTTAATGCTCCACAAGTTGTTGCAGGCTGACATTAACACTGCGAATGGGACATAGGGCAAAAACTGTCCCTTCATTTCCCTTATTTTCTGGGCACTACCTGTTTGTCTTGCACATCTCTGCTGCTGACTGGGAGGGCATAGGGGTGGCTGAGACATCCTTGTGGGATTGTAATGGACTGTAGAAAGCCAAATGGTACAGCATTTGTCCATGCTGATTGCCCTGCTACCCTACTGCCTATATTAGCTTTTCCTGCTGTGGAAACAACCCAGTTGCTTCCTGAGTTAGTGGCTGGTCATAAATCATTGTGAAGGCAGCATGGGTGGTAGTGATTTGGATGTGAGTATTAAACTCTGCTAGCTCTGGCTAGTTCTCAGTGCGCACTCACTGGTGGAGGATTGGATGTAGCTTTTATAGTTCATGCATGGGCTTTATGTCAAGCAAATAGATACAATCTAGTTTCACAAAGATGAAGTGCTGAGAGAATTGCATGGAGTTCAAATCCATCTATCCTTGCAAACCAGAGGGAGAATGCAAAGTGGTCATGTGGCCCACAAGGGCAGGAGTTCCATTAGTGGGAATCTGTACTGTCACTAGCAGAGTTCCTGGGAAAATGTAACTGCGGGTTAAAGCCTATTTATCCATTAGCTTGTCCTCAAAGATTTTCTCCGTGTAGCTTTAACTTAAACCAGCAAAGAGCCTTGTTGAAACTGCTGCTTTTTTCTTTTTCTTTTTTAGAGACCAGCTCTGTGCTTTTCTTTCATTCCATAGAGTACACAAGCTGACATGCTTAGCAGTGCCTCTGCTGTAACCAATGACGCTCGTACTTAAATGCACTAGGAAGACAGGAGTGGGTTGAAGCCATTTTTAGAACAACATGCTATTTCCTTTTTTAGTGCTGACTCATTCACTGTACCTTGTGGTATGTTTACCTCAATTGCTTGCTGCTTTGGAGGCTGTTGAATGGGTGAGGAAGGAATATTAATCAGTGACACATCACGCTGTGCTCCAGAGCTACAGTCATGGTGAGTATGATGCCCTTGCCTATCTTTTGGCTGTGTTGTAGGAATTATTTTTCTTTAACTAGCATTCAAAGTTATTTCAGTTCTGGAAACCATAAGTGACTCTTTTGTGCCCATCCTTTCACCACAGTTATCTAGTTCATATCTTTTTTTCTGTTCAAAATCTTTGCTCCTTGCTAGTACTCATATCAGAGTGAAATTAATCAAAGTCATTGCACTGTACACATGTGAAACCTAATTAGCCAAAACAGCTGATGAAGACAGAGGAGATCTCACAGCTCATTTATCTTTTTCTTAACATATTATATATTAAAATTAAAATGACTTGGAAAAGAGTATCCGCCACTATGGCTAAAACTATACAAAAGTATGCATTATTGCATGTGTGTGCTATTTGGATTGTTTTGCCTGCTGAATGCTTGGTGCCCAGAAATGCACTGAAATACTCATTTTGTCTGCATTCAAAACAGAAATTAAAGGCCCATACATAATAACTGCAGGTAATCATTCACAAGATATGGTCTGATAAATGCTGTTAGAGTAGTGTTAAAAATGGTTGCCCTCTGCTCTTGAGGTGGTATTTGATCAACAAGTTGACATTACAGCCCTTCCCCTCTCCCTTCCCACTCTTCCCCTCTCCCTTGTCCCTGTGTGTTCCCATTACCGCCACTGTAGAAGGAGCGATGCAAATCTGATCTGAGTTTTAAATGAGAAAAATAATCACTATTTTATACAGATTTATTTCAATAAATTTAGTTCTCTCAAACCATCCACTTTAGGACTAGATGATCAAATACTCAAAAAAGGCATGTTGACTGAATCTCCCCGGACTTACAGCACCACACTCCCAGTCCAAAGACATGCCTTAGCTGCAAGGACTCTTTGTGGAGAAGGGAATGTGAAACCCTAAAAGAGGAGCCAGAGATTGAGCTTGGAGATTTACCAGGTTAAAGAAATACTTGCTTTCATCTCTAGGACATGATTGAAGACAGAAAGAGCAGACACCTTCAAAATCCCTTGTCTCATCTCCTGTTTCCAGGCACTTGTTAATTTGCTAGCAGCTTCCTTCTTAGAAACAAAATTCCTATATTCACTCTTCAGAGTTTCAGTTTGAAGGAAAAGAAGCTCAGTAATTATGGTGGAAGACAAAGTGGAAGCCCCGAAACATAAGACAGAAAACAAAGTCTCAAACACAGGCCTAGGACTGCCATGGCCTTTCAGTTTGACATTCTGCATATCAAAGGTCTCAATGGAAAACAGAAGTAGAAATTTTTCATGCAGATACTGAAAAAAATAATAGGAAGAAAACCAATAGATAGAAAAGTGAGTTGGGTACTGAGAAACCTTATATAACTAGGTAGTAGAACAAAAGCCATAAATATATAGATAAATAGATATTATTAATATATAAACATAGAAATTAATTTTGTCATACTGAGGTATGCTTACCTATTTGTGTATTCATTGAAGGATTATAATTTCACAGTTTTATTTGAAAAAGAATTAAAAATATATAGCTGACGTTAGTCAGGACAAATGCATTTAATATCACTTTAAAAACAGACACTGTGAAAGGCCTTGTGGTTTTATGCTAATTTGTTCACTGGTGCACCTCAGGGAAATCTGCTGCTGCACATCAACTTCATAATCCCTTGAATTCTCACTGCCATCTACTTTTGAGCAAGGCAGTAAACTCTCCTGGGTAGGGATTCTGACATGTTTCTCAACCTTTCTCAGTTTTGGAACCTAATGATCATTTTTATCCAATCATTATTCAGTGATGCTGCCTTAAGAAAAGTTAAATATCCCTCCTCAGTTTTGCAGACAAAGCAGTTGAAGTGTGCAGCGATTAACAAATTACTTTTCCTGGGTCAGAGAGAAAGTTCCTGGCAGAGCTAATAATGGGACATATTTCTGATCTCAATGATTACATCGTGACAGCCCAACATCCCTCAAAGTAGAAGTTTCAAAACCAAGCATTTAGTTATGACATTGACAGCATGGAGTCCCCTCAATTTGTTTGCTAACCTTGGGCTAGTGAATAAGCCAGGCAGTCAGTCTGAAGGATATCTATGCTCCGAATGGCATATTCTGATATAATGAAACATATGTTTTATTTTAATATTTTATAATGAGAATATTTCTGTCATAGAGTTTCTTGTATTATTGCTTTGGACACAAGTATAGGTTCCTTGTGGTAGTAACTGAGCATTTGAGTCTTAACACATTTCCATTATAGGATCCCTGTGAATAGGGAATAGATACTATCCCATTTTTAAGGGTCTTATAAATAAAGATCACAAAGTCACTGTGGAGCAAAAATTTCAGTTCACATCTTCTAGATCTTAAGCTGGATAAACCTTCCTAATTATTGAATGAAAATTCCTTTCTGTAGTAATCCTAATTCACAAAAAGCATAAAAAAATGACTGTAAAGAAGTGTGCTTTTCTGACCCCTAGGCTTGTCACTGGGCTTGACCTAAAGCTTAGTGATAGCCAAGTTAGTTTGTGAGCTCAGTCTTTCACATTCACCTGAGGATGCTGATATGAGTCAGGAGTAAGGGGAAGGCCAATGAAAAGTAAAAATTAATGTCTTCTAAAAAGACAAATGAGATGTAGGGGTGGGGGGAAGGGGAAGAAGAAACAATGATGAAACATGATTGAGAAGGAAAGCACTAAACTCAAAACAGGTATAGAGGAACCAGAATTGTCAGGGTAGAAGTATGTAATGGGAAAGAAAAAACTAGTCATATCTTCTCTGTAATGTCACAGCTGTATGCATGGTTTTAGAACATAGACACTTCACACAGAGTGGAAGTCTGCACATGACGCACTTCCAGTTCTGGCTCCTTGAGTTAGATCAAAAACTTCCAGGAAAGTGGAGTCTATTTTACATACATGAGAATGTACTTGGATATGATAAAATACCACAGCTGTCAGTCTAAATTGGAATCAATTTGCATGGTAATGCTCTGAGGGCTGCAATTTATTTTCCTTTCTCTGCAGTCAGAAACTTTCACTGCTTCAGTAGGAAAGATTGATCCTGGATGTCTGCATACGCATTTGAAAAGATCTGGCTCTTCAAGTGTGACTCATGGCTATTGGACATCCATAGCTCTGAGAGGAGAGAGCTCTGCTCAGAAGTACAGTCATTTCTGCAGGCCACAGGGAAACTGAACATCTCCAAATACATAGATCTGGACTAGAGATTTCCTCATGTTAATGTTAGAGTTGGTGAACTTCTGGAGAAAGAGGAGTTCCTTAAAAAGAAGTTGAAGAGAATGTACTCGGAACAATGTGGGCTTTGCAGGCCATACTCAGTAAAAATTACTAAAGGACTACTTGTATACTACATTTTCCCCAGTGACAAAGCAAACTGAAGAAGATGTCCTCCGATGTACTCTCTCCTTTCTGCTCTGCACCCACTAGAGTTCTCTGTATAATCTGATGTGCTTATGTCACTTGTGATGGGACTGTGCTGGACGTAGGCCCATAAATTATGCAAATGCCTAAAAATAGTATTTTGGAAGGTTTTTTAAAACCCATGTTACTTTATGATCCAGATTATTTTGCAACATGATAAATAGTTACATTAGAGTGACTTTGGGGTGGCAAACGGCATTAAGCAGAAGGTATTAAAATTTAAATGTAGGGGAAAGTGGGAGCTTCTTTGCTGCTGTGAGAGAAAACATGTGCAGAACACTATCAAAACCAGTCTGAGGCCCAGGCCTGAAAATTTCTCTCCCTGAGGTACTCATGTACCTTTTAACACAGATGTTATAGTATGGTTTTAAAAGAGTCTCTGTTCAATATGATCCTAGGTGATCCAATCATTAAAAAGAAATACGTGGGTGATCATTACCACACCAAAGCAATTTGGTACACCAGTAAATCCATTCTTCTGTTACTTGCAAAAACATGGAGAAAAGGAATAAAAGAACATAAAAATAGGATTCCCCACAGCCTGTTTTTAAAATCCCTCATTCATAGATGTACTTGAAACACTTTTTCTAGCTCTCAGACTGCTGAGAGAACTGCTCCTTTTTCAGTGTGATATATATATTTCATCAAGGTGTTCAGTGTGCATTCCAAAGATGAAAACACATCTACTGACCTGAAACTAATTTATATCACACCTGTTTTATAGTTTTTAATCTGTGGTCTATAAACAAAGACAAAAGGCAGAGATTTCTCACTTTAATGGAATATCTGATACCTGTATTAGGAGACCCATACAGAAATTCTTTGAGAGGTACCCTTGTATATTTTTTAGGATGACTATGGCATATACTGTGATGCTCTTTTCATTAAAGATCTCAAGAAAATCTTCCTCTTACCTGAAGGTAATGGCACGGCCTCAAGGAAGGTTTGATTTCCTGATGAACCAGAGGCTTATCTAAGTTCAGTGATGACTTGCGATAAGCTTCTTTAGCCTGACTTACTGTAAGCGTGGACCAAGAACTCCTTTTCATGTATTTACTATCAGGGGTCATGGGTAGCCCTTCACAAGCCGAACACTTCACATCATTGTTACTTTTGGAAGTCTTCAATGAGAGATCCCCAAAATGCCCCTGGAGTGCCTCAGGATAGCAATGGGATATATGATCTGCATGGTGCCTATTTACCACACTAGGGGTTCGGTAAGTGCTATCGCTGTCCAAATTATCATCAGAGCTCCACCAGCTACTCATTCCAGATTTATGCTTCCCTTCTGGTTTTCGCTCCTTACTTTTACTCCTTTTGCTATGCTTGGAATGGTGTCCATGATGATGATCGTCTCCTCGACTGTCTCCCTTTGTTCCATTAACATTGCCCTTGGATGATCCTTCCAGAGAATGAGATTTAGTAAAAAGTTTCTGGACGGAATGAACGAGATGGCGTATCCTTCCCGGGCTCTCACTGCGTTGTTCCGCAGCTGTTGAGGTCCGTTGGTACTGTAAAGTGTGAAACCCATCCCGGTGAAGAGGAAGTTGTTTCTCAAATTGGTCCAAAAGATTTGCAGGAATACGGTTAATCTTAGGGTTACCGTGAGACATGGCGCAGTCGTCTCTTGAGTCGTAATGTGAGCTGTAGTGCATTCTGGGGAAAGTGCTACTTGACATGTGATCGCCCATTACCATGGGCATCATCATGCACTCAGAATGAATGGAGCTGCGTGGGGAGCAACGATGGTGGTCCAGCGGGCAACTCTCCGTGGGGCTGAGAAGATACGACGGCCTTGGCTCCTGCCCATGGTGGATATGGTCGTGGGTATGTTCACAATCTTCAGGGGATGCTAAGCCACAAGTATGAGCTGAACATAACTGTGGTTGATTGCGACTACCAGATAATCCTTTCATATTCCTCGGAGCAGGAGAGTATCTTTCTTCATTGAAGTGCTGAGAAGGCGACCATGAGTACTGCTGGTCTGTCATGAGAACACATAAAACCTGTGTTATGTGTCTGATTAAATGATCAACTTGAGAATTCCAAGTATATTGAAAAACTAAACATTTTTTCTCTATGACCTTGGTGGAAAGTCTCACCATTCATGAAATTTCTTCCACCATTTTAAAACTGATTAAATTTTTCATTATGAGTAAATTATGGGGTGAATATAGCCTCCTACCTCTTTGCAAAATTGTCTGCTAGGAATTCTAGATGTTATGAAGCTACTCATTGTGTAAATTTATTCAAATTTAATGGATACATTCAAGTATTCAGTTTATTATTTAATATTTAAAGCTCATATGTCAAGATTTGTGGCTAATCATTTAAGTTACACAGGTCTAGTTTCTATTTTGGTGGCCTCACTCTTGGATATATTAAATGTATCCTTTCTCCATGGAGTAATTTTTGTACCATAAATTGAACTTCATTTTCTTCAATGGATCTCAGCTTCATGATCCTAAGTTCACTCTTCATAAGTATAAATAATAAACAGCAAAAAGAAAAAAAATGAACATTCTGAAATGGAGCTAAATTTTTATATTGCTAAACAGTTTATCAATGAGCATTTCATACTATTTGAACATTGTTTATCCTTAGTCCAGAGGTATTATTGCTATTACCATACATGTAGAGTATTCCCTATTAGGCAGTTTCCCCCTTTTTATGACCACACTACAAAATATTTACTTAATGACTCTAAGTTATTCCTGAAAAAAACCAAATATATTTAGTTACAAGCTATGGATTTTTATATACTTGATTACTTGTTGCTATGAATCATGTGCTCCAAGTTGTGGCAAGCATGATTGCTATAAAAGAGTAACTTGTAAGCAAAGATTTTGATACTTAAGCCTTTGATTTTTTTCTCTCATGCAATTTCTTGCAGCTGTTAAATGTTACAAACAGAAAATTAAAAACAATCCCAGAAATACTTCAATTTCATTTTCTCAGTCACTTTCCCTCTTCAATTTCAGCTTATTTAAGAAACATTTCAATAGCAGACAAAGAGATAAGATGCAAGATAATCCTTTAGAGGATAAGACAGACGTGTAAGTGTTTATACAACCCACTTAGCCCAGCCTTTCTGCAAATTTGCTGCAAGAATTTGAATAATCTTGCACAGGTGGTTGATACAAGGAAGTTGCAGGTCTCAACCAGAATGGAAGCCAGAGAATATCTATTAACTGGACACTTGAAACCGGACTGTAGAGATAACACACTAATTGACAGTACTTTGTTTCTAACCATAGGACAAAATTCTCCTAAACCATATTTCCATTGCTGGTGAAAACTCAATGCCTGGATATGGTCATGAAACAGATCAATACTTATATCTCTCTAATTTTTTTCAACTCATAATATGTTACATCATGATACCTTCAGTACATAAGGGAGTTGGGTGTAAGTCTTTAGCATGAGCTATCTCAACCTAAATGCTGTATATTTCCTATTTTGAGAGATGCTTTGATAATTTTATTGCACCCTAATTTCAACAGTTGTACACATTTTAAAATGAATGCAGCATTAAATTAATAAATGGTGAAGTATTCTTCAGCCTAGGCACAGTGATGCCACAACTGAAGTCAAAGATGGATTTAGGGGTACAAATGCGACCTTCATACTTTATCATGGCATCAAACTGTTGGGTGTATGCATGTATCCTTTTCTGCTTTTATTTTGTTTTCCTGTCTGTTTCTTTTACTTAATTCTTGGCTGTTATCACATTAAAATAAAATCTTATTACTGCTGATTACTCAATCTCTTTTCCTATTTAGGTTATAATACCTTGCATAAATGTAGTTACAGGAAGGAAATATAACCGTTTCTCTGAAATTACGTCATTTTGATTATATACAGACATGGCAGTAAATTATAACAGTCCTTTGGAATTCAGCTACATAAGTAGTCCTGTAATTAGTGGTACTTTACCCAGGATATTACCAAACATTATCAGGGGAATAATAATGGACTATATGCTGAATTTACTTAGTCTGTACTTCCCATAAAGCGTTCCCAAAGCACCTGACAGAGATTACTACTGTAGTTCTTACAAACCCATGAGGTTAGATAGACTGAAGAAGTTTTTTCTATAATGAGGGTTGTAAAACACTGGAAGAGGTTGATCTAGTTGAAGATGTCCCTGCCTATTACAGGGAGGTTGGATTGGATTACCTTTCAAGAAGCCTTCCATCCCAAACTATTCTATGATTCTATGTGGAAGGTACTGTTCTCCTTTTAAAGAAATAGAAAGTTGCAATATAGGAATAATTTTCCAAAGTGCTTATGGATTTCTGATATTAATGTTCACAGAGGTGTGAGCCAGAGGGAGGTGGAAGGGAGCTCTTCTGTCACTCTAACAGCATGATGAGAGTCAACCCCAAGCCTTTTCATCACAATCTTTCACATCTATGAATGAATAAAACTTGTACTGTGCCTCACCAATGTATTTAGACAAAAAAAATGTAAGGGCATAGCAGAGAACCAGAATGAAAGAAAAAGAATAAAAAACTAATTTTAAATGAGTTCTCAAGCACAGAATTGCTAGTCCCTGATGATTTCTTTAGGCCTCATGCAACATCATAGCACAGAAGGCTTCAAACATTTTCACCCTTTACCTCCCTAGGAATATGAGACGTGATGATTTGACTGCACTGTAATGGATAATCTAACAACATCTTTTCTGTCCCTCAAGGCTCCCTGTGATTCCAGCTCATTGCAACAATAGAAAAATACAATGTTCTGTATGTTGCTTTCACATAGCATGCTTTCATATAGCATTTTATGTGCTCCATGGAATGTCTGAATTATTTTTGTTTGAAACACAGTAGCTGGAAACTGCTATAGGCATTTATTAAGCGTAATCAAAATAATTAAAACATGAATTAAAAAGTAGGTGTTTTCCAGAAGCAATTGCCCCCTCTTAACTCTGTCATAGAGAATAACTAAAACTAGATAAACTCCCAAATTACTTACATGTGCATCATTTAAATTTATCACTCCAATTAGGTTTGTGTATCTAGGCCATCAAACTTGTTTTTTATCCTAGACACAACTACTTCTTCATACAGATCTTTTGAAAAATCTTTAGAATTTTGAAATACAATATATAAATTTATCAAATAATTTGTCCTTTGTATTATTAAGTCAACTTTCTTCAGGAGACTGAAGTGCTTAAAGAAACAGTTGAGCTGCAGCTGAATGAAATACTGTGTGGTAGCAAAGCAGTGTAATTGCCCATGTGCTAGCTCTTAGCCTGCTAAGAAAAATGTGCTAGCTTAAAATTCAATTAGGCTAACATGCTTTTCCAGCATTTGCAAGGGGCTAAATATGTCTATGGTCAATGACCACAGCTCATCTGATTAATAAAAATTCATAAAGCCATGGCAATTTTTTTCTCGATCCTTTCAAAAGAAATTTAACATTTTGGTATAATTAAATAGTTTCATATTTGATAGATCAAATAATGACAGACTGGACTGAAGTTTTAGTCTGTATCTTGAATCTTGTTTTTTTACAGCAGCTCCTGTGGTTGCCCTGGGCAATCACTCTTAAAAACATAAAATGCCACCATCAGAAATAGAGAGCTAAAGACAGACAGAAGAACAAATAAACATAACCCAAAGCAGACAAAGAGATAAAGGAATAGGAACAGAGAAAAATGTATTATATGAGAGCCTATGAATGGCTTTTTTTAGATTTCATCAGAGCAAAATGGAATCTTCCAATTAACCACAGTGGATAGTCAGACAATACTTAAGGACTGGGGTTGGGGGTGGACCTAGAACAAGACATGGGCTGTTATGTCAGAGAATCCAGTAATTCCAAATCTCTGAAATTCCCTTAAAGCTCTTCTTTTTCAGAGATTACTGTACAGATATGTCAACCTTTACCCCCGGCAGATGGAAGGATTTCTGCATCCCTTCCTATATCTTTCAACTCTTTCCCTGTTATGCCATGTTGTGCCCTGCTTTTTTCCCCCCTGTTTTCAGTTCTGGACTTTATGAGAGTTGTTCTCTTGCTCCAAGCAGACGTTGGTTTTCCTGTATTTGGGGTCTGGCTACAATTTTTAGATCATCCAAGATTTCCCTTGTTCTAGTCAGTATCAAGGAAAGAAAGATAGGTTCAAGGACCAAGAATAATGTTGGAAATGATGAATTAGAATTGTTATTAATGTTCTAGGTCAGAAGGCTAAAATTCCCTAAGTAATGAAACATGAGAACTGTGCATCTCTAGAGTTCCTGGAACACTGCTGTTGGCTAAAAAGCATCAATACAAAAATACAGAAACTTTTCTGACATTCAAAAGAAGTTCATGTCTCCACAATCTTTTTGTGTGTTGTATATTAGAAGCAAGCTTCCGGGGCACGATAATACCTCTGGAACTAGTAAATGATGCCTGATTTTTTTTCTTGCTTTTCTTTCTATTGAGAAATTAATATGAATTTCTTTAACCTTATAAGCCCATCAGTAAACTGCTTTCCCATCTGAAATATCTGTGCTGTTTTCATTGGAGTAAGAACTGTTCTTCTGCCTAGTGTAACCAGGAAAATGCACTGCTGGAAGGAGATACCTAACCTAGCTTTCAAAAAGAGGTGGTAGACAAAACCAGACTGCTGCAGGTTGCTGTTTCAAACAGTTGAATCAGTGTTGAAATGCATTATGAAAAATATATACCCATAGCTTAACCTATAACTAATAAAAATGAAATATTGGAAAAATGGGTATACTAATTAAACAAGTAGACATTAAACATGAAAATGGATAATTAAAACGCTTTAGCTGGAAAAATGTCTGTCCAAGGTCTGCAATAAGTAGTATTATATGAGCACTCTTTTCTTAATAACTTGTTATAGTATTTTTCTCTTTTCTATTCTAGCCTTGAAAATGAATATTTTCAGGGATTGAGAAGATTGACTAATCAGCCAAATGCAAGGAACAAGTTCTGGAAATGCAAATGCCTTAAGCTTCTGCTATGGTCTCATGAGATTCCAACCAATTTATGTAGCACAACATCCGGTACAAAATTTACATAAAATTGCCAAGATTGAGTGATCATCTTCCAGTTTTAGCAGATGACTTGTATTTTGGGTGGTGTGCGTGCTCTTCATGCAGGGCACTGACCTTTCTGTGAATTCCTACACAGCTACTCAGGCTGCTTACTTGAAATATTGAACACTGAATGGCATCCTCCCAAAGACAAGTTAGTACTGCTGCAACAAAGTACTTTTTGCACCCAGTCTCTCTGCAGTCAAGGGAAAGAAGTAGGTGGTTCTGTGGACCTACAGCAAAACATCAAAATGCCCAAAGCTGTCAAACAGCACATGGGCTGCAAGTGGATGCTTGGTTTGTTCTGACACAAAAACCTGAAAAACAAATACATCTCTATTCAGAATGCTGGGCACTGTGTGGCAGGCAGCTATGCCTGTTTCCACTAGCACTGTAAACAGAGCTAGAAGGTGTGTCCAGCCCATACAGTTAAACTGTTGCCACACAGTTTCATACTGTGTAAATAGGAACTGATGAATAGGTATGATTTCAAGAACAACACCAGCCAAAGATTGTTACAAATATGCAGTCTGAATGTGGTTTTATTTTTGACTGAGAAACTGGCATGATTCTTCTGAAGCCTGAACTATGTGTCCAAAAATGACAGATGAATACTACCCTTCATGTACATATTTGTCTCTGCTGACTATGGCAGAAACTGGGCTGACAAGCTCCAGTGCAGCAACCTACATCCAAAATGTATAAGTTGAAGTGATCTGAGGCACATGGATACTGCTAAACCACAGAAAATATTTTGACAGCCCAAGCTAATTCAGTGGAACCACATGACAAATAATTACCAAGGGTAAAATGATTTTTATAACTCCCATGTTAGATAAAATTGGACATTCAAATTATATTCAGAACAGCACCAGCGTCTAGAATATACCAAATTGGAGCAAAGTCAGAAAACCCAAAGGGAGAAGTAAGGACCATGTGGAATGCTGCAATTTATTTGGTACAGTTAGTTTTGAGCACTGTTATGCAGATGTCTGCATGTGGAACAAATATTTGATGGCACCAAATCCTATCGTTCAGCCCAACAGCTTTCCATGTCTATCCATCTTTCACATAAAGATTAGTACACTGAGAGTCCAGCGTCTCAAGGGATTTATTTCTGAGATAAATAAGCATGGTAAGAGAAAAGGGTACAATGTAGCCGGACTATAATGACCTAAAATAACTAACACGTAACCTTATTTTCTGGAAGCCAGGAGTATGGAGTCAACCTTGGCTTCACTATGTGAATATCATTGAACAGTGGGTTATAATGCTTCCAAACACAGTGCAGAAATGATAGCCCAGCACCATTAAACTTCTTTCGTTCATTATTGTGCCTGGGTTTATGGATTTCCTTTCCTAAAGGATAAATTTTTGCTGCTTGTAGTTATTAGGTCATGAGACAATCCATTTCCCTCAGGGTCATAAAACTGCCACTATTTTCTCAGTGATTAAAGGAAGCCAAAGTAATGGCACAGTACAACTCAAAGGTATACACAGAAATCTATGCACAACTCTGGAAGTACAAGGGAAGTCCTTGTTGTGTTGATAGCAGTAACAAATCTCTCATTAACTTCATAGGGCCAGGATTAGTTGTAAACATTTGCTGAGAAAAGTTCTTGGTCATTTTACATATGACACCTGAGTTACTTGAGGTAGATCATCTCTAATCAGGGCTGTGTTTTGCAGAATGCACGAGTTGTGCTGGACTGGAATAAATGTGTTAGAAAGCTGCAAGGGTTCCCAGTCAGAAAGATGATGGCATGGAAGGATAAAACTGGGGTTTTTTTGAAATGCAGCCTGTGATAGCATAATTGCCAAAATTAATTCCCAAGGATCCAAAACACTTGGACCAACTATTTAGCTGAATGGAACCACCAAATCGCCAGGGTTTCTTTTCTACTAAGAAATACTTATCATTGATTCTTAAATAAAAATCAAACAAAAGAAATATTGCTAACATTTATGATCTTCTCTGATTTTTTTTCTTGGCATTTCTGGAATTCTTCTGAATTTTTCCACTTTTTATGATGCTATATCATGGAGGAAGTTTTACACCTCATCCAATGCTAATGGGACTGCAAGTGCTCATGTATTCAAGCAAAAATATCTATCATATATTCCTTCTAAATTGCCTTTTATTGTTTCTTTAAAGTATGGATATATTTTAAAGATCTCACTTATTTTACAGAGTGCTTTTCTGAGAAAGAAATAATTTAATAATTAATTACTGAAAGCATTGATTATTGCCAGGGAACATTGACTGCTCATTTTAAAATAGCATTCTATTTCAAAATTACTTTATATTTCTTAAAAAAACCCCAACATTAATTCAGCTTTTAAATTATCAGAATTGAAGAAAATTATTTGATTTTCTCTTTGCTTCAGCATCTGTTCCTTGTAGACTTTTGATTCACCAAAAATTCTAGTTTGAGCCATGGTTTGACCCCAAAAAATTATTTTACTTTTTGGAGCTCATCATTATCTGCTCAGGTGTACACCTTTGGCACTGCCTCTTGCTGCTTTGCCATTGTATGGTGAACTTTTCTGTTCATTTCAACCCACTGAGATGGAGGAGGAGTCACCCTGATTTTCCTGTGGGGTACAGGGAGAAATAGCAGCCTGGTGACAAGATCCCTTTTAAACCTGTTGCCATAGTAACAGGCAGACAATCTTCCTCTTTACATAACCTCCAGATTGGGAAATTTTCAAATCAGGGTGCTGCCTCTTTTCTGCCTGGCTGAGCTCTGTTTTGGATCTGTGAAAAACTGCAAACATTAATTGCCTTTCCCCACAATCACTAGCACCCAGATTTTCCATGTGGTAATGAAGGGCCAAGCAGTGATTCCTGTTCCTGGGACAAGGTGGTGGTTTAGATACCTCCTCTGGGTGAGTTTGAGACGAGGCATCTCATTATGCTGCTGTCTGTCATCTTATGAAGAGAATGACATTATAAATAGATGGGAAAATAAGTGAAGTTGCACAAGGAAAGGTGACAACTGAACTTAGCAGCGAAGCTGGGATTGCATTAGCAATCTTTGTGGATGTTGATGCTGCTGCACTGCTTCTCCCAGTGCAAATTGGCTTGGGAAGACAGTGGCTTATGTGCTCAGCACTCTGACAGAGAACTGTGGTCATTTACTTCCACACTGGAAACATCTCTACCACCCTGGTTGTGCAGAATTTGTCCCACTCCCAACAGAATCCAAACAGGCAATGATGAATAAGGAGTTAGAGCATGGTAACTTTTTTTCTGAGGAAATTGAGAGGACATAAATTAAGCTTCTCATCATAGGAATACATTCAAAAGGCTTCACAGTTTATCCTTTTGAAAAGGGAGAATGCAGTGAAGACACTCATTGAGGAAGGCAGGTGTGGATAAGCAGTCAGTCTCTCCTCATTTCATCATCTCATCTCATCTCATCTCATCTCAATCATCATCTCATCTGTTGCAGCCATCACACTCTTCATGGGAAGGTAAATGTTGCATGTCAGGTACACACCCAGGTGTTACAGAGGTCAGCAGGCCACGAGGTAGAGAAAAATGTCCCTTCTTTGCTAATATCCCATATGTGAAATAATTTCGAACAGAAATATTTGTTTATGAATGCACAACTCCCTTTGTATTCTGTAGTAGAAATGGATGAATAATTCATTACAAATACCTTATTTGATTATTCTTACATCCTTACAAATATCTTCATGTTTGTGAATTGACCTTGGGCCTAATGGGATTTTTGCAGTTGACATTATGAGGTATTTAATTTTTAGAAATAGCTTCTGATCTGCAGATTGTTAGTAAGCATTTGTTGCCAACAACTTCTAATTAAAGTGCTGGACTGTTAGCATGTTTTTATATGATCAGGCCATATGAATTGATTTTGTTCTATAACAAAGTAATTTACGGAATAAGTTCTCAAGCATAACTAAAAGGAATTTAAAGTCAAAATTTATTTTCTAAAAAACATTTCCTATTATTTCATTAACATTTTCTACAGTCTTGATTTTCATATCAATAAGCTTCTACACTAAAGTTTTGGGTACAGAGAAATGAAGGATATGAAATGGAATTATTTCAAGATATGATGGAATTAGACAAGTAAGAAAGGCTATTTTTTTCAGTATTTGTTCATCTAGTCAAAAGTAAGCAAATTATAGCATGACACTGAATCATATTGGGCTACATCATATTTAAAATCTCCTAAAAATTTGAAAGGCTTTTATATTGTCATACCAAAACACCTGGCTATGTATTTTTTATTATACTACAGAAAGATAGCCCTGTGGTTAGAGGATTAACTTGGGAAATCTGCAGTCACATTTTCCATCAGCCATGAATTATTTGTATGGTTCAGGCCAAGGCCATGGGCAGGGTGTCAGGTGCTATGGAGAGGCTTGACCTAACCTCACTGAGTTGCAGTGATCCTTTGTGCATATCTCTTGTAGACTCCCTACTTCAGTTCCTCATAGGACAAGAATAAATCTGCTGTACCTCTCAGTGTCAATGGGCAGGGAAACTTTCAGTCTGTGGCCCATCTAGGAATTTAAACCAGAGTGTCACTGTGCCTGCTGATTACTGGGATGAGTGTCACTGTTGTGGTTACTCTGTGTGGCCAAGCCATGTGTCTGACTGAAGTCCCACCAGCTCCAGTCAGTCTACAGATGTTTCACTATCCCTGGATGCTCTGGTGAAAGGTGCACCAAGGCATGGATGTGGCACAGAGAGTCAAGAGATCACTGACAACCCCTCCTCTGTCCTTGGGAAAATTTCCTGTAGCTCCTGGTACGTGAAGCTAAACACCCTTGAGGAGTGTTCAGACACGGGCTGCACTGAGTAATAATACAGTAGAATACTGAGGGATAATATGGTAGAAGGACAGATAGACTGAAAAGTCAGGATTTTATTCACGTTTTCATTTCAAGAACAGCCATGTCCTTTCTTCTTTCCAACATGTAAGGTCACAAAGGCATGATCATGCAATCAACAGTGATTAAATAACCATGAGTTACTGTCTAACACTTGAACCTTACCAATTAATTGAAGGCATCAACTGTGAAATGAAAATACATTTTTGTAACCTGCCCTTAAACTTCTTTACAGTTTACTTTGCAATTGGGGCATGTTAAGAGCATTATTAGTAACTGCAACCTGTTTTACAGGTTTCAACCTTTTCCTTAACATCAACTCAATTCCCATTCCTGAGGAGAAAACAGCAATTTACTGCAGTAAAAAGCCTTCAGTGCAAGTTCTCTTTCTTTGCTTGACATTAGATGCTGCCAACTATAAAACTTGTGTAAAGTGTTTCCCTTACCTGGAAAAAGGAGTTAAAATAATTTTTCAGTAAGCTGCTTTTGCTTCTTTACTCTGTGCATGTACTACCTATTAAAATATATGTTTAAAGAGAAGTTAATCCCATCTTCCCTGTCCACATTTCTTTAACTATTTGAATGCCTTTCAAACATGACATTTTTCTGTCTCTTGTTAGGATTGCACTATTTGCTTTTGACACCTAAAGCAAAATACTGCCTTACCCCTTACATGCCTAAAATCTGAGAAAGTTTCAGATGGCACAGAAAAGAGTAGTTTCATTATCTTTTTTTTTCTAATACAGTAACATTGTTTAGATAATATAAATAGCAGCTAGAAGAAACTTAGAATGAAACAACTCCAGTTTCTGTGAGACTTACAGTGAGCTGCTTGAGATCACATGTCAGATCTCTTGCCCTCATCACCATGCCCTGCTACCTTTATTTTCTTATTTGGTTAACCAGGTTTCTTATTTGAGATATTCCTAGTGAAAGAATAGGAATTTTTGGTGTGAGTGTGTAACAATAATACTTATTACCCTGAACCCTGGAACCCTGGTAACAAATGTTAATGGAAAAGCTATGAAGGATTGTTCTGAAAAAATGACTGTTAATGCTTGGATAAGTTTTTGTGGTGTTTTT
>VYXD01013774.1:90695-111625 GCA_013397195.1 Hylia prasina | reverse complement strand
TTAAGGAATACATTGCACTTCCATCTGTTCTAACTAATGAGGTCTCTTATAGAATCAATAGTGGGAGAGTTGAGATCAGTCCTATCCCTTGACACCTTCTTCCAGTTAAGGCAGTGGATCATTTTATTAAAAATATTATTTCATGACTATTCAGCATTTTCACTCTGGTGAGATACTGTGCAAACATTAATTAAACCCCACCAAAGCCCCAAACCTCACTAGGAAATCCTAAACCCGTTTTACAAACAAGGACCTGGAGCCAGAGATCTTTCAGTACCAGAGAGATCATAACTTGAAGCTCCTCAGGACAATGAAAGTCTAGAATAATGAATGGCCCTGCAGTTAGAGCTACTCAAACAGCATCCTCCTGTCTTGACTAAGGGCAATTTATTTTACTTCTCAAGGAAAGCTCTTTCTGTGTTTTCTTAAGGGATGAAGGTCTCTAGCAGTCTGTCAGATTGAGGCTGTTCATACAAAATTATGACATAGTCATTGGGTTATGTATATACAGAAAAGAAGTGAGCCCATTTCCATAGTCCAGAGATGAGAGTATCCACCCAGAATCATATTTCTCTCCAATGAATAATTAACTTTATACACGTGCAACAGCAAGAAAAAGTGAAGACTGAGAAAAATCTCTTCGCAGTTTTTTCACTTATGTTATTGTGCTGGTTTTGCACAGAAGTGCAAATCCAGTTCATTGATTTGAACACAGATCATGAAGTGACAGGACACAACACTGGGGCAAAGACAGAAAGACAGAAAGGTCCTATCCATCTGTAGAGCTGCACCACATTAGCATAGCTGTAACTGCAGAGCTTGTCTACACAGAATGTAACTAACTATCCAAAAACTTTTCTAAAAGTCTTTCCAAGTTCAATGATTTTCTTTAGGGAAGAAGAAGGTTTTTACATTACTGATGATATCCAGTCCACTTAATTTGACCACCTCCAGTTTGGTAATTAGGTCCTGTCAGGAGGACAGGATTTTCTACCAAAAATATTAAAGCCATCCACCTCTTCCCATGTATTATCTAGAAATCTTTGGTACTTACTTTCAGAGGACTGTAAGAAGGTCAAAATTTAGGAGGAAGGACAGATTCTTCCTTGCTTTTGGCATAATTTTTTTCATTCATTTGGCCATAAATGGTTGAAATGTTTGAAAGCAGCTTGATTTCTTTGTACTCTAATTGTTATTTGTTCTTATTGCTGTTTTACTTTCCTGCTTCTGATTCCTGACTAATCCTCCATCTTCTTCCTAGTCAGGGCTCTGGATGATTGGTCAGTTAGAATATTTCTTTGTGTTAATCTTTGATTACCTATTTCGTAAGAGGGTCCTTGCTCCTCTCATACCTGACATTTAATATTATTGACTTGTATATCATTTACTCTGGGTCCAGAAACCCTGCAGTTCTTTGTAAAACAAATGNTGTTCATACAAAATTATGACATAGTCATTGGGTTATGTATATACAGAAAAGAAGTGAGCCCATTTCCATAGTCCAGAGATGAGAGTATCCACCCAGAATCATATTTCTCTCCAATGAATAATTAACTTTATACACGTGCAACAGCAAGAAAAAGTGAAGACTGAGAAAAATCTCTTCGCAGTTTTTTCACTTATGTTATTGTGCTGGTTTTGCACAGAAGTGCAAATCCAGTTCATTGATTTGAACACAGATCATGAAGTGACAGGACACAACACTGGGGCAAAGACAGAAAGACAGAAAGGTCCTATCCATCTGTAGAGCTGCACCACATTAGCATAGCTGTAACTGCAGAGCTTGCCTACACAGAATGTAACTAACTATCCAAAAACTTTTCTAAAAGTCTTTCCAAGTTCAATGATTTTCTTTAGGGAAGAAGAAGGTTTTTACATTACTGATGATATCCAGTCCACTTAATTTGACCACCTCCAGTTTGGTAATTAGGTCCTGTCAGGAGGACAGGATTTTCTACCAAAAATATTAAAGCCATCCACCTCTTCCCATGTATTATCTAGAAATCTTTGGTACTTACTTTCAGAGGACTGTAAGAAGGTCAAAATTTAGGAGGAAGGACAGATTCTTCCTTGCTTTTGGCATAATTTTTTTCATTCATTTGGCCATAAATGGTTGAAATGTTTGAAAGCAGCTTGATTTCTTTGTACTCTAATTGTTATTTGTTCTTATTGCTGTTTTACTTTCCTGCTTCTGATTCCTGACTAATCCTCCATCTTCTTCCTAGTCAGGGCTCTGGATGATTGGTCAGTTAGAATATTGCTTTGTGTTAATCTTTGATTACCTATTTCGTAAGAGGGTCCTTGCTCCTCTCATACCTGACATTTAATATTATTGACTTGTATATCATTTACTCTGGGTCCAGAAACCCTGCAGTTCTTTGTAAAACAAATGGGAAGGAGAACAATTTTTACATACTTCTAAAGCATGAAGTATGCTTATCCCACTCTTCATTAAGCTTCTAAACTAGGCCAAACCTGCTATGTCCTAGAAAATTCTATCACTCTTCATTGACTCTATAAGTCCCAAGGTCTACAGTTTAGACATCTACATCTGAAATACTTTCCATCTCTCAGATGAGATGAATTCTAACCCAGGGCATCTGAACTCCTTCCTGTGTGCTATGAAAAGGGACAGCAGGGTGCAAAAACTCCAAATATCCAAGAAAGCTGAGAGACTTGTCCATTTCATGACTCCTCCATAGGATCCACTTGTGAGATTCCTAGGAAGCCTCAAGTTTAATGATATCTTCTTCTCTTTTACACCACTTTGATTAAGAAAGAAACTGCCTGAGGCTTCTTCAGTCTCTTCCTTAACACATTCTTCTCTCTAATCTTTGGAATGTACCCTGTAGCTTTTTTTTTTTTTTTTTTTTTTTTTTTTTTTTTTTTTTTAACTTGTTTTGGGATGTTAAGTGAATAAACAAGTCCAGTACAGATATTTTTACACTGAACATTTATGACACTCCCTGATCTGAATGCATCTGAGTGGCAACACTACTTGTTTGAGAAAATCCTCTTCTAAGAGATTAGCTAAACATGAGGACAACAAACAGTTTGAATTCACATTCCTTGTTCTAATGGCTTGGGTAGTTTTCCTTAACACAGCAACTATAATTTATCTTCCTAACAGTGGGTAAAAATACGGTCAGGGCAAGAGTTTATAATATTCTTGTCAACTACAACAGTATCCTAATAAAAAAATAAGCTCTTGCCATATATTAACATAAGCATATGCACAAAAAGAAAAATTACTTTACACTGACTTCTGAAATGTAAGTCAGCTCATGTTGAATATAGGGAGCTTTAAGTAGCATACACATCGAAAACACTTCTCATATTGCGTTTCTAAAAATAACCACATGAAGTAATTGCATATAAGTCAAAATTTTGACGGATTTCACATAAACCAGTGACAATCTGAGTATGAAATTCCACGAACAAAAGCTCAATTTTTCACAATCTAAATTTATAAAACTGAAGCCAGTGGAACATTTTAGTACTAGCTTTGTAACACAGAAGTATCACGATTTCACTCGTGGGCTTTAAGAGTTTCTGATTTCTTCTTGCTTCTGTTATTTTTTTCAATCTGAAAAGGTAACATTGAAAACTCTGTCTGCATTTAGGATGTTCTCTAAAGAGTAAGACAAAGAGAAAAAGACCAAAAAAAAAAAAAAGGAAGGTTGCCAATTTCCTTGAACACTTCTTTTGAATTCTCGGTTGCCTGAGTGTAACTCAAATCTGACTATTTCCCTTTGCATCCTCTAACCTTACAGAGCAGGTGAGGAACGCCCAGCGGGGTTTGAGTGAGAGTTTTTGGCCGCTGCCAGCGGCACCAGGCGGTGCCGTGCCCAGCGCAGCCTCCTGCGCCCCGGCTCCGCGGCCGCGGCGCGCAGGCGGTACCAGTGTCTGAGGGATGTGTCTGTACCTAGCTCCTCCTCTGGCGTCCCTGGAAAACTGAAGCCCGACTTGAGCAGATCGCCACCCTCTTCTTCTGAAAAGACAGAAACAAAGTAGCTATTTAATAACTCCGGTATTTTTCTACATCCAGACATAACTCTCCACTAGTTTTTAAATCCACTCAGTGGTACCTACTACCATTCAGGACCTCTGTTAATGTGAAGCTGCTGAGCTGCTATTATCTGCAGTATCTATCCCTTTGCCAGTTTTTCAAGCGTTCTTCTATTAGTAATATTATAAATTATTATTATTATTTTAATTTTGCTTGACATTTTCAAATCACTAGTGTCATAATATTCATAAATGTCTTTTTTGTAACATCTTTTACATTGCTCTTTCCAATTTTTCTTAGTCACATTCAATTGTATTGCCTTTCAGCCTTTATGTAATTATTTCAGAAGAGTCCTTATTGTTGGTCCTCCAGTTGCACCTCTAGCACTTTCCACACATGATTCCTTGGCCACTTTTATTACCTTTTATACATAAACATTTCAATTCTGCCATTGTGAAGTATGATAATGCTGTGATGATAACTTTTTTCCTATCAATAACATTTACTTTTTTTCCCCAGAGATAACTTTTGTAATTCTGAAGTATTTAAATGTGGATATGTATATGCTGTATGAATGCAGAAACCACCTGAATGGCCTGAGTGCAGTTCTGAGCTACCTTGCTTTTTTCCCTTTCAGAGCTGCAGTTTGTTGCCTCTGCATTGCCCTCTTGTCATGCTGGCACATAAATTAATTTTGGACCAGGCACCTAATCTAGATATTTCTGCAATGGAGTTGCAAATGGAAAACTGGGTCAGTAACAATTCCATGAGATGCAAGATTTGCTTCAGTATACATACATTGCAATACAAAATATGTCAGTAATATGTTACATGTAATTACTCAATACTACATTTTAATGTCTTTTTTTCCCTACTCTGTATGTTTGCTGGTGTCTCAAGTGGGTGGAAATTGTTGAATATACACAGCCTTCCACTGTCCTCTTTCCTAACATCTGTGTATATAACAAGGCACCCCAGAAGAAGTGGGAAATAATGAACTACTTCATATCCCCTCACTATACATTCAATCAGCAGCTCTTGAAAGAAAGATAAAGTCAGTTATTGCAGACCATTTTTTCTGGTATACAGCCAAGGACTGATGACTTCCAAAAAACTCACATCAGTTCATGTTATCATACCCTCAGGCAGACATTTCTGTAAGGTCAAACCAACTCAGACTTTTCTTAAGAGTAGCTCAATGAGACCAGCTGGTTTTTGTGATGCAGCTTACAAAAGACACACACAGTTTTGCCTGTTTCAATGCTCCATTTAACAAACACATGCATTTTGCATATTTCTTGGTCTTGGTTACACTTTGTATTTGTATTCCTATTTTTTCCCAATTATCTCACAGCAAGCAAAATGAGTGAGTATACTCATGTGGATCTCTCAAGCAATTGTTCCGAGGTTTTGACAATTTCTGAGGTTAAGAATATCTAATGGATAACAATGAGTTATGTAGCACAGATACTGCATAGAAAATTAGTTCCAAGGATGTTGAGAGTGTTGGATAAGCTGAGCTGTCAAATAAACATCCTGTTTATAAACTCAATTGTTAAATAAACTCAGTCTGCTAAAATACAACCTACAACAGATCTCAGTAAGTGATGGATGAAAAGTCATGCACAATTTAAAAAATGACTGGCATATGAATTTAAATTAAACTTCATTTGGAGAGGTAATGGACAACTCTAATTAAATAAAAGCACAAATTAGGCAGTTTCCATGGAGACTTTGCTCACATGATTTGCCTATATTTTATAACTCATATGCTTGTCCTCTAATGTGGCTGCACAGGAATCAGTTATTAGTAATGGAAGTTATAACAAAAATATTTGGAAGTATCCTTCATATTCCTGTAAGTAAGCAGGAGATCTTACTGCTAACTTCAAGATAAAGAAGATACTTTTATATTTTTGAAAAAGCTATTAATTGATTTCAAAGATCTATCATGCACATATATTCAGAAACACTTATGCAGAATGAATGCATATCATTACTTTCCCTTGCAAGAAATCAACATCATAAAACAAATCTGCCCAAAACTAGACTAAGATGTTAGGAGTAGGCTAATTAAGATTAAACATTTGTGGTGTGAAGTGTTTGAGGAAAAAAAATAAATTATTTTTCAAAACTAAAGGGAAAGGTCATGCAATGAAATCTGTAAGTCAGATTCTGACCTTGCTGTAAGCACTCTTGTGCAAATTTGGACAATCCACTTAATCTCTTCCTGTCTCAATTTCCCATTAGAATTAGGATTAAAATTAACTTCTTTCTTGTAGCTGTACTACATTTGTTAATGTCAGTGAGCTTGTTCTCTAGAAAACCCTATAGAGAGCACAAAGAGATAAAATGTCCTTCCTGCAGAAAAGCTGTTCTGTTATGTTCTGTTATAAATAGGGTCAATTGCAGATATTTCAAAGGAACTTGGAATTCCTTTGTCATTCGCTTAGGTTTATGAATCTGTATGAGTAGGTCTTTGTGATTAGTTTACTTCCTAATTATGAGGGTTTCTTGTTTCTTTATATTTTATAACTATATGTATTCACATCATTATTTCATTATTTCTATTGTCTTTTCTAAAGTCCTTTGCCATTTGAGCCCTTGAAGAGGTTCAATTTTTGTGTTTTGCACTTATGAAGCATAAATTAATTTTGAGTCTTGGTGACTCTCGCAGTATTACACAGATAATCTTTGTGAAATTAAACTGTACTCCATGCTCATATTATTCCTTCAGCAACAGACATACATTAACTTTGTTTCTTTAGTTTAATTTTTTCCTAGAAATTTCCATTTTTATTATTGACCATAAAAATGAAAAGCATGGCCTTCATTCATGGACACACAGCATTCCTGAACACTTCATATCTCATAGTAATGGAATCAGGCAGATTATCTCTGCATTCTTGCTCATGCTTCAATGCAAGTGTCAGAGAATGAGTGCATTCATTTCATGCCACTCACCTTCTCTATCTCATAGATATACAGGGCCTCAGCTTTCCCTTTGCTACCTACTGGTAGAACATTCTACACCAATGGACAAAGAAGAAAGTCATGTTCTTAGCCTGGAATGCCTCAATGGGCAATGGATTGCAAACAAAGAGATTATGAAAATAGGATGATTTACAATATAAGTTTTTTAACAATGTATGGAACAGAGTTCACATACAAGGGACACTTATCAATATACAAACTACTGCATCACAGGCAGGTCTAAATAGAAAGCAACACTCTTGCTCTGAACCTGAAACTAAAACATAGCAGGAAAAGTCTTCACTCTCAACAGGGCTCAAAACATTGACAAAAATGAAAGGCTCTAAAAGTGCAGAGAAATCTGTTTCTGTGAAAGCTGAATGTATAGTAAAATGATGCTGTGATCTGCATAAGTAGGAGAGCACAAAATATCACTTACATGTAGTATCTCATTTTCCTTTTTAAATATGTGATGTATCTGTCATTCATTCCAGCGCAACACTGCACAGATGACATTCAAAACTGTGATAGGAACTTGTCACAGCTGAAGTTCTCCAGACTTAAGCTTAGAAATGTCAGGAGATATTGCTGAATTGTAACCAGCTTGACATCCAGACGACTCACTCAACCCTGAAGCTACTGCATGTACAGTGGGAAGTAACACAGTCCAGTGCCCAAGATCAAGCTGGCACGGCACAGCTTTTGTCCCCAGGACAGGCTGGATGTCTGTCAGGAGTGTGCCCTGGCTTGTGCTGTTCCATATCCTGCTAAGGAGTTGTTCTCTAGGGAAGCACTACTTGGCATGGGCCAAATCTGGTCAAGGGTATGTGCTGTGGCAGGGATGAATAATCACTGTGTTCATCCTTCAAATTTTGTCATCTCAGCTTTAACCTCCATCTACCCTCTGAACCTGATCTAACAGTTTAAATTCTCTTTCTTCATCTGCAAAGTCTTGCCTCTTTGTTGGCCCTCATTTTTCATGCATTCATTCCACCCTTAATAACCAGGCATGGTGTTTCCATCTCCTAACTGTACTTCTTTTATAACCTATCCATCCACAAAATAGGCCCCAGTCTCAATGGACTTGTTGCTCGTATAGTTTAAAAGGTTCACATCAGCAAGACTTATAATCAATTAACTGCCTTCTCCATCACAATATAAGAGTAAGACTGAACTAGAACCGATGTTGAACTTCTCAGTTCATAGGATTTTGATTTCTCTATTTTTGCCCTGCACTGGACCTTGCATCAGTTTTTGGTTTTGTTTTTTTTTCACTGTGTGCTTTCTTTCAGCTTGCAAGCTCCCTATGGCAGCTGGGGTTTTTTAGTTTTTATATAATGTCTGGCATTATATGTCTGGCAACAAATGAGAGAAAGTACATCCCTAAAAATATTTGAATTAGACTGCAGCTGGAATTTCATTCAATCACATAATGAAAAAATGTGTCCAGAGGATGAATATGGGACACTCACCACATCACTCCATAATCTTAGAAAACAAAATCACCTTTCCCAGACTAGGGCAGCTTAAAGATCTAGAAGAGAAATCTCCTGTACCTCAAGTCCTGCTATGCAATCAAAGCACTTCTTGCAGGTAGCCTTTCACCCTGGCCAAAGACGTCCCCAGACTGCTCAGTGTATGTCATGAGAACAGAGAAATGAGAACTGGTCCTGGCCTCAGGGAAACAATCAAATGTCTGCATGCCTGGGAGATGTTATGGACCCCTCACCCCTCTTGACAGCTTATTGGATTGGTTTGGACCTTCCCCAAGAGGTTAAAAAAACTTCTAGAAAACCTATTCTTTTCCTCACCCAGTATTCAAGAAGTTACATCCAATCTTTATCACATCTCTGAAGCAAACTAGGCATGGTGAAGGCTCCTCCTCAGCACATGAGGCCAACTGGCATGCTCTAGCCATATCCTCAAGAACAGGCTGGATCCATCCAAACTGTGATGGGGAAGGATCCCTTGTCCATGCTAATTCCCTAGTAAAGCCTGGGAATTATTTGGGACAGAGAAAATTAGTTGGTCAAGTGTAAAACTAAGACAGGAACCTGTCCTAACAGCATTAAAAATAATCAAATTTCTATTTGTTGGGCATTGTCCTGGCACTGTTTAGTTTACTACAGATGTAGCCCAGGTGGCAGTATTGTCAAATACAATATTCTCATGCCTTGTTCTCATAGCATGTTGATAAGCAACAAATACACAGAAGGACAGCAGGGCTGGGAAGACTCTGATTGAAATGAAAATTAAAGCTGATAGTAGTAGATTTAGTGTTATTGAGGTTTTCCTTTGCAAGAGGCCTGTGTGAAAAGGATTAACAGTAAGAGGAAGTCATTGTTTAACTAAGTTGTTTTTGTTTTTCGAGTCACAGCTTCTTTTTGTCTTGTTCTCATTTTTCTCACGCACACGCACACATACACACACACACAGAAATGTTCCTGATGAATTCAGCAAAGATCTTTTCATTCCAGTATGCTGGCTCAAGCACTGGCACAAAAGGATATTGCTGGAAACAGGGCAAATACATAGATTGCCTAAAATACCTTTCCAACTTCCTGCAACCTGCACTTAAGGGACTTCCTGAGACAGAAGTTTAATCTAGACCATCATTTTTAATAGCCACCAATGGATTTATCCTCTATGGATTTATCTAATCTTCTCTGAGCCCATTTATACTGATAGCCTCTACTGCATCCTGTGCCAATGCACCTCACAATTTAATTATGCTTTATTTGAAAAAGAATTTCCTTTTTGTTTGTTTATCAGGATGCCTTATAATTAAATTAGGTGCCTCTAGCTCTTTGGTTGTGAAAAATAATGGATCATTGAGCCCTACTCACTATGTCTATATAATTTGTAATTGTGTAGACCATATCCCTCCCTTAGCCCTCCCTTTTCAAAACCAAAGAATCAATTGTTTAGTATTTTATTATGGCAAAGCTATTCTACAACATTCATTATACTTTTCACTCTTCTCTGCACATTTTTGTTGCTCTCCATGCCACTTTCAGATGCAGCAGCTAGAAACTCAAATGGCTTTACAGGTTTTTATTATTATTATTATTATTATTTTGTTTTTTACTGTGGTATGGATGTGGTTCTCTGCTTTTTTTCTTCTATTTTGTTTTTTAATATTTTCACCTGCCCTTTTCATACCTTAGAGAATTCATTAGTCATATTAAGTTGTGCTGAAGAGAGACAATTTGTTTGGCTTTCCAAACATAAACATATTTCTCTTATATACTACACTAATAAATATTGAAGATTCTCAGCCTTTTACTTAGCTCAGATTACTATCAAAACTCTTAAAGAACCCCACTCTTCACCCCCCTGAAAATCAGGACTGAGGAATTCTGCTTCTTTTGATTTCATCCAGCCTTTCCACTTTTATACAGTATCGTTCCAGACAGCAGACTATGAAATCAGGCATCAGTTTTCAGAGAGAGTAGCCAGGCACACAGGCTAATAAATCAGGGTGAGGAAGCTGGCTGTGTCCCCCAGATCCTATCTTGGAAAAAGAATAAAACAAAATATATGGCAGGGGACCACAGAAGCTGTCAGGGATCATCTTGGTCTTGGCACACTAACTCCTACCTCCCAGCTTTTGGCAGCTGAAAATCATCCACAAAACACAGGTTGCCTTAGCAATACTGTGGTGATTACCCTGAAAAGCTTTGGTTCCCCACAGCAGCCTCTCCTGAGTCAGCCAGGGTCATTTTGCTCCGTGGAAGGCTTTTTGAGCTGCCTTATCCCTTTTACCCCAAAGATCTGCAAGCTCCTCTTCCCTTCCTCACTTAAAGCAATAAATGCAAAAACGTGTTGGATGATGCTGTGAAGTCTTAGAGTTACTCTTTAGTCACTCTAACACTTAAATGAATAATTCAGTTAAATAACTCTATCTTTTCATATCAAAATTAACAAGTGACTGCAAGCAAAAAAAGAGTAACTCAGTGACAAGACATTGTGTTCAAACTCAGCTCTGTGTGATGTGCTTCAAACAGTCTATGAAATTCCTGAAAGTTCTTTCTTCCTGGATTTTTCACAGCTGAATGACTATGTCAAGCCATGAACAAGCTATTTACCCTTTATTGCTTTTCAGGATCTGTGAGAGGAATCCCAAATATTCTATAATAAAAAGTGGGAATATTAAAAAATATAATACCTCATTATTGAGATATATATATATTAAATATATAATATATTATACCCACATCCTGTGAACCCAGTAGCTCTGGATACACCAGAAAAATCTTTAGTTCTCCCTACAGCTCTTCAGAATCCATTAGACTTCTTTATGCAGGTAAACTGCAGCAATTGCCTTTGGTACACTTTCATCTTCCACCCACTGTGGCAGCTCTTGGAAGGACTCACAGCTACCTCAGAGTGGACAGTTGAGGAAGTCTGAGAAGTCTATCTTGGACTTTGGCAGAGAGGAAATAGAAAATGCATGTCAGGAGCACAGAAGGATTTTGCACAGCTGTGAAGGCTTAACTAACCTGTCAGAGAAGTAAAATGATCACCAAGTCGATTAAAATACCTGCAGAAATTACATGAGAACATACTTAAGAGAGTTGAAATTGAGGAAGAATGCCAGCCAAAGTGTAGGACAAAGCCCAGTAGTGAGAGAGGAGTAAACAATTCAGAAAATTTGACTTATGCCTCTCTTAAAAATACATAAAAATTGTCCCTGAATTGCACTGGTTTGTGCGGAGGAAAGAGAATATTTGTCTTACTGGATGAGTGTAGTTATTTAGTGATCTTTCTATCTTCTGCATATGCATGGAAATGAAAAGTCATTTAGAAAAAAATAACTGTGGTTAAAATTAGCCTTTTCAATATATTTCAAAATCACTTTTAGAAAAGGCATTTCTTTAAGATTTTCCTTAAAAATTACTGAAATTTCTAGACCAAAACTATGTTTGACAGCACATGGGCTTTGTAACCTTTCCATTATCAGGTTAAAACTAGATATTTTCACACTTGCTTTACTCTTTTGTAAAATCCACAGCCAGATATACAACAATTACTACAGATCATAGCATTCTGATTTTACAGATTCATTTTATGGTGGGGCAAAAGGTCTCAGAAATGTCCCTGGCTCTCAAATGTTCAATAAATAAGATATTTTAATGTTAGAGAACAACTGCATTTGTTACACTGATCTACCATGGTAGGAGACATTTAGCATGGAAACCTTTGACCCCAGTGGGATGTGAGGGCAAAGTCAGCAGTTCCACTGAAAACTGAAATTAGCTATTAGTATCTGCAGCTGTGAAACCCCTCAATGAGGCCTTTAACATTAGATGATGAAGCTCTCTATAACTGGAGACAGGATATGCATGTATTTTTCTCCATGTGCAAGGTTAAAAGACAGCAGAGGGAGGGCTCATATTCATTCCTACACAAGACAATTTTGGTGAGGATTTCTGTGAACACTTAAATGCTGGGGTGGTAAGATTGACAGCTGGTGGTTTTTTTAATTTAGCAAATATGATTACATAATACATAATATGCAGCTTTCTGTTGGCAATTTAAGCAGATATGAAATGCAGTACCTATAAACGAGCCCCTTTTCTCTCTCAAAAATAGCAATAACCCGGACAACTTTTCTTCCTAGAAAGAATCATGCGTTTGGAGCAGCTGTAGCAGGCAAAGACTGATGGATCAGGGTCTCATTTCTTTGCCCTGTTTTCATCATCCTCCAGATGCTGCTGAAATTATGCTCAGTGGCTCAGATTAAATGCATTTTCCAGCAATTGGTTATTAGTTCATCCCCCACCATCCCTGTGCAATTGCGATGTGAGACTTGCTCTCTCATCTACTTCCTTCCATCTCTCTCCTCTTTCCCTTGTCCCATATCCCTCTCTTTTCCATCTTCTTCATAGATATGCTTTATTTTTCTTCTTTGTCCTTTTAATTCTCCCCCATTAGTCTTTTTTTTTTTTTTTTTTTTTTTTTTTTGTTTTTTTTTTTTTTCAGTAGTGTTCTTCCATCTTCATCCTTCCTAATACTACTGAGGTACAAGTAATATGGCGTAGGCTGAAGGTCACCTGAAGATTTTGTGCATGATGAATGGATAGTCCCAACTATGTGCTTTACTGAGGTATTTGTACCAACAGGTCTTTAAGGGAGCACTGCAAATATTTAGAAAAATCAAAGAAATTTTCCTCATTCCCATAGCAATTTTCAGCTACAAATTATAAAATCACAGCTTAGAAATAATTTAAAATTAATAAAATTGTTAGATAATCTAAAATGAACATCTATATTTAAATTAATTCATACCGTTTTCTCCTTTTTCACAAGGTAAAAGAGATGCCAGGCAGCACATGTTCAAGGTAGAAAAATAAAACTTCTAAAAATGTCAAAATAGGGTGCTTCAACAATTAAAAATCTCTCTTTCCCCCTGCATTTTTATTTTAAGAAAGAATTTGTTTGGAACTGACTCATAAACAGCTTCGCTTTCAGGAAGGTTGTGCTTTACAAAGAAATGGGTTTTGCCAAATACCTCACCACAGAGAGCTGTCTCACTAATGCATTTGTTTAACACTCTGCACAGCGGGTGTAACCCTCCTTGGGTCCTCTCTAGTTGTTCTAGAAATTGTGTAATATATAGCAGAAATTTCTGTGATTGCTTAGGATACAGACACACTGACTCATTACATTTTAAAACCAATTACAATTGAACCTTTCTGTTGTTGGTTGTGACATTCAATTACAACCTGTGCAGCTGCTGGGTTATTTGGATTTTCCCTATGACACAAACAGAAATGAAGTTGAAGGAGAATCAATTCTCTGCGTGGCCAGTGAAAACGGAAAGCAAAATGATAAGCTGTGTGTTGTGGATGGGCAGAATCAATATTTAGGATGTTGCAAAAGGTACACAGATGCTTGGCCAGTTCCTAATCTTAAAGTTCACTGTAGTGATCTCATTAAAAGAGACAAATTTTTCATCTAATTTCTCAAGGATAGGCTTTTCACTGAAGCACCTGGGGAGCCTGGGCATCCTTGTCTTCCCCTGGTGGAGAGCTCCCCTTGGGCAGCTCTAGGCTGATCTCTGTACAGCCCATTTCTCCAGGGACTAAGGAAAGTGCTGGGTTGCCAGGCTCATCACCTCCAGTCCTCAAATGAGAGCCTAAAGCAAAATGACATTAGCTGGACTGTCATGATTACTTAAAAAGGAACTGAGAAACTGAACACAAATATTTGCTCTCAGCAAAGGTGCTATTTGTTCAGGTCAGCTCACTACCTGTGGTTAAGTTTGTAGCTGCTACGCTGGCAGAGGTACAATTTAAATTTCTTCCACATTTATGTGCTACTGATCCTACTTGAGTCACAAAGTAAAATAGTTTCCAGACCTTGTTCACAACAAGAATTTGTCTTTGAGGTCTGTGTGTGGGCAAATACCCATGCAGAGCCAAGGTCACTGACATGCACATGGACTCTTTGTACTCGTGTCTCTGCAAAGGTACTTTGGTACTTTTTTGGTACACTAAAGGTACTTTGCACAGATGTTCACCTGGCCTTTTCCTGCCCTGGCAACTATACGTGGTCAGGAATGCATCCAACTTGCTCTTGGAAGAGCTCACATAACAGAAAAATTTAACCAAAAAAAATATTAGCTTAGATACTTGATCAGATTTGGTTGGCTTAATGTGCGTAAGAATATCAGCTCTGCTGAAGTAACCATGCATCTGTAAGGTAAGTCAGATCAGTTAAAACATAGCCTGTAAGGTAAAAGTACCTGGAATTAGATCATATCTGCCTATTGGCAGATGTACAGTGTAAAAAATTTTGTTACCAAGGGTCAGCAGACATATGATGACTTAATAAACTCCTGCTACACACCAGTGTGGCAGGGCCCTCACTTTGATCTGTCAACAGACACAAAATATATAGGAAACTAACACATCATTCCATTTACAGTTATATTTGGGCAGTTTCAGTACCTTGAATACAAGTATCTTTTAATTTCAATCCATTTTTACCACAATCTTATTCTAATAGCTGTTCAGGACACCCATAAACATTTGCTGGGATATTACATACAGTCAAGCAGTATTTCAGCCATGGCTGCATTTCCAAGGGAAGGAGGGGAAAGGCTTGTATAAGGGTCTTCAAGCTCACATTACAAATGGAAACCAAATGATTACTCTTAGGCTCTCTCTTTGCTTCTCCATATCTTTGTTTATTCAAGGCCATAAATAGGGGCACTAGAAAGGCTACAAGCCTAAAATGGAATATTGAGACTTTAATTTCTGATGCAATGCTCAAATCAAGCCCAGACTGGTAGTGCCAAACTTCTTGGCTGAAAATGGATTAGTGAATCTGTGAATTCCCATGAGACCCATGCCATCATGACAAAACTTTAATCTTTTCTCCATTGTCTCAGAATGAAAGGGCAAGAAGAATGAAATAACCTGTCAGCTTCTTACTTCATCAGAGTCAAGTCATATCAGCAAGACAGTACTAGGAATCTTGCTTCCATGTACCCATTATTTACCCATGCAACTGGATGTGGTTCCTGTGCTATCATTCTGGTAGCTCTTAAGGACACTCACAAGTTTTAAGAATGTAAAGATAGTTTTGTTCTATTGAAATCCATGAGTAAGGCCTCCACAATTTTAGCAATTTGGTCTCTCAGTAATGGGATTTAAAATGAGTTTAAATCAGTGTTTAATTTCTACTCTTTTAGGACAATGGCAGTGATTAGTAGTAATGTTTAACTTCCACTTCCATTTTTTTAATGCAGCTGTAATACTGTCTGCATTTGGCTGCTGCTTTAATGATTACTAATGACTTTATTTTGAAAGTAATACTACTTTTTGTATTCATTCTCCAGCCTCTGAGCAAAAAGCTAATTTGAGTCAAATTATGCAGTCTCTTCATATAAGACCTTCCATTGGTTTAACTTTATTTCAAGTCAGTCCAAAGGAAAATGGAAAAGGCACTGAAAGCAAACCATGTATTTACAGGTGGCAGAAAGAATATGACTGTGTGAAAGTGGCACCTAAAAATAAATGAGCAAAAAGATGCCATACTGACAAGAAACATATATCAATGACTTTCTAGCCATCAGTTCCAGCACTGAAAGAATTTAATGGGTTAAATTTCACTGTTGCACCCTCAGTTCTTATATATAGAATCATCTCCCATCACATCTGTGCAGACAATCACCTATGGCAGCACTGATGGCAGCACTGTGCTCTGTGCAGTCTCTTTAGTTAAAGTGTAACCTCTGAACATGCCTTATTTATCCATCCCCTCCTTCTGGATTTCCTGATGAATTTTTCTTGACTTACTCCTTGATGAATAACCAAGTTCTGGGGGGAGAGCATTGTTGGGGGTTTTGTTGTTATTTTTATTTCTTTTTTTTCACTTATTGTTCCTGTTCTTAGAAAATATAAATTCCTTGAGACCTAAATTTCTTTGCAGGGGTGTATAAATTTTGGTGAACATTTCCTCTTCCAGTCAAAGAGGGAAGGAAATCTGCCTTGGAAGAACTTTCTAATTTTGACATTGATTCATCATAGAAGAGGCAGCTGTCAGCTGTTACTTTATCTGGGTCAGATATGGTGTTAGAAAACAAGTCCCTCACTTTGATCAAACACTCAAAGTATCTTGGTGTTCTGGACTTAATATTTTCTAGGGTTTTTTTTTTTTGTTGGACCTATTTAAACTAATTTAAATGGTTAAATGCTTGTTAAGACAGACAGAGGATGATTCACCATGCCAAAAGCCAAGTAATGTCAAGTAGAATAGAAAAAGCAGAAAAAATATGTTTGGGTTTCTCATATTGCCTATGTGATTAGTGGCCATACACCCCTTCAGCCACTCTCTCTCTCTCTCTCTATCTCTCTCTCTCTCTCTATATATATATATATAAGAAAAAAGAGAGAAAGGAAAAAGCAACCATAAGGTTTCAGTTTCTGCTGGGTCTGTCTGGGATGAAGATTGCTTTCTTTATGTCAGCCCAATGAAGGAGGAAGAGGAAGGACATTTGAGATTATGGCAATAACCACAATATGTGGTTATGGATTTGTCTTCCAAGTCATCACTCTGGTTGTTGAGTCTCTTGTTTCCAAGGAATGGCTACGCACTTACCTGCTGATGGGAAATAGTGAATTAATGCCTCTGTTTGTTTCCCTGTACAGCTCTTACTTTCTTTATTTACTGTCATTATCTTGGTCCACGAGTCTTTTCACCTTCCTTCTATTTTCTCCCCATCCAATGGCAGAGGGAATTAGGAAGCAGTTGTGTGGGCATTTGGCTGCTGGCTGGGGTCAGCCCACAACTCAGTTTTGCTGCAGTCCTGAAAACTTGCAATCCTGACAAGTCCTGTGATAGTGAAAAACTCTTTTCTGTTCAAACGTGTATTTCTCCAAATAAGGCAAGCACCTGTTTGAATATCCTCCCCACTTAATTTGAAATTACTAACACTTGCACCACCCAAATGGTCAACTTAGTGGACAGTTGGACTCGATGATCTTAGAAGCCTTTTCCAATCATAATTATTGTATTTTGCAGCTCATTCCATAGAAGGGAGGGAAAGAGTTTTTTTTTCCCCACAGAACTTCTTTTAAAGTTTTTGGATATATGGACAAAATGGGAATTATCAGTGGCTAAAACTTACCACCTTTGAAAGATACAGAACATGACATATTTTGTTGAAATGCTTTCACTGATACAAAATCCCATAATATTATGCTCAGATACCCTCTCCCCCACCCTGAATTTTACTACATCACTGAGACAGTGACAGCAGGACCTCCTGTGCTACCCCATGCTCATTCCAGTAGTTTTCCATCTCCTACATGCTGATGTGTGCTTATTTGTCTTCAGCCCTCTGTTCTCACACACATAAACACACTTGCTCAAGATCATATACCTTCTTATTAAAAATCATTACAGCACACGAAACTTTAATCTAGCTAGAAATCACCAGTTGCTAAGCAATAGCAACTCAGGCCTTCGCCGCCAAGAATAGACACTGGTAAAAACTTCACTGAAACCTGAGCAACAGCAGCCTTGTTTCCATCACTGGAGCTAAACACATCAGCCAATCTGCTGAACTAATTAATGGAAATCACACCCGATGGCAGGATAAATATGCCCACGGATAGTGCTGTCCAGGACAGCATGACAGAGTTTCCTTCACAATCCATTAAGTTATACTCCTCGTGTTCTGGACACATGGACTCAGCCCTGAGTAAACACAGGAGACTCTAAAATATCCCCAGCTGTTCTCTTATGTTTAGTTTCTCAATTGGCAACAGCTTTCTTCTTTTCAAAACTCCAAGCAAAAGTTGTAAGTAATAAGGAAAACTCCATTAAAAGAACTCCCACACAGAGAAATAGCATGATATCTGTAAATCCCTGCTCAATCTGTCATAGTAATTTCTCCTCTTATTTGTTCATCTTGAAATTAAAGATTATAAAGAGTATTCCCCTAAATTTACAAAAGCTCATTGCTGCATTGCTCAGCTCATGTTTTCCTAATGTTACAATGCAAGATTTAACATATAAGTAATAAAGTAATTAATACTAGATTATCATGGTTATTCATAGTAATATGATAGTATTAGTATTTCTAATACTTATTAGAAGAATTGTTTTACTGAAAACAGTTTATGAAAAAAGTCCACAATCTGGGACAGCAAAGCCCTTAAATGGAAGTTAGGACACCTGGAAAGTCTGCAGCCATAGAATTTTTCATCCTGGTCTTTTTTTTTTAAAGAACACTAATGCCTTCAAGGATGAAAAATGGCATTAGAAAAGCAACAAAGAAACAAATCTTTGGGTGCCCTATGTCGGAAGATACAGACGTCTCTTGCATAGGTCATGATTCATGTAACTGGCAAATAAATATTGTGACAATATACACATAAGACTTCTGGAAACAGATTCTCTAGTCTACTGTAGTAAATAAATAATAGTAATAATAGTAAACAAATGGATATGCAAATGGAGTGGCAACTTAGGGCTGCACTGTCTGTATATATTGAATTTTAAAACCATAATTAATCAGCATATATATCTAGTTCCATTTACAGGAATCAGATTTCCCCTGGAAATGCACCTAAGACTATGCAGAACATATGAAAGTATGAGTAAAAGTAATTTCAATGTTTCACTCTGTACTTTACAAAAATTCTGTAGGTTTTTTCATTTTGTTGTTTCCATTATGTCATGTGTTATAAAATCTGTGAAAGTTTTAAAAGTAGACACTGATCCTTCCTTTGGTTGTTTCTACTCTTCGTGCCTTTTTTCTATCCATTTGAATGTAATTAAGAGGAATATGGTACATCTACAGAAAGGACAACATCAGGCTGAAAAAGAAAACTTCCTTATATCATGATTCATCAGATAATCTAACATAAATTTTATATGTATAGTGGTAGAAACTTACTGCCTGCTTGCCAAGTGCAAACTGGAAAAATCTTTGCCCAACACACTAAACAGGAGTTTATAAGGGATTACTAGAACCTTTCCTGTCTGAAGTGTTTAGGACATCACACTGTAGGTTATATTTGACTCCCTGACCCTAACAGCCTTTCTCACAATTAACATTTTTCTCTGTCTCTCTACTAGTCTAAATATTTTTAGCCAACAATATATTTCTTTTACTGTTGGTAAATAATATTAATAAATTATATATTTTGTTCAATCTTCTCTCTTTTCCACAGACACAAAGTCAAAAAGTAGAGACAGAAGATAATTGTAGAAATCCTTCAGGATCCTAACTACATTTCCAGCCTGCTTTTATTGCTGGGATTTCACTTCATGTACCACCTCCTTAATTTCCTCCTTTGATAATTTTTTAACATCAATTTTCAATTTTTCTTTTTTTTCCTTACGGCTCCAGATTACTCTTGGTACTTTCTTTATGAAGTTGATTTTTTTTCAATGTCTTCCCAAAACTCACCTCTACATGAAATAATAGGTCGTATAATAGCCTTGTGTCTCAAGCTTGGCTTTTATTAGTATTTCAAAGCTGTCAATTTTCATCTGAGAAAAGCAACAGGCACTCTTACTTTGTACTTGTGCTGTTCCTTAATTAATTTTCTTATTAAATTGCCAGTAATTAACATTCTCTGTCATTTAAAATGCATTTTTCATATCAGAGATTATTTATCTAAACGTGTTCAAGATTCTCTCATTCACTATCAACGTTATATTTTTTCTTTCCATTAGTCTTACAGGTATTTATTTCATCATTTGGAGTATCCTATAACAAGATGTATCAACATCCTGTAAAATTCACTATGTTTATTACAACAGCTGCTCATGCATATACCACAGGTGAGAAAAATGTTGATATTTCTGACTTTTTGAAGTGGGTAAGGGCCAACATTTGTCTGAAAAATCTTTAACAAATATAACGTAGGAGGTAAAAGACAGTTCATGAGCAGATGAGAAAGAAATAGTTCTTACCAATCACGGATTTCCGAAAAAAAAAAAGCTTTTGTGGGAAAACCAAAAGAAATCTTGTTAACATAAATGCTGTTCAGAAAATATTCAGCTTTTTCTTGCTCCTGTTCCCTGGAGTCAAGACATTTTATGAAGATATTATGACTGAAACAAATCTTCACCATAACTCAGCAAAGTAAATTCATTCTCCCTTGGAATCCTTCCTCTATTCTCTAGGAGCATGGCTGCAGCCCAGAGACCTGGCTGAGCAGCATTTTTAGCTCTGAGACAGGCTTGTCATAGGAAGTGCCCAATATGGTAGCATTTTTCTAGCTGAAGAATTCAAGATTTAGAGGGTTTTATATGGAATTAGAATTTAAAAGAATTACAGTATCCTTCATGAAGTGAGCTTTTATTCCTAGGTGCAGTTACAATTTTTTTATCTCCAAAAAAATGCATTCTGTTGAGGGGAAAAAAAAAAAAAGTGGGGGGGGGGGGGGGGGGAGGAAAAAACCCCCCCAAAAAAAAAAAA
>VYXD01013774.1:80539-90687 GCA_013397195.1 Hylia prasina | reverse complement strand
AACACCTCTCAAGAAACAAAAAAAACCAAACAAACCAATCAGATTTTGTCTGAAAGGAAACAGAAAGGTGTAAAGGTATATCAGTAGAAAAAGAAATTTTAGAATAATGCTAAATACAAGTAAGGATGTGTTTTAAAAGGAACTAATACAAGTCTAGCTAATTCCTGGGCTGTTAATCCACAGAATCTGATGACTGGTAACTCGGTATTTACATGAGACATCAGTTTACCTGTTCACTCTAAATAATCTTTATTATTTTTAAGTTTCAGGTATGTTTCAGCATCATTATTGTACCTGGTATATAAACCCCCACTTTTGGTCAAAATGAACCTGTCATTTTTTCAATTGCCAACAGCTTCTTCCTGTTGAATTAATGAGAATTTTGGTGAGTCTTTGGGTTCCAAACTGCTAAGACTCACTTTTTGTTTTTCTGCTTTTAGAAATTAGCAATAAAAATAGAACTTTGTTTACTACATGGCTGGAGTCCTGAGGCTTCTGTCTTCAAATGCCAAATGTCTTGCTTTGTCTAGGCAAAGCCAACTTTGTGAGAAAAACAAAACAAAATAAAGCCTGGAAGACAGCTTTTCAAAATGTAAAAATTTGCTTAAATTGTTTTCCAAGTAACAAATCCAAGGAAAAATATATTATGGAAATAATATCCTGCATTAGAAATTACTCACCAGACAAATTATAGGTCTTTTCTCTTATTGCATTCTTAGATTTCAGAGTAGTTTTCAGAATATCCCTAAATCTGAATCACTACTTTCTTGGAGCCTGCTTACGTCCAACTTTTTGTCACTGTGCATCAAAATTAAAATCTAAATTCGGTTAAATATGCTCAATTTGCAAAACTTTGGTTTTCATTTTCCTTTTTCTCTTTTCCCTACTAGTCTGGCATTTTTATTGATAACTCTTCATGATTCATACAGACTGGACTTTGCTAAAAACCTGGAACTCATCTTTTGCTTTTCTGACCTTCTTTTGACCATCTCCTTTTCTGCTTTTCTTAAGGTGGTCTGTTTGCAGTACACATCATCTCCATTTTGTGCAAAAATGACCAGATGACAGATTTGGGGTGTTAGCTCTCTATGGGTAACAGTAACATGAGCAAGTTAAACTACAAAGTCTTACAGGAATAATAATAATAATAATAATAATAATAATAATAATAATAATAATAATAATAAAAACCTCATGACAAAAAAAGTCTTCATTCATAATGAGTAGTTCCTTCATTCCTAAAAACAAGTATGTGTTGATGACAATGACCAAAATGCATGAAAAGGATGGACAGGAGTCAAACACAACAAAGACTGAGCCTGAAACACATAGAAAATGTTAAGGCTCAAGTTATGCATGGCTGAAAAATCAGAAAGCTGCAAAAGATGTTTTTCAGTTTTTTCCCAGCCCATGTGCTATAGATTGGGCATCTGAAAGTTGCAGAAATGGTTTTAACTTTTATCAGGCAGAAATGAGGGGAGATTCACACAGTTTTTAAAAGGAAACCACCTGTTTACAATTAATCAGAGAGTGGAAAAAGCTACACAATTTCCCTTCCGAAGACTTTAGTTTCACAGAACTGCTTTTCTGCATGCAGAATGAGCCCATCTGAAGTGTGGAAGAATTAATGAAAGAAAAACAGTACATAGAAAATGTGAAGGGTTGCTCTTATAGGTGAATGTCAAGGGGATAAGGGGTTGAGCAGCAACAGGATGCAGTTTCCTGAATTAAATGAAGAGTCTGCATGTCAAGGTCAAGAATAAAGTGATATTTTTACTTAGCTTTTTTCTGAAGATCTGTGCTGTCCTTTCTGCTTCTAGACCATAATGGAAAATTTGACCTTTCAAATCCTTTTCCCTAAATTTCTTGTGATAAATATTTCATTTAATACACAAAGCAGAATTCAATATCCTATTTTCAATTTTCAAGAGACAAGTTAGTACCATTTGCCATGCTTTCCAGTGCATGTTGAGGCTCTCATGCCTTGGCCTTTCATGCAGCCTTTCAAAGACAAATTAAAATTCATAATTCAGTTAACTTTCAGAAAAAAAAAAAAGGAATGGTGAAGTGGCATCATCTGGGCAAATGGGAGAAAGCTGTAAATAAGGAACTTGTATATCCTAATTATTGGTTTGGCTTCTGATTTGATTTGAAACCTCGGGCAAGAGGCAATCTTTCTGCCTCAGCTATTCAATGTCTGTAATGTGAAATACAGCTGTACTCTTCAAAGCCAGCTCGTGAGTTTCTGTTTCTGAGTTTTTTCAGACCTTCCTTGCCAAAGTGGCTGCAAAAGGCCCACTGAAAGCAGTGCTGAGATGGAGTGGAATGGGCAATGCTCATGGAAGGGCTGTGTGTCCATCCACCTGTTCACTACAGTGGCTTGTTGCCTGTGTGGGACCATAGCATCAGCTGCTCCCACAAACTGAGACATTTCATTTTCCTTACACATCCCCTGGTCTCTGTTTGCCCCTCTCCAGCTTGCAGTCTCATAAATATAATGATTAAAAATATGATGGTTATAACATATAATACCAAGCAACTACTAGTTACAAACTGGTTTAATTTTTATGTCCCAGCTCCTAAAGCACACATTCTAGGCATCTCAGCATACTGTGACAGCTCTATTTATAGATCAGAATAGCTGGATGGATAATTTCAAAGCAGAAAGAGATAACAGACATTGCACAATGTAAAGACTAGATTCAGCAGATAGATGCCAAAATCTGGTGGTAGGCGCAGCACCTCTGCAATACTTGAAGAAAAAGGTAATGTGCAAAGCAAAAAAAGAATGGAATAAGGAAAACAGTCTGCTTTTAATATAAATTGAAATAATTTCAAGGCACTATTTAAGACAAGTAGTAAAGAAAAACATTGCTATTTGCCTATTCCCTATTTTACTACAAAATCTAGAGAGAGGTTTTCCTTGGACTAGGATATCTGCATAAGACCATTTGAGTTTCATCTTTTCTTTTATCCACTGTCATAATTTAAGTTCACACTGACCTCGATGATGACAGAGATTTTCAACACACTTAGACCTAACTGTATTATTTCTACAGTAAAAACAACGAAAAGAAATGTGATTGTGAATGCATTCAAATACAGAACAAAAGCACATCTGTTATCTCTAAAAGTCAGTAGGCATGGCACTATCGAATTAAAATCTCATATATCACTGTCCTGTGAGACAGAGTTATTTAGGGGGTAGAAAATAGCCAAACATAAATGTATTGAGTTATCTTCTATTTACATGTAAGATTCATTCACATTTAGACCATATTTAACATGATCATTATACATCCTTTTGTTTGTCCTATACTACACTACCATCCTCTCAAAGCAGTATTTAAATTCAGTTTCCATGGCACCATTTACCTTCCCATGCTACTTGTTCTGTGTGCATTAGTAGAAAATCCCAATAAATGTTGCATTGCTGCACCAATAACTGAGTTAACAAAAGCTGTGGAAGGAAGCTGTAAACAAAGCAATATGTACCTTATTTCTTGATTTCTTGGATTGGTGCTTGTGGATTTTTTTTCTTCATCTGTAACCAAACTGCTAGATTTTATTTACAGCCCTGTAACATTCTTGAAGTCCAGCTGGATCATGCTGGATTCAAAGTAAAAACCTACAAGTTATATAGATGAGAAGTACTACTTACAAGCTTTAAGTACACTAATAAATTGAACAATGCTCAGGAATGTCTCCAGGCTCTTGTGCGTAGTCAGATGTGGATAAATGGTTATATTGGTCTGCTGTGTGTTTTTCACTCGTGCCATCCAGCAGAAACCCCCACATTCTAAAGGGGTTTCAGCAGTGGTGTGACATCAGAATGTTGCAGGAAGATGAAGAGATCCCTGCCATTTCCAACAGACACTTTTCATACTCACATCCATGTGCACTGGCATGTTTTGGAGGCTGACAGATTTACTAACAAAAGGTAGTTCAGATCATGCCACATGGTTTCATTGCCTGGCACTACTCCAGGGCATGTTTCTACATAGATGTAGATACATCTACCCCATGCAGGAATGTTAATGGCAGAACAGCTTTTAAAGCCATCTCACCATGTTGTACCAAGGCCAAAAAATTCTAACCGTCTGGCTATAATTTGTTATGCTTTTATTAAGATATTATATGTGAGATTTAATTCACCCATAATAGTACACATTAAAGAAAGTGTCTACTATGTGCTAAGCATCTGACCTGCCACATACCAAAAGATTTATTAAATACAGTCACTGGACTCTGTGTGGTGAGCTGAGGCCCCACTGACGCAATCTTTAATGACTGTCATGGGAACTTAGCCATCTTTGTCTGTAGGTATTTATATTTTACACTTTAACTCTGAGCTGAGTTCTGTTCTAATGCTTGCCAGCATTACCTGAGATTATTCCAGACATAAGGACATGCGAAAAACAGAGTAATTTTCTTGATTTCAAAATTGTAAGTGAAACTAAAGAATCAAATGATAAATGAAGAAACTATGGTTTTAATTTGTATGTGAAATCTTGTTCCTTCTTCTCTGTTCCAGCATCTTGGCTAACTTTAAGGCGTGGCAGCTTGCGGTGCATAGGTCAGCTGAGTTGTGTCTCTCCTTTAACACTGGGACTGGAGCATATTCCAGATCCTATTGATGTCCAGGAAAAAGAGCTTGGGGAAGGCAGGTCCTTCTAACATGCAGGTAGATGGAGCACCCACAGAGAGCTGGGAAGCACCCAAAATACTTGGTGGATACCTTCTATGTTTCACATTCTCCTCTCTCCCTTTTGCTGAGGATGGAAACCCTGGTTTTTCTTTTTCAGCCCTTTCATCCCAAATTCTTTCCTGGTCACAAGGAAAGTAACTTGAATAACACAGAACTGATTCACTGGCAAGTGGCCAAGAAGAACTTGGAGTTCTTCCCTTCCCTCTTCTCTCTCTCCAGTTGCCTCCTTTCCATCCTATCCACATTTTCTCAAGACCTCCCATTTAGGAAAATTTTATTTCTGATGCATCATTTTGTTTAATACATCATTGCATCATGGTTTTCATAAACAACCCTATAACAGGGAAAAGTTAGATTGGTTGACTATGTTTTAACTCTTATAGTTAGGAACTATTCCTGTTGAAGGTACCAAAACTCAATTTATTAATAGCATAAAATTGCTGTTTTTAAAATATCAATTATTTTCATAATAAATAATATTTTAAATTAAATGTGTTAGAATTAGCTATTTGTACTATTAAACTGCTAAAATGACCTTAGCCAGTATTTCTTTGATGACTATCACCAGAAACATTTAAAAATATTTATATATGAGAAGCATGTATTTCATCAGTAAAACCAGCTGACTTCATATTTTTAGTGAAGGCCCAACTTACATCCAGTGATTTTCCTTGAATTATTAGTTAATTTATTGTTCAAGTAATTTTGTAATTTCTAAAATGATACTATTACAAGTGTCTGAGTGCAACTGGGCACATAGTGGCATCCTGACCTATTTATAATGCTTTTAAAATATATTGTAATGTGTAATCTCTATAGGCTATGTAGCAATTAAAATGACAAAAAGAATAAAACATCCTCAGTCACACTCTTTCACTTATTCTACCAGTAAATGATCTAGAGGGTTAGCATATTCACAAATATATGTATTTTCTGCAATTTAGTGACAGGCGTGTACAATTATCATATTGACAGTTTCCCTCATAATATATTTGCCTTCAGCAATTTATGCTTTCTATAATGAGAAATCTGGCCATTTTATTACAGTTGGCACAAAACACTTAGATAATAGTCAGAGCCTGGAGAACAACATAAGATAAATTATCATTAATGGTGTAGCTTTTCCCCACTACACTTTTAAGAACTCAGCTGTGCAACAGCTGTTGCCAACTATTGCTAAAGAAATGAGGCCATTTTCTCTCTCTCCTCCCAACCTTCATCTATGAGATTTTCTTTTTACTTTTCAGCAAAAAAATGTGTCGACTTGTGAAACGCATTAACATGGAGGTAAAGGCAATCTGTACTACTAAATGTTCAAAAATGCATCCTCCAATTCTTTCTTCTTCTGGTTTTCCTTCTTGCCTTTTTTCTTTTTCTCTAATAGAAATATTAGATTGAAAGCTTTTATAATGAGAAGGGTGTCAGAAACTTTCTGTGTGATAATCTCCTTTTCCGTAGCCGTTCATTACTATCTACTACATCTCTGTGCAGAACCATACATACACTTGTGTGACTCTCATGCAGTTCACATGTTTACTCATAATTGAATATGTTCTGAAAGAAATAGGGCTCAAATCCTTGTTCAGGCACTCGTATAGATGTAACTGATGTGACATACTGGAGTTTAAGCAATCCTTTTGACAAAGAATTCCTATTTCAAACTTAAAAACTCATATTCAGGGTTCCCTACAAAGGGATCTGGATTCTCAAATCTGCTCTGAACATATACAAATATAATATAAATACCACCCCTCTATCTATGCCAGGATATAACCATATTTCTACATAAGTAATAATCCAAAGGTTTAGATCTCAGATCTGCACTATCTGTGTTTGTACCTATAGCACTATAGTGTTAGTAACTAATAGTTACTAACACTAATTTTCCCTCAGAATCTAAATTTTTCACTAGTTTTGTTCATCTGAAACATACTGTCCTAGGTAGGTAGTAGAAAGCACCTTAGTTCCATCAGGAGATGCAAGGTAGGAATTTTTTCACCTATCTTATCTACTCCCCTAAACTCTATTTTTCATCTTCTACACTGAGCAACCCTCTCAAGATATCTATAAATTTTTCTGAATTAAGACTTAAATGTACTAAATATTACCCATCAATTACTGGTCAGTTAACCAAGGAGCAAACAATTATTATAATACTTTTTTCTAATAGGTACTTCTCATCAGTGTATCTCAGATTTTCTGATGGAAGAGTTGATAATTGGTGTCACAATTCATAATTTACATATTGGGAAACAATCAAGTAAGGTTTGGTTGCTAGAAGTCATGTCATGGGCTATAAGTAGATCTCCTGAATCCCTGGTTAATGCACAGTTCAGATAAGCTATGAACACAAAAGAACCATTAAGACAGAAGCAATGAGTCAGTTGGTCTTCATAGACTGATAAACAGTCTCTAATTATTCCTCTGTTCCAACAGACAAATCACACAAAAGGATTTACTCTTGCTCTTTTATGCCAAGTGGAAACCTGAGATTTGGGATGGCTTTCCATTGAGATGAAAAAGAAGCAGAGGAAAACTCAGCTAATGTAATTTGGTATTCCTTTCACATCCCTTCTGAGACACACAGTGTTCAGGCTTTTATAGAAAAACCAGAGTAAACAGTTGGGCTCAAGGACTGTCTGTGTCTCACATTTATTTTCACCAGACAATTTGGCTTATCCAATGTTTGAATAGTTATTTACAAGAAGACATGTGTTCACTTGTCCATTCTGCATAGCTTATGTTTGTAAGATATGAAAAGCAATTAGCATGGTGATGAGTCTGAGCCAATAAGTTCTGCTGAGGGAGGGTGTATAAGCTTGGGTCAGCACCCTGGTAGCCATGTCCAAGTAGCTTTCATTTGCCTTGGAGCAGGACAGAACAATCTTGTGTCTATCCAGGAAATAGTGGTTTAGACCCAGAAACAACAGCTGACTCCCTCCACTTCACACAAGGTTTCTAATTATATTGCAGTCAGCAACAGCTCCTCCAGGTTGGTGTTTCCAGATGTTTTGCTGCTGCTGCAAAACCCTGAGAACAGGGTACAAATAAACAGGTGTGCTGAGTAAGCCATGCATAGCTGTAGTCTACATTCCCTGGTCTGTTACCAGTACTTACAAAACTACTTAAAAAGGTGGCTTAGGATGTGCATGTGATTTGCAGAAACATTAGATTGGTATAGACATACAAAGGAAGTCTCTTTTTGAACACCTATTATCTGGGTACAGCATCCAAATGGCTACTTTAATATGTCACTTCAAATTTTGATAAGGTGATTATTCTTGGCTGAATACTTCAAAGAATAACTGTGCTTTGAAGTGATTTTGAGCTTTTGCACACATCTCTGTAAAACAGCCATTACAAACATTTCCAGGAACATATAAGGACAACACACATAAAATATGTCTTGAAGGCTCAAATCTACCTTTGGGCATAAAAATACAGCTTTTTCTGAAGTCAGTGAATTTCATATCATCCTCACACTAATAAAAGAAAAACTTTCCCCACCTTGAGCCTGCTATTACATCCATTTCAAAAGCTCCACCCTAATTATGTTACCTATTTTCTGTCCCACCCAAGAAATTGTGTTAGAAAAACTTTCAAGACTAATGTTGTAGCACAGAGTTATATCTGGCCTGTAAAATGTACAGTCTAAATAAATCTTAAATGGCACAGCTTTCTAAAATGTCTGCATTAAGGATGATATATGTACTTGATTACTTGTACAAAAGTACTATACAGCTATGACTTGAAACAAGGAAAATACATGCTTGAATAGCTCTCAGTGGTAATGGGAAGACACTCAGATGCTGCTTTCAGCTGTTTCCTCTGCTTTTCCAATCAGGCTGCCATTTTACCTGAGTCTCCAGGAGTCCAACAAAGAAAGAAACCTTGACTGACTCTAAGTGCAGCAGATCATCTAGCAGAGAGCATTCCCACACAAGGCATGGTAGAAGAGCAGTGCTGTTCAATATTTGCCAGTAGGAAACGGGCCATAGAAAATCTGCAGCTATGAGGATCTTCCTTTAAATTGGAAAAAGAAAAATTCCAAAGCAGCTACTGGACAATTGCATCAGTAAAGTGATATTTCTCACTACTGTCCTCATGATATCTTTTTTTCCCTTTTGACCTCTCATTGACCCAATGATACATACGCATATTTACACTCTGTTAACAAATTCAATTGACTAAATCCAATATTTTTTTATATTCAGTAGGAAAAAAACACCCTAAAATTGTTTCCGAAAATTAATCAGGATGTCTAGCTACCTAGCCTCTTTTTCTTCATAAATAAATAAAATGAGGCTTGGGTCTTAAATTAAGGGGCAAATATCAAATTAAAAATTGTCATGAGGAAGTCGACACATAAACACGGCTGTTAGAGATGTAACATTGTATTGTAACAGAACATTGTATTGAAGAACAGCCAAAAGATAAATGGTCAGCTGTCCTGTGTGGTGCCTATACACTGCTTGCCTTGATGCAGGGACTTGACTCTACATCTCTCAATGATAGCTAAGTACCCTTACCACCAGGCTAATGTTATTTTTTCTCCAGTTTTAGCTGCTCCATCTTGTTTAAATAATTAAGCATTCAGTGACCCCTGAAGAGTGTCTTTCTCTAATCCAGTGACTAGGACATTTGCTTGGCAAATTGACCTGTTAATCTAAGAAAATATTCTGTAAAGACATTTATAGTCAATTCATTCCTATCAAAAAGAAGAGATTTGGGTTTTTACTCATCCCTGCATTAATTCTCTCAATAGCCATGTATCCTTTGATTCAGCACTGGTTGCCATTTTTCACATTGCCCGTAAGTGAGCCATTCTCTAAGCAGCACATTTGCAAAGTGTAACAAAATGTTTGTACAACATAAAATGGGCTTAACATATATAATAAAAAATGGATTTATTGCAATTGCTTCTGAAAATGTTGTTTTTATTAGGTTTGGAAAATGGCTAAAGATGAGTGCACATATATAGATAGATGCAAAATATGCACTTGATACACTTATGTATACTTGCTTGGTGTACACTTATAAAGTCTGAACACAGAGTTTCCATCTCTCATATGGTACCAAGTACCAAAAGTTAATATTGAGGAGTATGTAGACTGCTGTAGCAGAGAAACCCATTAGATATGGAGTGCCTCCATACAGTAGAGGGTCATGAACTTTGTTCTTTGAACCTGCATTAGGCACAACTCTAATTCCATTATGAACTTTATTATGCAGGAAGAATATCAGAAACACTGTAAGAATCCCATCTCTGCAGTGACACAAGAAGTTTGTTAGATGACTGCCAATCTCTTCCTAGCCAAATCAGCACATTGAATGCAAAGCAAGCCTGGCCCTTCCAGCGGCTCACTCTGCCCATCTCTGCTTGAATGTCTCTGCTCAAAGTGCAAAACTGTAAAAAAAAAAAAAAGCCCCTTTATTCCAA
>VYXD01013774.1:24477-80522 GCA_013397195.1 Hylia prasina | reverse complement strand
TGATGTTTACCTGTCTCCAATATTTTTATGTGGAAATTCATAAAGTGGATTGGGGCAGGCATGTCAATACTGCTGCAGTTTCCTCCCCAGGATTTGACAGGTAGCATACACGTGGGGATGGGCTGAAGCCTTCCCACCCGGGCTCCCTCCAGACAGCACATGGCCGTGTCCTAGGGCTCTTTCTCCAGAACATTTGGAATGAGAAGACTGCCTTGAGAGGGGACAGTTTAGCCACATACTGTGGCCCATTTTTCCTACTAAAATAGATTCAGTGAAAGAGGCTAAATAAATAAATTTGACAACTGTTGCAGGGCCAGATACAGTTCAAGGACAATCGTTACTTGTTGCTACAGCCTGCTCTACTGCCTGGCCGTCCCAGCCTGGTTTCAAGCCAGCTCCACGCCTCTTTGGGAAGAATCCCTGCAGTGCCTCCATGCTGGTGGCTCTGGAAAGACCATGGGGCAGCCTGCCCTTCCTCCTGCCCAGCAGACCTGCCAAGGGGCAAGGCTGTTGCATGAGAGGAAGATTCTGCATCATCCCAGCTTTGGCTCTCTCATCAGCCACCCCATCTTCTGCCCCCCCCAGAACATACTGAAACAAAGTTAAAAAGGCAGCCCTAAACACTCTATGCAAAGACCATGCCTGATAGCCTGGGCAGATTTTATGTACCTGTCCCTAGTGTTTTTCCCCGGGCTGGCTGCTGGCTTATTTTCCTATGCACAATTGTTCAGGAAGTGGCACGAGGCTCAAGTGATGCAGAGGTTGCCATGGAGAGAAGCTTGAGTTTGCACTTTATTTATTTTATTTATTTCTGAATGGCAGCATGCTGCAGTATGTAAAATCTGCATGGCTTGCTAGCACACAGGACGCCACAAACCTGGGGCTGTGTTCAAATACAACCTGTCTTTGGAAAAGCACAGTAAAAAGCCGAGCCTCATTTCCAGCTGATTTTATTTCCTGTTTGGGATTGGATTTCCCTGGAGACTCATGTCTGAATCGTCCACTGAAGCAGAATTAACACCTAGCTAAATTAAATGTGGGTTTGTTTGTTTTGTTTTTGTGCTTTTTTTTTTAACCTGATACAAAGACACTTGATGCCATTGCTGTAAAATATGCAATTTCAATAAGACATTCAACAGTGAGTGTAATATGATCTTTTATTCCTTTTTATTTATTTATATAACAACTAGAATCAGGCAGAATCCTTCTTGTTCCCATGAAAAAGGTTTAACTTGCATGGTAATATTTATAATTAATTAGCCACTGAAATTTATCCTTCAGCATTAGAATAAATCTTGCCATGCTAAAGTGACACAGGGGAAGTGTCACATTCTTTTTAGAGTCACTGTATCTAGTGATGCCAAAGCAGTGTTCAATTATTAGGTAAAAATCACATCCTGGATAAAGAATCTTTTTGTCTGTCATTCACTCCCTACCCTACTTTTGAAGGTTTTACACTAGCCATTGTTTGGAACTAAAAACTACAGGAAGATCTAGTCTGTATTTATACCATTGTCATCAAACAAAAAGTTTTGAAAGATAAGGTAATTTTAAAAAAAATTCTATGAATTTTGAGTGAGCTGAGGACATGGACATGGGAGGCAAGCCTTGTTCTGGCTGGACATTATAATTTTTATATTATATAGAAAAAATAGCTTTTCTGAATATATTCCTCCATAAAAATAAGTTAAATTATTTACAGAAAAACAGCATACTGGGTGTAATTAGAGATCTTAAAATTCTGCTTATGTCATTTGACAGGCTCAAAGACTGTTCCTTTTCCAGTGTTCTGTGCATTACCTGCTGCCTGGGGATACAGACATGCCATAGAGGCTCTGCAGGATGAGCACTATGTCTTTCTTCTTACTCACATCCCATTATATACTGCCAGTTGCCTTGGCAGTGCTAGTTATCTTTCAATCGGTTTTGTAGGTATTATATAGTTAGTCATATGCACAGATGATTAATTAAGCCAATTCATATCCATATTTAAATTCAAATCTAAGGAGCAATATTAAATTTTGTTCTTCTCCACAAGATGAAATAGAGGGAGAATCAAAGGATAAAATAAGGATAGATAGATTAAAAATAAGATTAAAATAAAGATAAAAGGATCAGTAATTATAAAGGGATGGAAATTAATAGATTGGTGACTCTGCACTATGAGAGTTATTTAATGGTCCACACACTTGAACTGTATTACAGAACTAATTTCAAACTAATATCTTTCATTAGCACAATATATGTACTTTCATTATGTCAAAGAAGTAATATCGAGCCTTCATTCTCACCTAAGAAGGTCATCTGGCCTGTTGCCCTTGCATGGGAGAGCAGGCCAATAATTCAGCTCTAGAAAAGTTAACACTGAACTTCCCAAAAATTTGCATGGGTGTCTTACAGGACTGAAGTAAGTATATGTCAGAGAAAAGCCCCTGAAAGAGCTAGTCAACAAAATGTCAGTTTTAAAGATACTGGAGACTGCAAAGGGAAAGAAACCCACTTAATGCATATAAATAATTTATCATACTATGTGCCACTTGGTGTGACCTAGATTTTAGAAATTAGATATGGCATTGAGGCAACCTTAAATATGGACATTGGTAAAATCAGCTGATAAGAGAAGTCTAGGATCCAGCAGCTTCTACTTTTCACTGGTAGCTTCTTTGTTGCTCAGGAAATGCCCCTTAGAGAAATATGGCAATATTTTTGAAATGTTACCATTGCTAAACTAGACTTCTGAATCCTTCCTAAGCTCTACCACCATCTAAAAATCATAGGCTAGGCAGCTGATTTCTGTTTGAATTTCCAGAAGGGCTTGATCTTTCAGTGACACTCATGATAACACACATTGGCAGCATGGGGTGCAGCACAAAGACCTTTCACTCCACTGGCCAGAATCTTAACTCTCAGCAGCTGGGAACTGCACCACGTGCTCCTCCCATTCCCACTCTGAATTCCCCAACACATCACCAGCTCTGGAGGCAGGCACAGAGAACTGCAAGGTGGCACCCACCAAGTGTGGAACAGACTTGCAGATCTCCTGCCAGGGACTGGCATTGGAGAGCCTCTCCCTACACCTAGTGGCATTCAGGATATTGATGGTAAAAACCACCACCCCATGAAACAGCCCTAGCTTCAGTTTTCATTATTTACTTTAACCTTTCAGGAGCAGATCCTAACATTTGATTTCTCTCTGCTATGCATACAGAGCCCAGCAGTGCACATGCAAGCAGCTGCAAAACACAGTTAACTGGTTGAAATTGCAAGCAGATTTCTAGGCTTCTCCTGTACAAGTTGACATAGCAGATGACATGTCAGCTTAAAAAATCATCAGTGCACTTGAATAGATGTATTTTTTTAACTTTTGGGGTCCTTTTTTTTTTTTTCTTAGCCATGATACCATAGTGGCATCCTCCAGGACCCTCAGAAACAGACTGTGTTGCTGTATTCTGTGCTGTTACAGACCAGCTACTTGGAAAGGGTTAAATACATCAGCCATTCTATTCAAGAAATGAACAAGAGTGAAAAATGCAACTCCTTAGAGATCAGCCTATCCTCTGGGCAAAACACTCGCATCAGTCATCGAGGAAAACAGAGTCTGCTTCTTAGAGGGTGACAAAAGGAAAAGAATCCCAAACTCCAACAAATATTTATTTGCCAAACAAACCTGAGTGAGTTCTTTGAAAGGAAGATCAAGGAAATAGATGATAGAAAGTTGATGTAAGCAATGTCTCTGTATTTCACCCAGGCATTTGCTAAGCTGTCAGTTAAAAAACTGGTGCGGAATTGATAAGACAGGAACAAGTACTATGTGGACATCAATTAAAAAGCTGTCTGTCATCCCAAACCAGAAAATGCTAAGTAATTAAGTAACTAGTTAAAAGCTGGAGAGTCAGAAGTCTTGACAAGGCATGGCCCAAAATCTGGGTTCATCCTGAGATTTTTTTACTGTATTTTATTTATGATTTCTTAGGATTTATTTCAAATGAATAAAATAAAAATAGATGAAGGAGGAGGAGGACTTGTCCTATTATGATTGTTACTGTAATTCAGAAAAACATCGAGATTCTACATATATATTTTTGTTCTCCATGGATTTTAATTTAATAGCATTGTACTTCCTTAGAAAGTGAATAGAAAAAGTCATCAAAAAATAAAAACCAGATTACTGAAAATTGTTTTTATGACTTGAGATCAGAGCCATGCTCTATATGCTGCACAAAACACTCAAAAGGATGAACAGTAAACTCTCTTTCACAGAAGTAAATGGAAACCCCACATATTGGTCTTAATCAAGCACACAGCTCTTATTCTAGGTCCCTACTCAAAGGCATGCCAAACTAAAGCTCAGGTAGTGGGGAACCTCTGGCAGTTCTGGAGAACATCTGGAGAACAGCTGAAATTCAAAATGCAACACAAAAACAAATAACAAGTATTCAGGACAAACCTGAAATTTTTTTGCAGCTTGAAACATTAAGAAATTAAATAAAGAAGAATGAGAGTGTTGAGATTCTAACTGAATGACATGATTCTGCAAAATCTCTTTCACTTTTGTCTCTTCATATATGATTCTTCATTTAACTCTGTGCAATTGCGACTTTTCAGTTTTAAGGGATGTCCATAATTCAGGATCAGATCTCTATGACCTGTCAGTTTTTTAATAACATATGTTCAACTTACATTCAGACTTCAAGAAAATGGGAAATTAAAAAAGATTAAAACATTTGTGATAGTCTAAAGCAAGGAATTGCACTGCCTAAAACAAATATTCATTTTTCCCTATCTTCTTATTAATAATACATGTATAAAGCATATTAAGAACTACAAAACACAAATATGTCACAGTTCTTTCTCTATTGCAGTATTCAAAGTCACTGATAGCTCATGAATAAGAACTTCAAAAGCTGTGTGATAATACACTTCCTACTACCTCAGCAATACAAAGAGCTTTAATCTCAAGATGATAGGTTTACAGAGGTATTACTTAAACATTAAAGTTTAATCAATATCCTAAAAGACTCATGTACAATGTAATTTTTAGTATACCTTTGTAGAACAGAAAAGACTTTGGATATGAAAGTTATATATTTCATGTTCATGATACAGAAATTTTCAAATTTGGCCTAGTTCACTATACATAAGCAATTAGACCAAGAAAAATGTGATTTTTTTCCCCCCTCCCTTACTTTTTCACCCATGGAATATGGAATGGTTCTTTACCAGTGCCATGTGGAGCTACTGCAATGTAAACATATTATCAGCAGCAAAGAGAAATGCTATTTTTTTGCTTATAAACAAAAGGAATAGCTGCAACAATAGTTAAACTGGCAGCTTTGGGCAGGTAATGGTACCAGTTCTATTCCTTGGTTGATATGAACCACTGTGGTTTAGCATGCTTTTTCTGACTGGCAGCTGGGAGGAAAGATGGAAGCAGCTCCTTCTTATGGCCACAGAGTACCCTCATCATCAGCTCATGGCAGTCCTCACTGTTGCACACTGCTGCATGTACATGATCCTAAATCCCCTCAGCTGGTACATCCAATGGTGCACTGAACAAATTACTCTTGGCTTTTCATTGGATGCTTCACCTTTCTCTACAAAGGGTACTAGGAGTCTTATTACTAATGGAAAGCTTTACAAAGACAATGGAAAATGAAAGAAAAAACCCTAAGCTAATATTAGATCTGATGAAAACCTCCAGGTACTTTTATTTTAAATAATGTGCATCTGTTTTATAAAAAGGTGGCTAAAGCATTTTAGTACCAGGGCTTTTAAAATATTTTAAATATGTGACTCAAAACTTCCAGAACCATCTCTAATCCCATACTACTTGAAAAGCTTCAAATTTCTAGGTGAACACATACAAGAACACATTTTTTTTACAATGCAGGTAACAAGGTTTTTAAAGATTCTTTATGAGAGATCATCACAGAAGACTGAAATTTGCTGTGAGCAAGTTTCCAGTTTGATGGGAAAAGGAAAAATCATCTTCCAAAACAGTTACATTAATCACAAAATTGTTGGTTTTGAATATTTTTCACCACATACCATCATTTTGTGCATGTGTTTGTATATCTTTGTTTTTCACTATAATATCTCAATGATAATAGAATATCTACTCCGCACTAAGACAGTGAAGGTTTCAGAATAAGGATCTAAATTTACCATGATACTTTTGATAATGCATATTTCAAATATTCCCTGTGCTTCCAAAATCTTGCTTGGAATCCTGGCCTAAAACATTACTGTCTCACTCCCACCTGAATTCTCTATGTGATGAGTAGTATCATAAACACTTGTAGTGCTCTCTTGTAAATTCAATAAAATGTTACAGATTGAGGTTTAAACTACAGTTATTCACACTTATGATGCTTCCATAACACTCTTTGCTGGTGGTCTCACCAGTGCCTCCATAATACAAGTGCATTTATTTAACATCAACCTAGAAGTTCATTGAGTCCAATATAAAACCTAGAAACATTGATGGGACTATTTCCACTCATTTCAGCTTTCTTGGGATCAGACCTGTAGGAATATAGCCATATTATAATGCTGCTTCTAGAAAGAATAATTTACCAGCCCATCTGGAACAGAACACAAATGCAGAATAAGATAGTATCTGTATGCGACATATCCAGTTCCAAAGACTCTTTGAATTAAAGTGGAAACAGCTGCATAACCAGAAACATCCTAGTGTACTGACTAAATATTAATCGTGTCCTGGGAGAACACTATTTTCAGCAAGAGCAACACAAATCCAATGCATTAATATTCATAATTATCACATGTATTATTAGTATAATTAATGTCCACTCATAAAGCCATAGGCATGGGTTTGCATAGGTGGGCTACCCATTCTCATGGTGAATGTAAAATCAGATGGACAACTGGGTTTGCGCTGTTGTGATCACTGATCAAAAGTTTGGCCAGTGGCTGGATACTAGTGGCATCTCTACACTTTAAAACTGGGGTCAGTTATTTTACACCTTCATTACTTTCTGGAGGAGGTGACAGTCCCCCTGTCAGCAGCATCAGTTTAGGGGAAAGGTCAATACAATGCCTATTATTACTGCTATTCACAAGAACCTGGCAGAGAAACAGGCTGACAATAAACTTGTGGTGTGCAAAGATAAATGTTAAGTCCTGCATCTGGCATGTAATAGCCTCTTGCCTCAGCTGAGGCTGGTGATCCATTGATTCTAAGGCAGCTTTGCAGAAAAGGACTTGGAATTCTTGGTGGATAGAGTTGAATATGACTTAATGGGGCACCCTTGAAGGCTTTCAAATATTGGACCAGGTTTTCTAGAAAGGTTTCAGGTATCTCCATCCTTGGAGATGTTCAAACTTGACTCTACAAGGCCCTGGGAAACTCCAGGTTGGCATCTCTTTGAGTGCAACATGGACCAGATGCTATGCAGAGCTCCCTTAAATTTTTTATTGTTTTGTGGGTTTAGATTTTAACAACCTGCTCATAAAAAATATGGAATACTATGCATTTACACTGATTGGAAAAGTATTAGCTCTGTGGCATACTACATCAACCTGTCTCCATCTTTTATGAGTGAATCTTGCGTAGCATCATATCCTGTTCAATTTTCACTTCATAAAATTGGGACAGCATATTTGTCATTCTTAAAGCAAGAAATAGTTTTGCAAGTCTGACACTGCAACAATGAATGCACAGCATACTCATAAGGCAGATATTTTCTAGCTAAAAATAAACAATCCTTGCATCTGTTTTATATGATTTAGTGACTGCCTTCTGCACAGGCATAGCACACCATTTGTAGCATATGCTCTTTGCTCAGTATGTTTAATAAATAGATTGCCTTCTGTTCATTTGATAACACAGATTTACTTGCCTTAAAAAATGACTTTGTATACCATAAGAAAATATAATGTCATAGAATTGGATTTAGCCTATAAAATGACATTTTTTGACAGTACCATGGAATTGAGGGGCAGATCCCTGAGTGCACACAGCTACCTGGAACAGATAAGTTTACTGTATTCATTTCCACTGCTAATTTACTTCTTTTCCAGTGAGCCTCTCCATGACACTCTGCTTACCATGTTTTCCATGAAACTGCTTTTTATTATACCATGGATTTTTATTACCTCCAGATTAAATATGTTTCAATTCTTTAGTTAACCTGGAGACTTTGAAGAGACATTAAAGACCATTGTGTTCTTGGAGGCAGACTCTACTGTGTTCTTGAAGTTCTTTGTTATGAAGATGTAATGTGTGCTTGTGTTTGTGTCACAGCATCTGTATAAATATCAAGCTTGTTCTCTGCTGTATGTTGAAATTTACTGTCTCTGCATGGGTTTCCTCCTGTCTGTCACTATGTTCTGGCTATCATCCACACTGCACTTTCTCTGGTTTTCTGGTTTTCTCTCTACTTGGCCTTTTTTCTTTCTGACTTACAACAGAAAATGACAAAAGAACATAAGCTATTATATGACACAAAGAATGTAGCTTCATGTTGTCTTTGGTTTTATTGATATTGCTGTAGTTTTACTATAACTCATTCTAATTATCCCTCATGTAATTAGTTATATTAATTTTAAAAGAGAAGGAGTGTCAGTACCTCCTAGGAAGTGATGACCCTTAAAAATACCAGTATGTACTGATTCAGTACAGTAATAGAACCCAGCAATTGAATTTCAGGTATTACCTGTATCCAAATAAAATGAGTAAAAATAAACACCAACAACTATTCTTCTAACTCACAGGTCTGAGAACAGCCACTCTGAAGTGCTGTGACTGAAGCTCTCTACTACTGAGCTAAAGTTCTTCATTCTCTGAGCTCTTCTACTTTGGATGACAGTTTTTCTGCTGTAGAACTCTACATTAAAAAGTCAAATAGTGTGAACTTTAATTCAGCTGCAATGGTGTTTTTCCTTGATTCTGAGAAAGTATAATCTCTCTCTTGAGAAACAAAGTATTAGCTGAGATTAAATTTCACCCAACCGTACTGATAACCATCCTGCAATGGACTTCCTTACTTCAATTAGATTTCAAAGCCACATTTGCAAGGATGTGATTATTCTGGACATTCTAAATTGGCTATATTTCACTTTACAGATTTTGTAAGTTGATGGAACATTAGGGTTAGTTTATTTGCAGTACAGAGTCCTGAATTTCTCTCTTTCCAGAGTGAGTTTGTGCCATACCAGTCATTCAAATACATTTCATTCACCTGCTGATAGTCCATAAAACAACACAATTTTATTGAGATCATAGTTTTTCCCTCTGAGTACATGTCCAAATTCTGAGGCACATAAATGCTCCAAAAACAAAAATAACACATTTGAATATTTAGTTTCTATGGAGACAAAACTAAAATGTCTAATGTGGGTTTATATTCAGCCTGATGCCTCACAGGTTAGAAGCACTTCATTAAGCCTTAGAGAGAGATACTATTTCATAAATAAATACATTAAAAAAAAGAGAACCATCTAAAATCCCAAATCCTGTACTTCTAATATGCACTTGTGTATTCTAGTTGTGTAAGAATTGCTGCTGGCAGCCAGTTCCTGTTTTTCTATTCCCACCATATATTAGAGACTTATTGATAGACTCAAGACATAGCTTGTGTCATTTTCAATAGAAAAATCTTTTTGTTGAAACATGAGAAAACTCAAAAGTCAGGACTTTGAGGCTTTTAGCTTTCACTCCAAGTGTTTAGAGAATAATAGCTACAGAGTTAACTGCTACAGATGCCTGATGCTGCTAGGTCAAAGTAATGAATGTTATTTTTTTGACCTTTTAAGCCAGAATCAGCAAAAAGCAGCCTGAAAAGCACAGCATCATGATTACAGCTGTAGAAGTACTCGTGAGACTTCTTTCAGGCAGTTGGATACAGAGCCCACTTTTAAAAGTGCATTTTAAATGGCACTCTAGTCAGTCTTAAAGATCATATTTGAAGAGGTGTTGTTCAAAATTATCATCTGCTTTAATGACGTTTTCAGAATCCTGTGCTTCTGCAAGCCTTATTAGTTAGCTTAATGTCTCAGTCTTCCTTCTCACAAACGGCAGGTAAAATACAACATGAGATTATCAGTACTGAGGGTTTCTGTAAAGAATTTTGCCAGGCTTTGATGATTATGCCTGAGCCAAATTCCATGTGATAACCATGCAAGTTGTCATTAGCACAGTGCTGGGCTTCAACTCAATCCCCAGCAGGGCTTTTTTAGCTCCAAGCTGTATCACATTAAATATGGCTGCAAGGTTTTTTGGCTTGAAACTTTCTCACAAATGACCAGCTCAGAGCCTGAACAAAATGGCTGTAAGTATAGACATCTAGAAGAACCATGAATTACAACTTGGGAGCCAGGCTTGGCCATCTAAAGTTGATCTAACTTGATATTTATACTATTAATCCTGTTTATCCACTTGAGGATCTGCCAAACTTTTTGTGTTAAAAAAGATTGTGTATCCACTCAGCTACAATTTATTATGCAAAAAGATATAAAAAGCAAAGAACAGCAGCATAAAGCTGGGTTCAGTGGGCAGAAGTTCCACTGCCATTGAAAGTGTTCCCAAGTGGAGGCTGAGAGCAGAGAGGTCCCTGCCCCGGGCAGGTCTGTGTCTGCTCACTTGCTGCTCGCTGGCTGTCTGCAGCTTGGAGCCAACACGAGCTGCTCCTGAGTCCCCTTTCAGTTGTGTTTCCCATGCCTGCTGTCAACACTGTGTTCAATTCAGCCTCCTTTACTGGCAATGAGTGCTCATAACTACTCTTTAAACAAGTGGATTCTCACTTACTAAATTTTCCACATTAAGGTTTGTTAAGCTGCAGACCGACCCAAGGAAATTCTGTACAGGCTAACAACATGTTTAGTTGTCTACCTATGGCACAGTGTTACAAAGATTTACCAGTCAAATAAATATGAATTTAGGGACTTTCACCTCCATTTTCCAGAGCATCATTATTATTAGTGTCTGCAACTGCCATTTCACTATATACTCTTATTTAGGGATGCCTCATTTGTACTTTTGGCATAGAATTTTAAGACCTGACTTATGCAATCAGGTTGTCCATTGGTTTGGCAGTTTGCAACTAACTGTGAATTCAAGACCCGATTTAAAAGGGAACAAAAATTACTAGAGATAGTTTGTGAAAATCAGAATATGGTAGGGAAATGCACAATAGTGAGTCTACTGAGGCAGAAGCCAGGCATGACACCGGGGCTGGCAGAAGCTAAGTGCCCAGATGGCACACGGGTATTAACTGAGCAATGCTCACACAGTTGCAGGGTAGCAACATCATTGCCACTCTATGGACTGTTATGTGGGATGAAAAGTCAGACAATGAACACAATTCATGGGGAATTAGACTTTACTATTTCCATTTGCCTAAATAGGAACTAATTTTGTGTTAATCATTAATTAGTTATCCTGATTAATTAAGACTTCCCTGTGTACCTGATACCTTATCAATTCTTATGCAGAGTAGCTGATGGAATAAAAATTTACTTATCATTCACTAAAACCCCAAAAATAGATTTTTATTACTTGGCTAGAATTCTACCAAAATACTTATATGTACTTTAGAAGCCCAAACATATCTTGTGTGTTTATTCGGCTCAACAGGAGCAAAACTCAGCTGCCTAAATGAATCTTGGCAAAAACTCAAATCCATACACAGTCAATGTGGAGATAAGTGCTATTGGGTGAATAGGCTGCTATTCATCTAATCTTAAAACAGACATCTTAAATAGGTCAGATGAACCTTATCCTGAAAGTACTTGCTTCTCTGCATTTACTGTAGACTCTGAGGTAACTAGCTTTGAGATACCTAGAGTGTAAATACTTTGAGTTAGGTGGAATGAATGTCACCTCTGAAAATCAAATGTAGAATCAGATACCTAATGTACAAATAAATCATGTCAAGGATTCCACAGTGAATTTCTTTGAAAAGAAAAACAAAATGAACCAGGCAAGTCTCATTAAATCCCAGCTGATTTTTTTTCCTCTTGAGTAAAACCCAAAGAATAAATCTTTTTTGTTTCAAAAGTTCTTGTTCTGTATCTCCAATGTAGAAAAACAGACTAACATAAGAGACAGACACACTAGTCACTACTTGGAAGCAGAGGTTTTCCCTGCTGTCTCCTCTTCCAAACAAGTTTTTCTGTAAGGCCCACATCTGGTCGTTGATGGCACAACCTCCCACACTTTGCCGTGACATACTGCAAAGAAATACCCATAGCCCCTGCCGTCCCCAGTCCTTGGCATTTCCTGCAACCAAACCTTGTCAGTTTTAACCCCGTTCATTTTTCCCCAGCTGAAGATGAATAGTTTCCTACGATGGTTCAGAAAGACTTAAAATTATCTTTTAGGAAAAAAAGCAGTGAAACTGCAAAGCAAAACAAATATGACAAGCAATTCTGGAAGGTAGTTACTACCAATATTCTCTACTACCTGTGTAGACTATTTCTTACTCCAAGCCCCTCCAGGAGATGAAACGTAGAAACTCTAACACAACGGGGAACCCTTATACCACAATGCCTAACAAGTCTGTGAACCCAGCATTGATTCACCATCTGACACATGCCACTGCACACCCCTGACACCTGGCCCAGCTCACCCAGAGCAGAAGGTGCTCAGTGTGGGCTGAGCTGCCCATATTGCAGAGTAATTTGAAGTGTGGAGTGCAGGGCACAAAAGGCAAAGGCTCCTGCCCTCCCCTTTCTTACACCCACCAGGGTGCAGGTTGTGGAGAGGCTCATGTCCAGAACTGCAAACTCAGAATTGAGAACTTCCAGCATCCACTGTCCTGCTGCAGGCTGTACTTCTCTACTGCCTAATGTATGGAAATCAGCTGCTGGGACTGACCTACTTGCTCTAAGGGAGGTCCTGTGAAGTCAGGGCCCCAGTTATGCTTTTACTTACTTCCATGCCAAAATCCGGTAATAAAAACTCAAACAAATCATCAGTGCAGTTTTTAGGGATTTTGAACTTAGTATCAGGGTTTAAGAACAGTATGAATTGCATTAACAATCCAGAAGAAAGTTGTAATAAATCTGGTCCAGAATGTCTATAGACTTATAAAACTTAAACTTTGTATACTTTTTAGAAATATTAAGAATATAAAATCTACTATGAAAATATTTTAAGACAGTGATAGTTATATTTTCATCTTGTCTTAACATGGCCAGAGCCTTATCTAACATTCTCTGCATATCTAGCACTGATGGAAAAATAAGTTAGACTTCAGCCATGTAAATATGAAAAATATCTCAAACACCCCAAACACCTCTATTTCAAGAAAAAAATAATTTACTGCATTGTGAAAATTGACTAAGATTTTGGTATCCACAAGTAAGAAAGATCTTTTTGGTAAGAAGGATCTTGTTCACAAATTGTGCTTTGTCTCAATAAATAAAAAACATGCCTTCAAAGACATAAAAATATTGAAACATTCATTTAATCATATCTGTAATTTTTATTGCAGACATGTCTCCTATTGCATAAAAAATGTGTTGGAGAGGTTTGCAAAAGGTCATGCAAATTGTAGGCAATATTTTAAAGACTAAGCACTAAAATAGAGAGAAAGAGGTCAAGAAATCAGAAAGCTATGATCTTAAATAGCAAAACAACACACTATGTAACTTTTTAGAGTATATGAGGAGTGAATAGTGTAACATCTATTCAGAGCATTAAATTCATTAATATCATTAAAATGCATGACAATCAAAAAACAGCTATAATCCACCTTGACAGAAGTTAGTGCATCAAGCAAATCCATACTTGGGAATCCTGTCACTTTCTTAATTGGAACAGTAACTGGGTTTTTTTGAAAGAGTGAAATGTATTCCTCATCTTAAATTATACCAAAATGTAACAGAAAAATTAGACAGAGCAGAAAGATTGCAGAAATGACTGGAAAATAAATGCAGCTGAAAGACAAGTTCCTGGTGACAAAACTTATTTAATTGAAAGGAATCGAATCATGCAAGGAAAGTTGTTTGTGAGACCAGGCAGGTAGAGTTGTAAAGCTTTTATTTTAAAAATAAGTCAGAAAATTCTGAGCTAGGACTTTAATATCTCTAGAAAGCTCCATAGATATTAGAGGGTGAGGGTGAATAGGGTTATCCTCAGGGTGCACAGGGGAGGAAAATGGCAGTGCAGTGTACCCTTTTCTCAGTCAATGTAAAGTGTCATGATTCAATTATCTTCAAAGTCATTACAATAATGCATACCAGGGGAGGAACTGCCCCCCAGTTCTGTGCAGGTCCTAACAGGGAAAACCTGGCAATCTGATGGTCACAGAAGAAACAAGTACAATAGCCAGAACGAGATAGTATCTCTGTAAGTATCTCTGTACCAGCGCAGACTTGCTCAGGATTATATCTGTATAGGCTCTATTTACATGCTGTGATGGTTTTGGCAGAAGTAGGGTTAATTTTTTTCACAGCAGCTGGTATGGGGCTATGTTTTGGCTTTGTGCTGTAAACAGAGCTGACAATATAGGGGTGTTTTTGTTATTGCTGAGCAGTGCTCACACAGAGTCAAGGCCTTTTCTGCTCACCTGCTCACCTCACCCCACAGCCCCAGTGAGGAGGGTGTGGGTACACAGGGAGTCTGGAGGGACACAGCTGGAACAGTTGATCCCAAATGACCCAAGGGGTGCCTCACATCATATGGTGTCATGACATAAAAGTGGGAGAAGAAGAAGAAAGGCAGGGACATTCAGAATGTTGCCTTTTGTCTTCACAAGTCAATGTTACATATGATGGAGACCTTTCTTGGGGATAGCAGAATGAAGTGCTGGATGAATTCTTTGCTTTGCCTGTGTGTGCAGCTTTTGCTTTACCTATTAACCTGTCTTTATTTCCACACATCAATTTTCTCACTTTTACCTTTTCAATTCCTCCCCTTGGAGGGGAGTGAGAGAGTGGCTGTGCTGGCTGGGGTTAAATCATGAGCTTGTGTAAATGAAATGAGCCTGGGCTATCACACACAGCTCTTGTTTGTACCACTGAAATCCTTCATCCCCTCTTCCACTTTCACTAATAAGATGCCTGCATCCAAACTATTTTTTGGGAAAGATGCATTGCCAGCCTAATACTTGAAACACACCCATGCACACACACACGGAGTGCTCTGGCACTTAACTGTGTGGATGGCCACATGCCAGCGAGGAACTCAGTCCTCAGCCCACATCAGTTTGCTGTGGCAGATGCAGTAACAGGCACTGGGCAGTATGGTTCACTGAGCTGGTGCAGCTGGGACTCAGACCAGCTGTAAAAAAAAGATCCTACAATGAGTTTGGATAATTACAGACATGGAGGAAAGGAAGGTTTGACCAAAGAAAAGTGAGAGGAAAAAACATTTTTATGACTACTTATATTTTCCTCTGTTACTGTGACAAAAATCCCAGCAATGACCCACCCAGTGCTTGAAGGCACACTGTACAAGTCTGGTGCTAGTTGATGCCTTGTTTGCCCAAGGAATGTACTTGCTCTCTGATTTTTTTAGATGAAGACACTACAGCATATCCATATTCCTAAAGAATTGCTTTCATCTTATAATATTCAATTACCTTACTAGGATCACATGCTTAACATAAATACAGTGTTCTAGGGAAAATTTCTTTTGCTTGGCTTATTTCTGGTCTCTTGCAGATAGACAGTCCTCTGTTCATTTAGCAACTACATAATTTTATAAAATAATGAGGAAAATATAAGTTTCAAATTCTGGTCTGTGATTTCAATGCTTTTCTATTAAGTAAGAAATAAACAGTTACAGTGGGTGCATCTTACATGATGTGGAAAGTGTTATGAGAGTGCAAGTAATTCTCTGCAGGAAGAAAAATTTTTGGCTATATTCAGTGAGAATATTTTATAAGATGTAACAGGAAATGAAGTTTTGGATAAAACTTAAGAGAGCTTGGGCTTCATTTCTCAAGCTTGTCTTAATATAGAGTTTTTTTGGCTACATATCAACTTAGAACAAAAAATTATATAAAAGTGATACTGAAAAGAGGCAGGTAGAATCTTAATTGCAACATGCAGAATAAACGTTTGCTTAAAATTCTTTATTTTTCCTGTAACTATATGTATTTAAAGCGTCGGCAATGGATATATAAATCAGATTTAAAGGTTGATAACATCCTGATTATGTTACAATTCAAAAATTGCCCAGTTAATTATGATGAAATAAATTTCCATTGAATGGTATGTTATTTCAGCATTTGCTCTTGGGGATTACTGCCCAATATTGTCATTAAAGTAAAGCAAAAACCTGATGGTGGATGAAGTATAAACTTTTTTTAGATAAGATGTCATAAGTATTGTATCTCAAGCACTTACATAAGAATTCGTGAGCTAGCATTTCCATAGCAACAGGCAACATAATTTAGCTAAGATAGCTGCTTTCCATTCTAAGGACTTCATTGTCACTGCAGTTTAGAAAATACAAAAGTATGTCTTCTAAGATTAATACAGTAAACAAGCAAAATGCTGGAAATGCTGAGGAAGGCATAGATTTTATTATAGATGCAGAACAATGCTTCTTTCTCTTCTCACCTGTATTTCATGAGATTCTCCACTATTTTCAACTCACTGCATAGTAATCTAGTTCTCCTTGTTGTGCAGGAGATCCAGTGAAAGGCATCTGAAACTGGTCTGTCTCTCATATTAGTCTGATTCTTTCTGGAATGTGCAGAAGCAGCCTCTTCACTGGCCAGTTCCTTCTTTCTCTCCTTCTCCTTTCAGTTACCAAAATAAAATTCACTTCAATGCAGAGAGTCAGCACAACATATCTGGGGCACCTGTTAAATCTCATATTGAGCCTACACACAGTTACTAATTTAACACACTGCTGACACACTCCCATAGTCGTCTTTTGCTCCCCCAGTGGTTCTGTGAATCTTGTTATTAATCTGAATCACTTTAAAGTGCTTTTTAAAAACATCTGGCTCCATATTTTTAAATTTAAAAAAAACCCCCCAACTCTGTGAAAAAAATTCAAAATAAGAACTTAAAATGACAGCATAACTAATATTCTCACTAAAGGTACTCTGAAATTTCACACTTGAGTAGCTGTGGTCTAAATGGAAAGATCACAGGGAGCACCATCAATTTTTACCTACTGGAAGTATAGGATTGCAGTCTGCTATCCTTGCCTTGCAAAGAATGATGTCTTATACTATTTTCTCAGTGAAGCTGGAAGAATTCCTTTTGAAGGAGAAATCTGATTGATGTCAGCAAGTGAATCACCACCTGTCCATGGGAAATGGATGCTTTTGAAAGAAAGCTATATTGGACGCTGCATTTGATGGACTCTGTAACGCTGTGATGGCTCTCTCTGAAGTTCTCCTGAGCTGAGCCCTTGACAGGGACTCTAAGGCTCTCACCTCCTCACAGATTTTCCTTACTACAAAAATATGCAGAAGGTAAAAACACTAAGTTTTTTACTTCACCATTTAGACACGATATTAGGATGCATATAATTTATCTGACTTATAAGTTATTATCTCATTTTGGCAAGTGCACCAAAGAGAAACTGGCACAGGTAGCTGGAAAAGCACAATCACTTGTCCTGTGGGTACATGATTATTTGTCAGGAGCAAGTCAGGGATCAAGAGTAAGATGCAATATATTCTGCTTATAAACTTCACCTAAAGAACAAACAAAGTGTAAACATGGCAGTTAGCTTCTTTTTTCCAGCTAAAGTGCAATGTATTTCTTACAGCCAAAGACCCTGACACAGGGAAGTAATCCTCTATTTCTACATCCATCCAAATAAACATGTACTACCTAGGTATCATTTCATTCATACAAACTAATTGCGTATGTTCTAGCACTTTGATGAAGGCTTAAATGTTTAGCTGATATAAAAAGAAAAAAGCACTACACCTACCAGAGTAATTATTACAAGGGTATTTTTATCCTGCAGTTGAACATACGCAATAAATGAGCATTAGATTATGCTACTGAAATAGTGCCTGAGCCTTTATTATTCTACAGGACAAATTCTGTAATCCCCTCTGACAGACTCATAATCACAGCAATAACCAGTTCTTGACCTGTGAGGCAGGTTAAGTATCCCTGCCAAACCACCAAGAATAGTAACTATTCAGTTTCGGAAAAATTGATTAACCACCAGAACTGTAAAAATTCATCTCCATAATAATTAACAGTGCCTAGTCTTGGATGAAAATCAAATCACTGATCCTGATAGGTAAGTCTTACACTACCACTTCCAATTTTATGATTTCAAGAAACACAGCCATATTTACTCAGAGGTAGAGACAACCAAGGAAAACACCAGCTCCTATCATCTCTGATCATTATGATCACGTCCTTGGCTAAAAGCTGAATAAGGAAAGAGTTCTAGAGCAATGTCAAAAATAAAATTTAAAATCTATCAGCAAGTTTGCTTTGAGGCAGTAAAGACTGCTTGTGGCATTTTAGTTTTGACAGTGTCATTTAATATTTTCATGAGAATGTGTTTATATAGCAGTATGATTTATCATTGTCAAAAATTTTGTAACAGCTAAGAAATACCTGACTCGTGATCTATGCAATACTTAAACTTCTGAGCAGAATCTGTTGGCTTAAAGAAAATAATCTGAACATCTATTCTCCTTGGATAGTTTTTGTAATTCACAGCTCCAGCTGCTCATTTCAAGAAAAGGAAAAATTTAAAGGTCTGAAATAAAGATATATTTTAAAATTATAAATTTAAAAAATATTTTGAGGTGATATAATTTTAAGGAAAATGATATCTGATAAATTAATATCTAAAAAAATTAGAACTAAAATAGAAACAATTTTTTAAAAAATCTTTTTTTTCATACAGCAAACAACTAAAATTCACTAAAAAGTGCTGCTGGACCATTTTATTGGCCACTGATGATAAAAAGAGTCATGATTTATATTGTGTCCTGTAAAACTGATATATTTTTATATATATTTTAGGAGAATGTGTACTAATATCAACTAATTATTTTGTAAAATAGTCTAAGTACAACCTTCAGCTGCTACAAGCTGGCCTAAACAAGTAGCCAAGGAGCAACACTAGACACTACATAACCACAGTAAATGCAAAGCCCATCAATACACTATATTTAATATTTGTCTATTTAAGAAGCTACTACCTGATGAATTTTCTATATTTAGCTGTGAAAACAATCTGCATTTAATCCATGCCATCCAAATGAGGAAATTAAAGACAGCAGGTTTTAGATGAGGAGTCAAAGCTTGTGAGAAGACAAGCTTAGACTGCCAACAACAACAGGGTTGTCCTCTTTTCAATTCAAAAATTAAATTATCCTCATTAAGGATTTGCCTTTGTTTCAAATTCCAATTTTCTATCTTTCTTCATATGAGTTCTATAGGATTAGTTCTATATGAGTTCTATAGTGGACTATAGGATTAATTTAAATCATCTGAATATACTTCTTTTAGAAGACTTTAGTATTTCAGAGTCTTCCTCTGACCTGTTTCTCTTAACATTATGAAGTGCTGCAACAATCTGCTGCAGCACCACAGTCTAAACAGAGAGCTAAGACTAAGAATAGTAGAATGACAGTTTGGAAAAATGGCTGCTTTAATTGAACATTGGGGATAATTTGACAAACCCAATATCATAAATACTGTAGCTCTTGCTGCTCTCAAATAATTACATTTCAGATATTTTAAAGGGACATGCTTAATTAAGGAAGAATCAAGCCATGACTTCCTGCATTGCAAATCAGAGTTACACCATGTAGTTCTGCAGTATCTGGAAGAGTCCAAATATTTTTTTTAAATTTATTTTAGTTCCTTTAAATTCTGTTTGGTGGTAAGAAATTAGGTATATAATTACTCTGATTCATCCTGTACCCTTAACGTGAAATACCCTAGAGCACTTAAAAAAATAATTAATAAAAATATCAAAAAAAGAATTAATTAAAAGCACAACTAAAAAATTAATCATTAACTTCACATTAAACAAAATCAAGAATTGTGCAGAACTCATTAAGACTTTGTATAACTCATATAAATGGCTAAGAAATTACTAGTAGCACCTGTGGTACCTCTATATCAACAGCTCTTTTTACAGTTCTTGTTAAACAAGTATGAATCATAGCTAAGAGCCAAAGAAATGAGACCAAGTAACCCTAAAGAGTAAAATAAACTCATGAGGCAAAGCATCAATACCATATGTTTCTGTGAGATTGTGTTCCTAATTTCAAAGGAGTATGTAATTCCTTCCCTTCTGAAATTGCCATATTTTCAAGAATAAGTGTATATTCCTTTAATTTTTGCTTTTTACATATATTTAGGTGGAAACTAAACAGGTGAAATTGACGATATAGAAATAAACATTTGAATACAGGAATGAATTGCACAACTGTCAAGTTCCTGCATGATTCTGCACTTTCATTTGTTTTCCCATCTTTGTAACTCCATGACTGGGTTCCATCCTAGAGCAAAGACACACCAGCATGGGAAAGCTCAGCTTTCCCAGAACACATCGGTATCCCCACCTCAGGAAAGGTTTGCTCAGTGACATGCAATCCTCATTGCTCAATCACCCAGAAGAGGCAGGCTCCAGAGCAATCCAGACTGAAAACATATGAGCTGCTTTAGACCAGGAGCCTGAAGGAGCTCAGAAACAAAAGAAATAAAAAAAAAGTTCAATCTATTTGAAATCATGTTTTAATATCCCTGCACCCAAGTGCAAATTACCAGAGCAGACTTTTCATGTTGGTACATAATCACTCTTTTTTTACCTGCAGGACCATCTGGAAAACTGATATTCTGAACAGCAGGACTATGCACAGTTACATCCCAACTAAGACTCTAAAGGCAGGATCGGGTACACACACATATTTTCTCCTCATGGTTTTTATTTGAGACAAAAAAGTCAAAAATTTATAAATTTAGATCAAATCAGTACTAGATGAGTACAATAAATGAAAGATGACTTATTTTTAGTTTGTGATTCTGTCCTTTCAGTTTTACAGAAGCTCAAAAGGGGCTCAGCTGTAAGTGACCTTTTAGTTTTGTTTTGTTTACTGGCTCATAGTACTCCACCCTCTTATGGTTTGATGACTTTAATTTTATGTTTTGGTTTACCATTTTTTTAAATCAAGCTTATCTTCAGCTTAAGCTGACAGATCTTACTTTTTTTTGAACATTAAAAATAATGTTACAGAAACTTAGTAGAAAGATTAAAAAAAAACCCCTCCAACATTTAGCAGACTCAATTCACTACACAAGCATTTCCCCAGATAAAATCAAGATGGTAGTTAGCCAAAACCAGCTGCAAAATATTATTTTATCCAAATTTGTTCTTCAAAAATCTGTCAGTTCTAATCAACCAACACTGAACTTTGATATTTTGTTGTTGATACTCTTGAACTAAATTCCACTCAGTGTTATTTGTCCTAAGCCATCCAATCTTCATTTTCTACCCAACCTTGCACATGCTTTAGCCAAAGGCAGAGAAAAAGGATAAAGATGAGACCTATGCTTCTGACTCAGTACTACAGTAACTGCAAATAATATGGCTGAGAAGACACAGGTAAACTTTTATTTCAACCACAATACCCAGCATTGGTGTACTGAATGAAACATCCATTTACGTTTTTGACCAAGAAGATCCATGAACAGGAAAGTGCACAGTTCAACAGGCCATTAACTAATTCATGAAATGATGCTCATTATATAGACAAAGTGTTATTTCTTCTGGAAAATGAGCAGGTCATTGACCAACTACTTTGATCGGATACACCCAGGAATTAGAATGGATATTTTGAGTTCATATTTGATTAACATTTGAGACACTCTTTCCCTAACCACTTCCCACAGGACTGCATATGCCAAGTTCTTACCATAGCTCGAGCTATTATTCAAAGACCTAAGAATGCTCATTCCACTTAGCACTAACTTAGTTTTACTGACAGTGCTGAAGACAACAGTCTGTTCCCTAGACTATTAAGGGAATTTCAGAAATTAAAAAAGAAAAAAATATTGACGTTGAAATCTAGCATTACACTGTCAACAGTGAAGAAGTCTTAAAAAACCAAAATCTTTGTCCCTGAGGTATTTCAGAAAGCCTCGAGCCTATTTAGATGAATTGCAACAAACCAGCATTCATCACTAACACAATGAAAAACAAAGTCTGTGGATCTTACCAACCAGTTGGGTACTTGGGGGTGGTAGTAGGGAAAAGAGAAAACACTATATGGTAAAGCTGAATTTGAAAAAAAAATAAACCACAAAAAACCACACCAGAGATGAAGAGGATGCATTTGGATTACCTACTCTAAATTCCTAACTCAGCTGGCACCTAACTAATTTTTATGTGATCCGGAACAGGAATTCATGGGTGTTCTTCACAGGCTGTGGAAATCAAAGCAGACAACTGCTATTAACTATCTCCACCATGGAGCTCCTCTGTGTTAAAGATACATTCTTGATCTTCTAAGTGAGCTAATACAAGATATTAATTATAGGGATGCAGTCTGAGGAACACATTTAAATAGGGCTTTCAAGTCTATAACCTTTTATTCATCTCACTCCTTAGAGACACATCCTGGCTAATTCTCCTTCTTCTTTGGACTAATAATCACCCAAAACTCAGTGCCCGCCCAGATTTCACCAGATTGAAACTGCTACATTTCATATGCTGCAAAAAGAGCATTCCCTTCCACCTCAAATCTCATGTTACCCACATCAAACTAGGGAAAAAATGCTCATTCCTATTTTGTCAGTTACCTTTTAGGGTTACCATTTGGTGTGCTTGACACAGACAATTACTGTAACCTGAACTGTAGCTAAATCCTTAAAAAGGGAGAGTTAAGAAGGAAGTGTTATATACAAATAAAAAAAAGTACTTTACTTCTACATACAGCATTTACAAAATTCTACATGAATATATTCTCATAGTTTGTGAAAAACAGGGGTTCCTAGGACAGCTGTCAGAAAACCAGTCTTACAGTGTGAGCCTTAAAGAGCACAACATATTCAATTTACCAGAAGTTGAAAGGTACCTTGACTACTGTATAAAAATTTTTAGTAGTCATAGGGGTAATAAAATTATGATAGTCTATGAAAGAGGCCAGGTTTGCAGATCAAGGCAATAAGTTCATTAGGCCAGGTGGCACAGCTTTTCTGCAGAGACCTTTCAACAGGTCACTGCAGTTTTTCACAGCCACTTGTTCAGAAAGCACCTGAAAAAGGGGGAGTTTTCAGTGTTGCTGACAAAGGCATAGCAAAAGGAAGACTGGCAGCTGAAATTAGACAAATTCAACCTTTCCACAACATTTCAATTTCCTAGCACTAAGGGTAATTAAATATTGGAATGGCTTACCAGGGGAGCTGGTGGACTCGCCATTGCTTGGAGCTTTAGGACGAGATTAGATATCATTGTAAAAGAGATGCTTTAATCCAGCTTCTGGAAGTTCTCAACATGCCCATAACACTTGCAGCTCTGCATTAAGACAATGACTATAATCAAATCTCATACTTTAGGGTTTCAGCTAATCAACTGCAAGGGTTATAAAGAATTTTTTTTTCCCTTCACATAAAAACCAGACAGATACTTTGGTGTGATTTATATTCTGATCTGTCTCTGAAGTAGCAGAGATTGTCCAAATCTACAGAAAACGTGGGGCAGCTGATGCAGTTGCCAGTGGTGATAGGAAAACTACTTCCTTTTAGCCTGAAATTTACAAAGTAGTCACATCCAAATGGGAACTCACATGAATTTAAAGTCACCTAGACGAATGCAAACCCCTTCTACCCTGGAACCTGTATGATTAGCTCAGTGCAGAAGCAGGTTTGGTCTGTCTGCCCTGCTAAGGGTCTGGCAGAAGCACCCAGTCAGCATTTCACTGCTACATTTCACATTTCACACTGCTACATGACTTAAGGAAAGGAGTCATTTCATGGTCTGCTCCTGCAGAGCACTGGCCAAGGGTCAAATGAAAAACTATTGGATCACCATCCTCTTAGAGGTCTTGTTAATTAATCCTGCTGGATTAGCTCAAAGGGTGTGCTTTTTTCCAAGGTGAGATAAATAGAAATCTCAAATGAGTTTGGTTTGTGTTTGCTCAGCGTGAGATACAAATCACCTGTTTACACACATATCTCAGCTAATTAACTAATTGCTATTAAAGATGCATGAATAACTCCTTGCTCTCTCCTATCTGCTGAAAGTTAACATACTTTAGTCTGACTAGATTAATCATGTTAACACATAGATGTTGGGATTTATTGTTCTGTGTTTTCCATATATACATAAGCGTCCCTTTTGGTTTTTAGTTTAGCTACATCTGTAACTATACATTCTGCACTATTTTAGCAGAATACTATAATGACTTGATTGTTAAATGTAAGTAAAGCTCAAGGCAAGAAAGAACATTACCCCTTTATGTGAAAAGAGTATGTCTTAACTCTGTCAAATAAAGCATAAAATGAGAGATGGCTCTTCTAGTGATTTCTGCGAGATGCACAGTAGCATGTTCATATTGTGAGTCTCCAAGTAAATATCTATTTAAGTCCACACCAGGCTTTTATGCTTTTTGGCTGCCTATACTATTCTCTTACATCCTTTTGACAGTTTGTTAGATTCTAAGATATTTCTGTCTGTGCTAAATAACAGGCCATTTGATGGATTTGTGCACAGCTACACCTGGAATGTAATGCAGGCATGTAAATCATCTGTTGTGCAGTTCAGGACATTTCCCATGCAGAATAAGGATGATTTCTCTTAGCCATAATTCTGAAGCATACATAAGGCACTGTTGTCAGTATTGCTCATTATGATTATGTTGTCATTTTACAAAGTAAGAATGGGACACACCATGACAGCACCATCTAGTAACATAAAATATTCATGCAAAAACAAAAGCAGACTCAGCCTTTAAAAAGTAGAGGGGGAAAAAAAAAAGATACACTGATCCTGCTTGTCTCAATACCTATTTTGGTGACACATGCATATATTTGCAGCACTTACAAGGATCAAATTTACAAGATGGCCCTAATTAAGCAGTATGTTATTCCATGGGTATTCTTACTCAAACCAAACCAAAATACTCAGAATAAGGGTTACCTCTTCTGGGATGAAAATTATAAAATCTGCACTTACAGTCTTCTGAATTCTCAAACAGACTTCACTTGTTTTGCTGCTGTATTTAAATACAAATAACTGACAGAATCTGTACCCAGACCTGCTCCACACGGCACACAAATTTCATCATGATGAATATCTAAACTTTTTTGTTCTGTTGGTCTTTTTTTGTTTTACATCTTACAGCATACCTAATGCCTACGGTGCAGGAATGCTTGGAAAACCTCAAATGAATCTACTGTCCCATAATTTTTAAAGAATCTAAAGATCTTTAAGGAAAAACTGACGGAGGAATATTATACTATATGCTAGACCCTTTAGAAGCCAATGACATAATAAATAGTAATATCATTCTAATGATAAATATCATGACAAATTTTGACTAAATCTCTCTGTTATACAAATATTATGCCTTAGTTTTCACAGCCAGTTCAACTGAAGGATTATTCAAGAAAATTTTGAGTACAGAAAGAGTGTGCATATTTGCAGTAGAGATTTACTTTATTTCAGAAAGTGCTCATTTATATTCCTTCTGTGCCAAAATCTCTGACTAAGTTACATAGAAGTTCACATGATTACTTAGCAATGAATTTACTGCTCTTGTATTTCTGCAAAAAAATTCCCAACTCAAAATGTTTGAATTGTAAAGTACAGTTGCAAAATTCTAAAAAAATTAATTGAATGTACTATTTTTAAATTTAAGTTCCACACAGCATAAAAAATTTGCATGTACAGTAGAATCCAGTGGATTAATGTTATTGTGCTATCATTTTTTCTTGATTCTCTACTGAAAATGCTCCTACTACTCAAAACCTCTTTCCTACACACTTCTAGTAATAAAACTGGAAACTAAGTCTTGTATTTCTTGAATCTTTGTTTTCCTTAAATACTGATTAGTAGGGGTTTTTTACCTGCCTTACAGAATCACATGCAAGTTTGAATAACTTAAAATCTTTTCACTGGGAATTGTTTTGGAATAATTCTTCTCTCCCCTTGGATTGTTTACATTAATGATATAATAGTTAACATTTAATGGAAATTTTCAATTCTATTCTTTAAACTTGTCCATGTAATAGCTACCTTTTCTTCATTTATCTGAAATCTAAAAAACACAACTAATAGTACAATTTTGACACATAACAAAATACTGTCAGAAGCACACCAAATAAATTTTACAACACCCCTTTCCCCCCACCCTCCAAGAAAACTCAGTAAAATGAGTATAAAACAAACAAATAACATAATCTAATCTAACTGTCCACTTTACCTGGAAATGCATGCCCTGTTAGAGAATCCAAATCTGAAATTAAAACAGTAAAAAAATAATCTTTAACACTAATTTAATATTAAAAAGCACAAAAAATCAAAAGCAAACCTGGCAGCAAATATCACATTATCATCAATATAAAATTTTTATCTTATATATAGAAAAGCAAAACCAGAAAACTTAAATTACATTATGAAGATTTTCTTCTCCTTAGTTTTGTAAAGATGTAAAATATTATCTTAAGATGAAAGCTTGGAACACTATGAGAAGATAATTTATTTTACTGTTTAAGACAGACATATCACAATTAAACAGAAATGTTAGAATACTTTATAAATGAACCTCTGGTTTCAGAAACACAAATCTTGAGTATAAACTTTTGTTCCACCTTTGAAAATAAGAACAATATTTAGAAAAGTGCAGAATGCTCTTTAGATTGTACTCTTTTAAAAATATTTTCTTTTGTATCACAACAAATAAGAGCCTTAATTTTGTCTATTCTAGTGCTCACACTTTTTTTTTTCTTTTTTTTTTCCCAATCCATCTGTTTTAAAAAAGAGAAAAGAACTGGATTTATTTCTAGTGACACCATAAAGCATAAATGAGGGCTTCACTTGTAACTCCCATCTGAAGAGACAGCAGAAAGGAACATCAGTGATGCTGAAGGCATCAGAATGGTCCCTTCTAAATGTGCACTGAGACCAGAATTCCATCTTTGAAGTGCTTTGCCCCTTTGGAAATTCCAGGCTCAAATATTTGCTTGGTAACTTTGAGGAGTTACACTATTTCCAGAAGAGCAGTGGAGGCTGATAAAGTACAGTCAGTACCAGCTGGGATTGCTATTGCATTGCCAGGGTGAAAAGGTTAATTCTCAGACACACATGGCCAAAAGAAACCCCTTTTTAGACAGTGTTCTGTCACACAAGACAGTGTGATGAGCCCATTTGGAGAACAAGTCCTGTTGCTAGGGGCAGTCCACCAGGTCCCAGTGAGCTCACCAAGAAAGTGTGAGACCCTCAGACTCTCCTTCTTCCCTTGGTATGACAAGCAGGATCACAGAGGGGTGCAACGGCTACACTCTTGGAAAAACACCATAGACAGATTGTGGCTGACCAATCTACTCTAGTATGTGTTTATAAATGAGCTTTCTTGTCATTTTTAGGAATTGATTGTATTTACTAGCAGTGCCTGGAAAAAATATTTTAGTACTGTTAATAAACTACTTCATTAAAAAGAAAAAAAAGTTGTTTTCTTATTGCAACAGGCAACAGATACAAAATTCTAAGTTAATGGTTTAGGCTACAGAAATTATGAACTTTTTGTAATGCAGTAAAGAATTCTAAAAGTCATTGGAAAAATATTTACCAATTAACTCCTGGAATTGCAGAAGGAGCTCTTTAGGCAGGAGGAAACGTGTGCTTGGCTCTAGTAACTTGTAACAATTTAGCAAAGGCGTTTCCTGAGGACTGTGAACATGCTTAGTTTTGTAAGTGAACACAGGAGAAAACCAACCCAAAATGTAATAAATGCTCTAGAGAGAGTTGCTTTCTTAAATCCAAATTGCTGAACAGAACGAATTAACTAACAATTCCAGTATGTAGGGTCTCAAGCTTTACAATGAAGTACAGAGAAAACAAAAGCATCCTCAGGGTTTTTTCTTTCAAGGTCTGAGGGACAGAAAAATGTTGTTGCCCCCTAGGAGTCCATAAAAACCACACCAAAACCAGATTATGCATAAATGGAGCACCTAGCTGGGCAATGACTGCTCCCTGAAAGCACAGAGACATTACACAGCTATCTTGCAAATCAGAATCACTCAAAAAAATATCTAATACTTGAACTGCTCAAACTGCTGTCACTGTGCACATCCTGTGGCACATCCTGACACAGAAATAAGGTGTTTGAAAACATCTGTTCTATGTCATTAATATAAATATTCCAATGCAAAGCCTGAAGATCCAAGAAAAAGAACAGAAGAGGAAAAAATTTTCTTTTTCCTATAGCAGTGAAAAAATATTTACTCAGACACTGGGATTGTAAAAAATAGAAACAAACAACCAAAAAACCCAACCAACCAAAAAACCCAAACTAAAACAAAAAACCCAAACCAAAACAAAAAAAATTGCAGGTAAGTGAATGCAAATTAATTAGGCTCTTGTCCCAGCATAAAACCACACTACTGTGTAATACTTTGTGTTAAGTTGTTGATATAAACTGTGTTTATTTTCTTACGAGTCAGCCTACACTAACTGAAAACAAGGTAGTTTGTCACCCAAGCAGTGTCCTGTGTGAACTGCTAATCAGACCTACTTTGGTAGCTGAAACCAGAAGATTTTATGGTATATTGAACCCACAAATCATGACCCACATGCCCCAATTCCATCATTACATTTCACAAAGAGTGATATGAGCTGACATTGCATAGGCAGGCAAGGTAAAGTTTCCATATAAAGACAAATGCAGTGTGCAACATTTCCCTGCTAGTCCAACACATGAAATTACTGCAGTTATAATGAAATGAAACCTTTGCTGAAACAACTGGAATACTTAGTCTCTGCCTACGCTACTCTTCTATGGACTCCAAGGGCAGCAGAAAAATCATAATTTCCTGTTATTGTTAAGAACATTTCTCAGTTTCCTTGACTGATTTTCAATTAAGTAAACCTTGAACAGATGGAATCCAATTTTCCTCCATTCCATTTATTTAGTGAATTGCCCAGATTTTTTGCTATTCACTTTTATTTTCATACATAAGACTTTCTAAGCAGCAGGAACCTGAGATGAAAGTGGAATACATAAAAGTGACACACACTTTCATCCCCTTTTTAAGGCAACATAGCTAACATGCCCACATTAGCCATTATCAAGGAATTATACTCATGAAATCCAGACCTGATTCATACTACAAGTCATTGATTTAGGTAATAAAACTGGTGATTTGACAATAAAGCCAATTTTGAATTTTAATGCAAAGCATGTTTTTTAAAAGGGAATGAGTGTGCACTTTTTAGCAAGCAGTATCTCTGGTATACCACATATTATTAGCTCAGTGCAAAACAGACGTTGGAGATGGTACAAGATTTTCATGCCAATAAAGTAATTATTTTTTCCTAGAGTTGATTAACAAAGATGTAGTCCTCTCTGTATCTTGCCTCCTAGGCCCATTCCTCCTATTTTACAAACTGTTCATTGCACAATGCACTGCTGAGCTTTTGACTTCTCCTCTCACGGTACTCCTCGTTCTGTGCTCACAGTAAAATATCAAAGCACTGTATGGCTGCCACTGGCATGTGCTGGCAGAATACCAGCACAAAATGAGTGGAAGGGATGACTTCTACAGTGCACAGGAAAACACATTTAAGGTGCAGAGCACATTTAAGTAATTTAACATTAAAGGTTCTCCATGGCACTGGCAGCATGATGTAATACCAAACTATCTCTGGGAGCTGGTACCTGATTAGAAAGGTTAGAAGAAGCTAATGACCGCTAAATTGTGCTGTCTTGAAAATACAAGATTTTGCTCTGCTTTTAAGTGTTTCAACAGCGACTGTCAGCAAAAAATAAGTGTCTCTGCTTTGCTAAATCTCCAGTTAGACAATCTTATTTTATTACGAGACCCTAACTGGGCAGCAGAACTCAGGAACCCTTGCAGATGTGCACAACACCTGGACCATGAATTCTACAAAGCTCAGGTTTTCTTTAAACAAGATGAGTGGAGTGAAGTGCAGCTGCTCATAATATTTGGAACACAAAGGGCTGGTTGCAAAGAAGAGAGTGAAGAGTGACATAGAGCTGCAGTGGCTGAAGATGAAAAATGATTTGCATTAACTAGAAGTTACAACTTAGTTTTGACAGTCAGGTCAGTGAAGACTATTGGTACCTAACTCGGGATTGCATCGGGATGGTGAGTTTGGCTGCACCAAGATCTGAGGGTTAATTTGGTACTACCCAAACCTAAAGCCAGATGCTAAAGGAGAAGTAGGTGAGTAATCCTTTGCATTAGCCTCTAGAGGGGGAGGGTTTCCTTCAGATCCAGAAATTATGTAAATTATTCACTGAAAAACTGTTTTTTCAGTAGAAGCAACTCTTGCACAGTCCTGTTGCCTCAACTTGGGTTTCCTCTATTTCTATATGTCACTATGATCCTAACCTACTGCAATAAATCTGCTTTCAGAGTCTCTCTTATTTTCAGTTAGGTTATTTGCATTCATTGGCCACCAGTCCTTTAAACAGCACAATTACAATTTTAATGGAAATGTAAACCTCTTCTGTGAGAATTTCCCTTACAAGAAAAAAGGAAGACCGTAAAGGTTGCACTCAAGAATTCATAACAACGCAGTCATCACTCACCATCTTACAAACCTACTGCTCACTTGTGCTGGTATTTGGAATTAATTTTTATTTTTGGAGATATTTCAAAGAAAAAAATCCAGCTGGACAGTTAGTTATGAAGAATTATCAATATGGCATTTGAAAGGCTATTTACTGCTCTTATTCTATTTGATAGTATTAATTTTTTGATAAAAAATTACATCATATTGAGACAGGTAGATTACATTTATGCTGCTAACCAGCGTTTCATTTAACCAGCATTCCTTCCTGTGCTACCATTAAAAGTAAGATTCAAACTTACTTTTCTTCAGTAGAAGTGTTTTGTTGTGAGATAAGTGTCTGAGCTTCCTTTAGCTCCAATGAAGTAGTTGAAATTGAGTCAATTAATTAAATTGAAAATTAGAAATTAAACTTGTACAGAAGAATAGTTAGAACAGCCCTTTCCATTGACAAGATCTCTAACTACAGTGTGAGCTTAGACAGCTACATATCTACGTAACCTGTAGTGTAGGTAACTGGAGATGAATCTCACCACAAGAATCTTTCAGGAAAATAATCAACATATATGGGTGTGGATCTGAGACAGTCACAAGAATAAAATGGGAATGATATAGATGTGGAAAAAATTCTGTTTTACACGTAGTAATTTTGATGCCCTCAGATGTCTAAAAAGGCTCATTAAAATAAATCCTGGACAAAAATAAACTTAGTCCTGTCAGCCTCTAGTGCAAGAATTCACTGATCATTTTTCCCCTTCTCTTAAAATCATATGATAATTATACAGGTTGATACTTGCTACTTTTTATTTTGCCTTTTGATTTATGTTATTCCAGGAAGAACTTGAACAATGGTTACAAACTGAAACACAAAAGAATTCATGTGAACACCAAGAAACACCTTTTTTTTTCAGTCATGAGAGTGACTGAGCACTGGCACAGGTTGCCCACGGAGATTATGAGCCACATATGGCTGTAGTGTTGACAGAGTAGGAAAAAGGAGTGAATTATTCCTGATGAGACAAATGAATTGAGGGAGACAGATCACAAAAAATATTGATTAGGGGAGCTTTATTAATAAGTCTGGTCTCTGTAATAGAAAACATCTGTTATAATTAACTGGTAATCATTCACACTGGCCATTGAAGCCTTTGCACACACAGCTCACCTTGTACTTGCACACTCACTCAAAATTTTCCACAGTGCATGACTGGGAGGCCAACACAAGCTGTCTGCACGGAGGCACAGGATCATAACAGCACATGGTGGCTCCTAGGTGGTTTCCCAGGAAGTCTCTCAAAGGGTCCTTCACTTTATCACATGTACCGTGCAGCCCGGCCACATGTGGCAGCAGCACCTACCCTGGCCAGCTAAAGTTCCATCATGACTTGCTTCTCTTGTTCCAAAACATGTTTTCCTCATTTCTTTACTCTGTCTCACTTTAAAAAACTGAAGAAAAACAACCACTAAAAAACAAAACAAAATAAAACAAACAAACAAACAAAAGAAAACAAAAAACCCCCAAACCACAAACAAAAAACCCCAACCAACCAAACAAAAAACCTCAAGAAACAGTTTCCTTAGATTTTGAAAGCCATCATTAATCCATTTTCTTTGGCTGGTGATCTCAAGCAATTGGTCTGCTTCATGCTTCATGAGGCCAATCATGGCCTCAGGACTAGTTTATCCAAATTCAATGCAGGGTTTTAAAGAGCATCTTAAAATATGTTGTAGAGCCTATAGCTGCATACAGACATCTCAAGATCAGAACATTAATGCTTTCCATAGTAGCTCTCATCAGGACACTAAAAGTACATTACGGATGAAATCCCAGCCCTGGTTTCCTGCATTGATGGATGCTGTACTGACAGCAGCAGCAGCACCCACTCTCCACTTGAGTGCAGAGACTTTATTGAGGCAGCACTCACCAGCTCTTTGAGAGCAATCATGGAGTACACCTATCATCTGAGGTAAGGTATACTGTAATTTGGACCCTGTGGAGTTCATCACAGCTTTACTGCCTCATATTGAGCCAGGATTTCCCAGTGGACTACCACAGGCATGCCATCCTCACCACATGTAATAATCCAAACACTTTCAGAAAGGCACACAATATCATCTACAGACACACTGTTATGTAGATATGTGCATTTATGTAAAACAAGCATACAAAAGAAAAAGTTTTTAGAAAGGTCAACGCAAACATTATTCATGCCTTCCCAGTGACTTCCATTTGTGTAGCTGGCTTAGCCATGGAAGAGGTGAGAGCACCTCTTTTACCTAATGCCACTTTAGTGTCTTAGCACATCCACAAACCTTTTTAACATCAAAAGCAATTTTAAAATTAAGTATGCCTGATCACTTAATAACCAACACCTTTATAATATAGAATCATTTAGGTTGAAACAGACCCCAAATATTGTCAAGTCCAACCATTAGTCTAGCACTGCTAAGTACACCACTAAAGCGTGTCCCTAAGTGCCACATTTGCACATCTTTTGAGCACCTCCAGGGATGGTGATTTCACCACTTTCCTGGACAGCAGGTTCAAATGCTTGACATCTCTTCTGGTGAAGAAAGTTCTCCTACTATCCAATATAAACCTGTTTGCTCGTGCCCTATCACTTGTTCCTTGGAAGATGAGACCAACTTCCCCTCACTACCAGCTCCTTTCCCTTCACTACTGCTCCAGGCCCTTGTAGTGAGTAATAAGGTTCTTCCTGAGCCTCTGTTTCCCCAAGATAAAAAAACCCAACTCCTTCATCAGACATGTGCTCCACACCCTTCACCAGCTCCATTGCCCTTCTCTGGACATTCTATAGCCCCTCAATGTCTTTCTTCTAGCGATGAGCCCAGAACTGGACACAGCACTCAAGGTGCGGCATCACCCGTGCAGAAGGAAGATCACTGCCTGGATCCTGCTGGTCACGTTATTGCTGACACAGTCCAGGATACCAGAGCTGCCTTGCCCAGCTGGTCTCACTGGTCTCACTGCTGGCTCATGTTCAGCTGCTGTCAACCAGCACCTCCAGGTCCTTTTCCTCTGGGCACCTTTCCAGCCATTCTGTCCCCAGCCTGCAGCACTGCAGGGGGTTGTTGTGATCCCAGGGCAGGACTTGGAATTTGGTCTTGTTGGATCTCACACAATGGGCCTCAGACTATGCATCCAGCCTGTGCACATCCCTCTGCAAAGCCTTCCTACCCTCCAGCAGATCAACACTCCCACCCAGCTTGGTGTGGTCTGTAAACTTTGTGTACTCGATCTTGTCACACAACTCGTTGATAAAGATACTAAACGGGACTGTCCCTAATACTGAGCCCTGAGGAACACCACTCAGAACCAGCTGCCAGTTGGATGTAATTCCATTCACTACAACTTCTAGGCCTGGCTATCCAGACAGATTTTTACCCAGTGAACAGTGCACCATCCAAGCCATAGGCTCCATGTTTTCCAAGAGAATATTGTGGGAATGGTGTCAAAGGCTTTTTATTTGTCCAGGTAGACAATATCCCTGAAGGAGATCAAGTTGGTCAAGCAAGACATGCCTTTCATAAACTCGTGCTAGTTAGGCCCTGGTTGTCCTAGACTCACATTTGCTACCTTCCAGTCACCTGAAATTCTCTGCTTAGCCAGGGCTGCATATAATTGATGGAGAGTGAGCTGGTGAGCACTTCCAACAGATCCCTCAGTACCCTTGGGTGAATCCCATCCAGCCCCATAGGTCTGAGAGTGTGAATGTTGTATAGCAGGTCACCAACCATTTCCCCTTGGATTATGGGGATTTCATTCCACCCTCTGTACCTGTATTCCAGCTCCAGAGCCTGGAACATGGAGAACAGCTGGTCTTGCTATTCAAGACTGAGGTAAAGAAGAGATTAAGTACCTAAGCCTTTTCCTCAGCCTTTGTCACAACATTCCATAAGAGGGGGAGGTTCTCCTTTACCCCCTTTTTGTTCCTGATGTATTTATAGAAACATTTTTATTGTCTGTATTATTTTATTGTCATTACATCAGTAGTCAGACTAATTTCCGGTTGGGCTTTGGCCCTTCTAATTTCCTCCCTTCTTAATTTCATGAATCCTTATAGTATTCCTGAGTTTTCTGCCCCTTCTTCCAAAGGTCATAAACTTTCCAGTTGTTCCCAAGTTCCAAGAAAGGTTCTCTTCTCACCCAGGCCAGTCTTCTTCCCTATCAGCCCATCTTACAACACATGGGGACAGCCTGACACCTGAATTCTCTAGGTAGTTGTATTTATAGCTCATTTTTTTAAAGGACATTTGTAAATTTATTCCAGTCCAGCCAGAACTGCAGCCTGACCATATCTAGGATCTGTGGAGCTGTGGTTAGTACAGTACTGTTCTTGAGCTAATAACCTAAAGCATTAATTTTGGGCCAGAGCTGATTTCTGTTCTCAAACAGCAAGTGTAACTCTTTCCTATTTTTCTGAATAATATCACAGTGAAAAAACCAGAATTTTCAAATTCAGGAGATGGCTAGCACAAGCAGCCATAGGTTATTTATACTTACTCAAAATGTAAAAATCATTATTTGTACATAGAGTTTACATATTTTACAGAAAATAGATGGAAGATATTTGAGAGTCTACTTGGATCTATACATTCAATCACCTTTCCATATGAAATGTTAAAACTTCAATTTATCATACATTGTCATGGAACATTTGCATTCCATGACTCAAGAAGTAAAGAAATAATACACCATGATATGGTGATATCATGACTCTCAAAAATATCAAGATATCAAGTTTTTGAGACCAGAAAACTATAAAAATTAAAAATATGCCAAATAAAATTCAAACCGTGTATGTTATGTTGAGACATTTGTGAAACAGCCTGATGAAACTCTGAAAGTGGCTCTGGGCAAATGAGGAGTCTCAAACAGAGATTCCACAAAATCACACCAAAAAAGAATAAAATAGAGAAAAAACCCCTATTTCCAGAAAAGTGAACTTCAAGATAATATTTCTGCTCAGTTTCACTGCTCTTCCTTTCTAAATCTGCTTTCATGAGAAAGGCAAGAAATCCTGTGAAATTCAACTGTTTCACTTTATGCTACTAATCATGTCAAATAATATGACATATCTTTCAGAAGCTGCTTCTTCATGTCAAATTCTTTCAGTTTATCTCAATCTTTCACTTCTGGAAATGCCTCTTCTTTCCCACTTTCCCTGATTTTTAGTGACTTCATTTTTTCCTTGAAAATTATAGAATTGTAAACTGTTGAATCAGAAGGCTTTTCTAAACAAAAGATTATTTTCTCTCATTTTCAACACAGCATCAGCTTCTCTTCCTCTAAATCATGTGAAATTGCTTTCACATTTGTGTTCAGCTTGATCTGGTCTTTCATATATCATTCATTATGTTCTACTAACCAAGAGACAGTAGTTTTTCATACTCATTCTCCTGCCCTTTTTTTCCTTTTATCAGATAAAACAAAGCAATTTTTCAAGCCTTTGATGTCCTGCCTGGTTTCAGAAAGACTAAATAACTATGTTTATACATTGACATATAAAATACCAAGTCGAGCTTTATATGACGAAGCTGACTCAGTGATTTGCTAAATATTAGGACAATTCTGGTTATACTAAACCAGCTGAGTCTTCTCAGGACTGGAGCTATGCAAAAGCTAAGGAGGAAGGGAAAAAAAATACCAACCAAAAAAAGCAGCATCTACTTAAGTAGCTGTGGCTTGATCCAAACCAACAACTGCAGGCCACGCAGCCACTTGCTCACAGCCCCTCACCTTGGTGGGTGGAGAATCAGAAGAAGGTAAAATCTGTAGACTGAGATAAGATCAATTTAATGACTGAAACAAAGGAAGGGAGAGGAATAAAATCCCAGAAGGACAAGTGATATAATATGCAGTTGCACCTGCTGACCAATGCAGTGATTGGTCCCACCCATAGAGTTCTCCCAGTTATACACTGAGCATGACATTGTATGGTCTGGAATATCTCTTTGGGTAGTTTGGTCACCTACCCTGGCTGTGCTCCCTCCCAGTGTTTTGTGCACTTGCTCACTGGCAGAGTATGAGAAACTGAAAACTTCTTGATTTAGGGTAAACACCATTAGCAACTACTAAAAATCAGAGTGTTATCTATATAATTCTCAAACTAAATGCAGAACACAGCACTGTACCAGCTAATAGGAAGAAAATTAACTCCATCCTAGTTGAAACTAGGATAGTATCCACCTTCATTCCATATAATTTATGCCATGACCATGTCCTACACTTTCCAGTACATGCCAGTAAACCATCATTACTCTTCCAGTGCCTTGATATATATATTTATACACACATACATTTCACTTAGTTTTTGGGCCATCCCTAAAAAAGTCCATTAAGTTCATTTAGTTCATGCCTTTGGACGTCATCTGTTGTTACAGCTTTTCATCAGGGTAGGAAAAATAGAGTATAGTGCTGAATTGTTGCATGAATATTGGACCCAGCCAGTTGTCCCTCTTCTCCACCTGTTTGGAGGCAGGGCTCCTCTACTACTGGTAGTAGGATTCTCCACTTTTTCTAAAAATGTATTAGAATCTGCTTCCATTGGATCAGGAATATAAAGCTCTAGTAGTTACCAGTGCACAGTGTGCCCTAATGCCATCAGACTAAAGGCAGAGCCCATTTATATTTCTGGAGTGACAGCAGCTCTCTGTATTGGAGGCTGAAATAAGTGGTGAAAGTGGTGAAAGCACTGCCTGGAGTGACCGGCCCAGAGGCTTGAAACCATGATGGGGTGTGGTTCCTGTCTCATTCACTAACAATGGCCAATCTCTGAAGCGGTAATTTAGGAAAGTTGTCAATGTTTTCAGCGATAAGACACCAGAGTTCTATCAGAAATACCTGCAAGACACCCTTTAATTTCATAGAGGTAAGAATTGCATTGATTCAGAAGGAAAAGACCATGAAACAGGAGAAGGGATTTTATGGGGAATAGTTTGTGATAATGTAATTAAAATCTCTATGCACAAGGGAATGAAGTAAAGCCTGAATTGGCTTTTGCCCACAGGCATTTACAGACTTGATTGCTTCACTTAGTTGGTTTAGCATCCTTTCAACACAGTTTTATGCTTTCAACATTGTTCATGTGGAATATAACCAGAGGAGAAAGTTATTTCATGTTATAACTCACTGGAGTCAGTGGAATTATTCCAGTACAGAATATGGTTCACTATCCAAAGTATTTGATTTTTTAGAATTTAAATATTCATCTATTAGATGAGATAACAGCTAGTTGTTCATAACCTAAATCCTAGGTATGATTCTTCTGAAGGTTATTGTAAAATACATGAATGTACAGTTCAGAGTGAACAAGTTAATTACCATCTCTAAATCAAAGATACAGATCTGAGCTACAAGTTAATTCTGGACTCTGGCATGCAAATAGGCAAGCAGCCAAATTGTTCTGGGTCTCTTTCACTTTGACCAATTTTGGCTTTGAAAAACTTTTCTACAGAAAATGCTTTGCTTTTCTCTGGAAAACACTCAGTTTTGAAAAATCAACATTTTCAAATGGAAGAAAAAAAAATCAGAATTTTTTTAAAAAAAATGTATTTGAAGCCAAGTCTAGTCTGCATGCGCAATTTCTAAATGACAAAGCCTTCCTTTCAAATTTTATCATTTCTATATATTATATGTTCTGGAGTTTACTTTAACAAAATCTGTAACAATAGGAACATTACATTAATTTACTTTTTTTAAAAAACAGCTTTGATATGGAATTAGATCTGCCTCCAAAATTAAGTGGTTGAGCTTTGTAGAAACAATGTTTTCCCAGCTGGCTATATTATGAATATGAACCTCAATGCAACATTAACATTTGTATCATAAGAGCCATAAAAAAAAACCCCTTCAAAACCCCCCAAATCCACAACCTCACAACTGTGGAGAGCACCCACAAATAAAATGAAATGAAATAAATTAAAATAAAATAAAATAAATCATAAAAGAAAACTCAACCCCCCCTCCAGTAATGCATGTTTCTAATTGCAATCTTAATTTGCCTTTGTATCATTGTTTGGTCAGCTTATTTTACGGCATGCCTGTCAGGAAATTTGGATATGCTATTTAAAAACAAACAAACAAACAAACAAACAAAAAACCCAAACAAACAACCCCCCCCCCCACAACAACAACAAAACAACCTAAAACCCAAGAAAAGCAGTCCGAACAACTTCTGATTCTTGTCTTGTTGTTCCACTTTGCATTATCCTGAACCAATTGAATATTGTGAGAGGATGTGTTATAAAAATACTAAGATACATAATTTTTAATACTCTTGCTTTAAAAAGTAAGATACAATTGTTTTCGGGCAGTTATCATCAATGAGAAAAGGGAGCTGTTTTTTGTCTCCTACAAATCTTGCAGTGATTTAGTTGTTAGAACTATTTCACTGACACAAAGTGGAGAGGATAATATCTATCTTTCATATTTCTTAGTTTAATTGTCTTACTGCAACTGAATGTGACACACAGTGTAAAAAAGTCTAATTAGGAGAGAAAACTGAAGTCAGCAGCCTCAGGCAAGACAGTTTCTTAGAACTGGCTTTATAATCTCAGTAGAGATACCATTAAACTTAAATTACTTTGGAGTTTTGTTTTCTCAGGCAGCACTACAAAACATGTTTTTGAAGTCCATCTGTATTCTTAGCAAAAATTTATAGCTTTCTAATTCTTCAACAGATTTTAAATAAATTCAAGCAGCATTTCACCCAAATTTATTCCATAGCATCAAGAATTTGCTAACATTGAGAAGTTTCTGAATATGATTGAAGGTGTCCCTGTCAAATGCACCCTATATTCCTTCAGGTTCATCTCTGTACTAAGATAAACAAACAGTATAGGCTCTAAGCAATTAAAGTGGCAAAAGTGTTGTTTGCTCCCACCCCTAGAGGTCCCAAAGACATGAAGTGTCTGCCCTCACATTTCATGTTGCTGTTCTAATGCTCCTCTTCCCTGCGAGAACTTTGCCTCTTCATCTTCTCCTCACACATTATATGTATAAAATATACTTAATTTATCTTCAAAGAGATATTGGACATGGACAACATATCATCTCTCCTCTTCCAGCCTTTGCTTTGTGGGCAACCATCCTGAGGGAGCAGCAGGATGTTATGGCAACGTGAGTGGCAGGTAAATTAAACCAATGGCTTCTGATGGCCAGAAGTTTATTCCAAGTTCTGAGTCAGCTGTCTTCTGTCCCTAGATTCAACTACAGGATATGTATGTGCCCTAATTCTCGTCATTATAAGGTTTCCTAATTTTTAACAATGTCTTCAGTATTGCACATGTACCTTTGGGCGGAAGAGACTCCATTATCTTGTTGTTATTTTATTGTTGCACCACAATAGAGACTTACACCACTCTTCTGCCTAAGGGCCAGCTGAATGAGTTTGAGTTGTAGGATAAATCTTGGATTCTAACCTACAGGGACCAGGTGTCAGCAACTAAAGCACCACTGCTGCTGATTAGATACAGAGGTCAAGTATATAAATGGATCTTTGCATCTGGGTTGCTGCATATTCTACATCTGATATGTTGTCTCCTCAGAGAAGATAAAAAATAATCAGGCATCACAAAGCAGAGAGTCCCCAGCCCTTCTGATTACATGCCAAGGGATTCACTTCATTTAACTAATTATTTTATTACAGTTTTCTTTAGACAAAAGATATGAAAAAATAATATTAAAAAATATGGAGAGGTTGTGTAAACATTCTGCTAAACTTTATCCCTGCTCATGAAACTAAATTCTTAAAAAAAAAAAAAAAAGAAAAGAAAAAAAGGGAAAATATTATGCTTCATGTTTGTTTTAAATTTTCTCTCTACTAAAATTACACCATATTGGCTAAAGGTAAAACTGTATGATCAGTAACATAAAATCCTTCAAAAAGCTGATATCACATCAATCTCCATTACTATCATTAATATATATTATATCAAATCCTGTGAGGGCAGTTTTCACAATGATACCTGATAATTTGATGCACAGGACTTAAAGTAGGTATTAGAATTAAAAATAGCTTTAAAAAATAAAATTTAAATTTTGTATTACATTCACCAATGCCCATAGTGAAAGAGTTCTCAGAGTCTCAAGTAAAAAAGAAATAATTTTCTGTACAAAGACATAGCAAAAGTTGGCCTTTCTGTTCTTTAGCAGCATGTTAAAGTTCTCTTTTATAATACAATGTACAAAGGTGACAAAAGGAGATGCAGAGAAGCCAAAGAAAGGAGTTCAGAAGCCTTGGCCTATTCCCAGCTCTACTACTGCTCTGCTGAGTAAGTTCAGGAAATTTCCTTAATAAACATGTCTGCACGTAGCCTATGAAAAATTAGTTATTTAGTATATGCTGTTTGTTTATTCTCCTTCTATAACCAACAGAGAAAAACATATTTCCAGGGGGTGATTTATGCCACCTGAAGACAGGTATGAAAACAGACTAATCCTAGTGCACAACTCTGGAAAACTTGCAGAACAAGTACTTATAGCATATTTATGAGTAGATGGAGGACAAAAAGAGAGTTGTTAGTTAAAGACCATTTTTCATTTTAGTTCAAGGTTTTTTTAATGACTTTCTATATTTGGCTTTGTACTGAGTGTGTTTATTCTGGCCTATCTGAGCAGAGCCCAGGGTAACTAGAGATGGTTATCTGGAGCAGCAGGCTCCCACAGTTCTCCTAGGATAGAAAAATACTGCTGTTTGGTAGCTGTGGCTTGTAGGACAAGTAGGAATATTTGTTTCACTAATTCTATTGAATTATCTTGATCTTGTGGAGAATGGACAAGGTATTAAAAGATTACAAAGGCAAAACAGAGCTTAAACCTTTAAAGGGAAGGAGTAGGGAACAAGCTGACTAGTCATAAAGCTGTAGAAATTAGAAATTCTGGGGAAAGGAAAGAATTTAAAACAAATAATATATAAACACTTGGAAGAACACAAGCAAAGGAGTGTCAGGGCACATTTTGTCTGTCTAGAATAGAATGATTTCTTTTTGTGTTAGAGTATATATGAGGATGAGCCTTAAGTGTCTCTTAATTGACTTTCCTATGTCTTTTGATATTGGCCCACATGACAAAGGCAACGTCACAGACAATGGAAGTACAGGTTCTAGATGAAAATACTTTTAGTTCAACTGATGGAAAGTCAAAAACTTGTATCCTAACCAGTCATTCAGAGTTGAAATCACAGAACCACCAAAGCCAGAAGAAAGCTTCAAGATCATCCAGTTCAACCGTCAATCCAGCACCACCATAATCACCCCTAGACCATATCCCTAAGTGCCATATCCAGACACCTCTTAACCTTCCAGAAACAGTGACTCCACAACCTCCCTGGGCAACTTATTCCAATTTTTGACCACTTTCAGAGAAATCGTTTTCCTAATATTTAATCTGAACATCCCCATGCACAAGTTAAGGCCATTTCTTTATGTTATGATAATGGGGAGTCCCCACTTAACACGGATGAATAAGTAATGGCAATTTTGTTTTTTTTTTTAATCTGATGGGATTTTCTGACTGACTGGGTATGTGACTGGGACAGCATGAGAGGAAGCTTGCAACTATCTTGTAAAACTAGACAAATTTCTTAAAGAAAAGATAAAATAGGATTGGATTTAGTAAGGACAAGTACAAGATACTCAACTCAGCAGGGAATAATTAATTGTAAGATACCAGCTGGAGGACAAATTGTCATGTGTCTGTTCTACACACAAAAAAAGTGTCCACTTGTTCAGTTTAGAACACTTTAGACAATAGATAGACAATATAATGCTATTTGTGGAAAGAAATAAGGATTGTAGTAGGACATATAAGCAAGGGCAGAAACTGTAAGACATAAAAGGTTGTTCTCTTTTCATATGCAGTACAGGTTAGGGCCTGAGCTGTCTGCAGATTTGACAGGAGAGAGTGTACACAGGAGACACTGATCAGAACTCTGGAATACATGACCTGTGAGAAAAGATTGAAAGAGTATTTGCTTTAAAGTCTAAAGATATAGAACTAACAGGGTACAGTATTGGTCTTCAAATGTGGGAAAGGATGTTGCCAAAGGGAAGGAATAATCTATTTCTATTTTTCATATGCAGAAAAAGAAATAAGGAGCTTATTCTGAAACAGGAAAGACTTGTGTCAAATATTAGGTGAAATTTCTAAGAGGATAGTGAAGCAGAGGAGCAGAATTGATGGTGATATTATGGAAGCAATGAACAACCAGTTAGATCAAACATATGTTCAGTATCACCAATCCTGTAAGGCCAGGAGATAGACTGGTTGTTCTTTTCTTGGCCTATTTTTCTGAAAGCTTACATTCTGTTTATTACCAGGATCTACTGGTAATATTGTCAATTAATATTAGATCAGTCCTTGTCAGTCAATAAACAGTAGATCTATAAATTTTCTACTCTGTCAACATTGGAAGAATCTTAATGCAATACAAATAGCTAAAAAAGAAAAGTTCAAAGGATTCCTTAATGTTCACATGAAGGAATATTTAATGATACTTTATGGTATATATTCACACAGTTCCTGTGCCAATTCAGGTTAGACCAAAGTGAAAGAAATTAGTGGGAAAGGAAAATTGAATATTATAACTAAGAGTAATAAAGAATTGTGGCAAGCATGATGACAAATAATAAAACTTAAGTTCTCACATAGTTAAAAAAAGCAAACCATAAAATCTTCTTTTACAGACTGCTGTGCAATGCTTTCTTGAAACTCCCCATTAAAGTCAAACCAATTGGACAGAAACCCTACTACCACCACAAAAGCATGGACAAATAAAAGGCTCCACATAGATGCTGCTTTGCATTTTTTTTTCACAAGTTCTGTACAATAGAAATTCAATCTATCCCTTGCTTATAGACTGGTTGTACAAATAAAGCCCTGATTTGCTCTTTCACTGGTGTTAAGTGATAGGCATCTACTAACACAATAATTATGTTTCTAAACACATCATTGTTGTTATTTTTATTCTGAAAATTTCACTCTTCTTCGTTAATGTAACTGCCTTATTAGAAATCTCTAGTCTGAGTTAAGCTTGGAAATGCTACAAATTGTAGCCTTCACAAGGGTCAACACAAAAGCACTCATTTAGTCCTTTGTTTTGTGTACCAGAAACAAAAGAAGTGCAAAGATCAGGAGGACAAATGCTGTAATAAGAACTTAGATATAATATGAGGGGTTTTCCTTGTCTGCATGGGAGTTCTACTTGGGTATTATTCTTTGGAACCCTTAATCTAAAATACTTTTAAAAACCTTAAAAAATTGCAAAGGATGGTAGCAGAACTGATGGGAGAGGGGAGGATTTTAAGAAATCAGAAGAATATATTTCCTCCTTCTCCCAGAATTCTGGTGCAGCAGAGGATGAGAATATCCCCCAGCACTGAATTCAGGAAGACAAACCCACAGAAAATACTAGCTTAAAACTTAATTACTTTATATTTTGTTAAAATTCATACAAGTAGTACAAAACTAAGGAGAATGAAGGACATATTGCTGAGGACTATTTTCTGTAAATGCAACAATTCTACTTCCCCTCTCATCTTAGTTAATACCACTGAGCTACGAATTCAAACACTGCTCATAAAGTTTGTATTTCCAGTGAGCCATATGTCACTGCTGCTAGGAAAGCGTATGAAAATTTTGACGACACTTCTGACTGGAAAGGACTTTGAAACTGCCTCTAGCAACAATAGAAACTGTGTGAACAGCTCATACAAAACCTGTGCTCAAGTGTGTAAAAAGCACAGTAATTTTTTTTTTGTTTTGTAGCTAAACCAGAACAACATTAGTAGGACACAGTAACTGAGGTTGTGAGGCTTTAGCTTTGTTTTGAAACCTTGTGTAGGACTGGCAGGAGCAGAAAGTAAACATGTTAGATTTATCATTCTTAGCTATAATGGATGAACATTGGGTACACAGCAATTTGTAGGAGTGCAAATCATGACATAGAAATTTTCAAAGTTAAAAACCAAATCACTTAGGTAGAGAACATCATGGTAATCAGTTTCACTTTGGCTTTCAGACCACAGATTAAGAACTGAGGAGAAAGACACTGGAGTGAATGGCACTACTATGACAAGAATAAGCATTCATGTACTGTTCAAACTGGTCCCCAGAGAAAACCAAACACTGAATGGCTCTCTAATTTACACCTAATGAATCACTGCTCTGAAACTAAGCACCATCCTGTCAACAGGGAGGAAAAATCCTTCTCTCTTCAGTGACACAGGTTGCTCCCTTTTGCCTATATATGGCACTCAGAAACTTTGAAAAGCTAAATTTGAATCAGAAGTTGGCAATATTATACTCATAATAGGACAATCTAGGATTGTCCTAGAAATGTCAGTGTATGGATTACAGAAAAAGCAACATAGTATGATTTCAAATTCCAGCATCTGGTTCCCAAACTGTCTTCTGAACTTTCCTAAAAAATAATTTGCTCAGCAATGCCAGACAATATATATTTTATTTGTGCTACATTCTTTCAATGGTCTGTGGTTGGACAGTCCAGAAAGCCCTTGTTTGCCTTCTCTCCTAGTGGCTGCACCTTCCACTGGGTGAAGCATGAGGAGGAAGGTCAGGGCTGCCCGTGCCCAGGGGAGGGCAGGAATGTGCTCCATGAGAGAGAGGTCTCCATCTGGGAGCCATAGGCTGAGGGACAGGTGGGAATAGAGCAGCAAACAGAGCCAATGGCACAGGTCAGTGTGTCTATTTCTTACTGCTAAGAAGGGATTGAATGCAGCTGGCAGGAGTCAACGGAGAGCTTCCTGGGCTGGGACCAAGGTGGGAAGAAAGGCTCCCTGTAAAATAAGATTCCTACATAGATGGTTAAGAAAATAAAGTGTGGCGAAAACTCTAGCAATGTATGTTTTCAAACACTGTGTTTGGAGGCCACGTTTGCACACAGTACAAATTGTCAGAGACTTTGGAAGTCCTTAGAGATCTTATGGTAACTGGGTCCTAAGCATTTATACATAAATTGTTCATATATTAGAGCACTTCAAACTCTCAAACAGTTGTGTAGAAGTTTTGAGACAAGAATTTCAAATGCATTGAAAAACACTTTTCCATGTCACACAGTTAGAAATGTCTCACATAACAAGAACTTCAATGTCCTCACATATGCAATAACTGCAGAATTGAAAGATCAGCCTGAGAACCAAAGACTTGAATCTTCTAGCATCAGGAAGGGGATGTCAGGAAAAGCAGAAGCAAAGTATGGATTTCCTTCTATTGCAACCAAAGCAAGTATGATGAAAGCTGTGGAGCAATTAAATAAAAGGAAAGCCTTTCCAATCAAAAATGTCAGTGTCAGCAGAGCTCAAAGAACACATAGAAATGGAGGCTAAGCCAGATAAAGATTTCTAATATATAGAAGGCTAGTAATGAATGAGCAATAAGAGGGAACAGAAACAGAATAATTTATTCTTCCAGAATAAATCACCCTAAGGCAGAAAGGTTCATCTTATGACATGAAGTTTCTCACAGCCAGTTTCAGGGCTTACTGCTGATATTAATTTTAATTTAGCACTTAAGTAGCTTTACATTTCTTTCCCCCTGGCTAAAAACTGAATCTGAACAGCTGGGTATATCTGAAGAGCACAGAAAAATGACTGAGTTAAAAGAGATATTTATTGTAATTAAACTTGATTTTATTTGTAGTACCCTTTATCAACAATCACAGTGAGAACATCAAAATTTGTTAATGGAATTAATATTTTTAGCCTCTCAGTAAAAGTAAAAACACTGTTTTAATAATATTTAGCCTCTTCTTGGTACCAGTAATTACAAAAGGGTTCTACCCATTTGTAGTGAAACTGCAGAAATTTGGAAATCATTCTAAGCAAATTGAGATGTGAAATGAAAACAGAAACCCAAAGAAATGTAAGCAGACATTTAAATCCCTCTTATAAACTTGAGATGTTTATGTAGCATAGTAATAAAGGTTAAAAAAAAGAAACAAAATAGAAAATTGAGGAAATTATAGGAACAACTGGAAAGCACTAGGCATGATATAAGCTCCCTAGGAGGAAAAAGAGCATGGAATAGAGCTTTATCTAACTAGAGGAGAGTATATCCTTCTCCATCAGGTAGGAGACAAATTTACAAAAACTGTTGCTCTGATCAAGTAGAAAAACTCAAAGGTTCAGAAGCAACACTCCATAGATTCACCAAAAAACTTCATGAACTTTATCACTCTTACAAAGCAAAAATGAATTTTTTTGTCTCCTGCTGATGTTTGTGTGTTATGAACTTGCACTGTGAACTGGCTCTGTTGTTCCAAAAAATATTTGCAAGAGAGCACAGAAAGCTGGTGTAGCAGCTGTACCTGACACTGATGAAGAAGACATGGCCATACAGGCAATAAAAACAGTAATGTATTTTCATTTTTGTTACCCTAATGCAGAAACTTACAGGAATGCAACAGGTTCTGAGAAATGTATCAGAAAACTGAACCTGTCCTGCCACCTTGTCACAAAATGAGAAAGTACGCAGTATCTGTCAGAAGAGATTGCAAATTAAATCATCCATTAGCTTCTGCCTGATCCATCATTTGCAAAGGATCTTACAAGCAAACCCTCAAGTGCTGAATAACAAAGTAAAGAACAAGAGCGAGGTCTTATGATGTGCACAAAATTTTTCCTACCAAATTTTAATAAAGCCTCTGACAATTTAAATTACTACAGGTGATTTCAGTTTAAATCAAGTCTTTAAAGTAAATGCATATAAAGCACTAATCCATCAGAATGAGGTTAAAGAGGATAAAAATCCTACAACTGCAATTTTCAATTACTAATTAGAACTATTGCAGCTGTTCTTTTTGCTAACCATTAAACTACAAAGATATGAAGACAATGAGAGGAGAATGACCTTCGATATGTCAGAGAATATTGCTGAAGGCATCTGCAGCTAATGGGCCTGTGCTTGCTCGTGCAGAAAGAGTAAATAGGTTTATTAGCTTACTCAGCTGGAAAATGCTTAACAGCTATTGGTCATCTGATAACAAATTTAATTCATAGTTCATTTAGCTACAAAAGGAACTGCTTTTTTTTATGCTGCTATTCAAATGTCCTGAAACATAATCTATACCCAGAGGGGATAATACAGACTCATGAACCCTAGAACAAAATGTTTTCTACTCATTCTGCCCTCGTTTGCATCCTGCACCACTGTGAGGTTCTTAACATTTCAGCATTGATTTCTTAGCAAAAGATTAGTTCATGTAGCTAGAGATAAAAAAATGGAAAAACTGAAAGCTTCTTGAAATCTGTATCACCCTTGTTGCCACTACAGAGATTCCTTAGTTGCAAGATGTCCTGAAAAAAATTTTTTTTAAAAAGTATACTTCCTAAAAAATTTAATGCAACTGCTTTGCTCTCGAAAAACATTTTGGGTTTGATTTGGATCAGATTCTTCAGTTATGCATAAACTACTGTCCTTATGTTAACTGTCTTGTATTAGATGTGAAATGGAGAAAGGGTCATACCTACAAACATTTGCCTGCAGCTGCCTCAAGAGAGCCATTCCCAAGCCACTGATCTTCTGGCAGTTTTTTCCACTCACTAAGGAAAGAACTACAGCAAACACTTGCAAGAAAGGGGAAATGAACACTCAGGTCCAGGTCACAGCATCAGTACTACAAGTTCACCTGTCTTGTTTTGCTACCTGTAGAAACTTAGTCAGTGGCAAAGATTAAAGCAAGTGGAGAAGCTCTGGATAACACCAGATCAAATAAAACCACACTATGAAGCTGCAACAAAATAAGGGAGACAATTAAAATGCATAAATAAATAGGATGATAGCAGAGTCCAGCACACAGTTTCATATCAAGAAGGAAGGGAGAGTAAAAAAGAGAGAAGATTCTACCCTTAATGAAAAAACAATTTTGTTTTTTCCCCTAATTTTTTTCAAAGATCCATTTTTAAGCCAGGTTTCATTTCCTTCCATGGTATTGTAAGCATTCTCTTTTTATTCCAGTGATAATTTCATCTATTATGATTTATTTTGTATATACTCTTACTGTTAATAAAAATTCATAGAAAATCTAGAAAAAATAGAAATATTTTGCTAAATTTCTGGAATAAAACAATTAATTTTGTGGCCCAAATTATTAATATTTATAGTTGCCTAGTATTCTGTAAATTGAACAACCATTTTTATACCTGTGAAACCCATCAGAAAATTCCTGTTCTTAAAACAGGAATTTCATTTCAGAAATGAAAAGCAGTTTGTTTAATGAAACTGCTGTTGCTAATGACAAGATTTTTTCAGACATATATTTATGTCTTCGTTATCACAAGTTTAACACAATTGAAGAAAAGTCTTTAAATTTCTTTGCAAAACTGTGTGGAAAATGTCACATGGATAAATTAAGCTGAGAGGTTTGATTAAAATCTGTGTTCAGCACTACATCTTCAGATATCTGCAGTGTTGAAACATGGTGGAGTAGAAAAGAATATTCGTTTAGCATTCTGTTCAACACAGCTTCAAACAGTGAAGAAGAGCTGTGGTGTTTTCTGGTTTAGCTCAGAATAAATCTAACAACAGTTAAATCTAAATAAATCTAACAACAGTGTGACAGAGTGAGCACTTTAGACAGGTTAGGAGCGTGTGAACCCAATTATCACAGCCATATTTCCCTTGGTTAAGGCAGTTAACCCACACATCACGGTCACTTAGGATGCTCTTTACTCCTCACTCAAAAACTATGACAGGGTTCTCTTTACACATTAAATGGATGCATGCATGGGTGTTTTCTTCATAAACTGTTGCAGTTGTAACTCTTCAGAAAAAATTAAATGTTCAGACTACAGCAGTGTGTTTTATATGCTTTTAGAGGTGTCTTGTGGCTCAGAGAGGTTTTGTGTGCAGACTTCCAGATTTAAACGCCCACATGAAAAACACAGTTTATATGTGAATCACACACTGCAGTAGAAAAAGCTCATCAGATTTCTAAAAAGGATTGTATTTTTGTAGAGGAGATGCATTAGTCTTAAAATATCAGCAGAGGACAGCAATAAATATATCCTATTTGCACACATTGCTCCAGCTACACACAGCCTAAAGTCAGTCTATGCTCCTCACTTGTTTTTCCTATTAACTGCCTGTAAGTAAATAGTTTCCCACCTGAGGGATCTATAGGTAAGTGCAGATTCCAAGTGGTAGATAAATCTTTGATTTATTGAAGCAGGACTGCTGTTCTTACTGAAAAAATAACTTTCAGCTTTATGAGAAGTTAAAGGGTTTTGTAAGCAGTTTTGTGCAGCTGCAGTGTAAGGAAAAATCACTCTTACAAATAGCATTACTCTTTGTAAACATCGGAGGGAAAACTTTAGAGAAATCAAGAAGAATTAGCAAAGAGCTTGAAGTTTCCATTATCTCTTACAATCTCTGCTAAGGTAATGAAAAATTCAATGTAAAATGGGTACCAGCTTATGTAGGAGAGATGAATGATGCAGGAATTCAAGAAGGTGGAGAGGTGAGAAAAGCAAAAAGAAGGAGAAACTTCTCTGAACATGATGAAAACAGGAAAAGGAGAAGAAAAGGCAAGCCAAAGAATGAAGAAAGGTCATGACAAATTCTATTTATTTTCTCTTGGAAAAAAGCATCAGCAAGACTGTAAAAAGAGAGAGGTGGAAGCCTTGAGAAGTAACTCAATAGAATAAAGGTTACTGAAACTGTGGGTATGGCATTCATTTGTGCTGAAGATGTAAAGCTACTGCATTCACATGCATTTGATCATAGAAGTTATAAAGCAAAATCTTTTTCTTGCTGTACCCTGGTCTTTTTTCCTACGTCAAAATGTGTTTGTGTAAGGTACTCTTTTTTGGTTTTTCACCTTTTCGTTTATATACTCTGGAAAATATTTTCTGTGTTTTTCTTTTTTATTTCTCCCCCTACCTCCATTATCTTGAGAGCCTGAAGAAGCAGAAAATCAAATTGATGTGGGAGTTTCACATCCTATAATCAAGCTGAGCATACAGTGGTCCTTTTTATCTTCCCAGTATGTTCCCTAAATAAACTTCATAGAAAGATGAGTTAGGCAAACAAAACAGCTGAGTACCTATGCTGGGAAAGTTACTACTGGTAACAGTTTGGTTTTCTGGAATTTTTAATAAATAAAAGATGAAACCTAAACATATTATAGGTAGCTTGCTTGTTCTAGCTCACTTTCTTCCATGGTATTAGCTTATTAATATTTTACTCTGATATGAATATGTATTTGTAGGAATTTCATCTTTCTGTGAAGCTAAACACTGAGGAGCAATAATTATTACTAACTAAATATTTTGCAATATTTTATTAATCATAGAACCATATTATTGCAAAAAACAAAATCTTGTCTCCTAAAAAAAACAAATGGAAAACAAAGCCCTAGGTATTTTCAGTTTGGCACTGAATTTATTTGCCAATACAATGAACTGTATGATTCTAAAAATTTCAGCTCTTGGTAAAAAAAACTAGAGTAGAAAACAAAATGAAGATATTTTAGCTTTGGCTAAATGAAGTGTATTTATTAACCAATAGGCTGAATTGTTCTTAGAGGTTTTCCTAAGAGTTTCATCACATGATAACTTCTTTTCTTGTGGTAAAACATTTTCCTGTCCCCATCAAAGTTGCTGAAGTCCAATACACTTTATATAGCTGCTGATGAGTTATAAGCCATTGTTCAAGAAAATGGTCCATGAAAACAACCAGACAACAAAATTTTAGCTCTTTAAATCTAGAGAGCTTGTTTTTGGTTGATGAGAACCCTTTTTCTTTGCTGGAGTGAAAAAAAAGTATCCTGATCATGTAATAGTCAGTCAACTGGAACTAAATATCTTAAATAGTACTGCAAACAGCTTTCAAAACACACAAAAAAGTAAAACCCAAATGGCAGTGTTCTTCTGTGGACTAAGAAATAATGAAAATAAAACCACACAATAGCACCATAAAGAAGGAAACTTTCAGAATATAACAGCCAGTCACAATTGGCTAGACAAATGAACACTGAAAGGTATAAAACAGCATGTTGATTTTTATCAACAGTTAACATTTTGTTTGGCTAATTTCAATCATGTCTTGCCAATATATGCCACCAGCTTTTGTCAAACTGAAAAAAATGTATGCTAAAGCACCCCATATTTATGAATACTTTATCTGCCAAAGAAGTAGTAAGTACAGAGTCAGTAATGTCTCACATAGCAGACCTTTTTAAAGATGGACTGAAAACATACTAATGACAAAGGTATAATTTAAAAATCTGGGTATAGATAATCCAGTACATATTGTATCAGAGGAAAAGAAGGCAGAGCTGTGTCTAATGTTGCTTTGCCATATCCTGCAAAAATAACTTCCTTTCACCTAAAAAGACCTTGCTAGTTGAACAACACAAAATGTGAGAACATGGAAATTTTTAAAATCTATATGGTATCTTATATATCATATCTAAAAAGTTCAGTTCTCTGAATGTAATAAAAATATTAAAGATACAGTCAATATAATACTAGTTATTGTTCTAATGACTACAGTAAAACGGCCCATTTTTAAGTAAACAATAAAACCTGCTATACCTCTGCCTGTAACTATCGGTCCTAGCAATCCAAGGATTATTAATGTCTATTACCAATTTTAAACGTAGAAACTGGAATGGTTTTATGTTATAATCAAAGGTAATTCCCTGTTCATGGTGCAATAACACTTCTTAAGATTGATGACAGTCTGATTATATAAAAGTAACATGAGGAATTTAGGATGTTGTCAAGCAAAAGCATCCATTGATGTTTGGAGACTGGTTTTGGTACTTTCTCTTCATCAACAATTAATGTAAGCTCTGTTATATACTTCCTTGTTTGTGTCAGAGAAAAATACAAAAATATATTTTTATAATAGAACTATATCTATTGTGGGTTGCTTCCTGATTGAGCAATCACACAAGTATAGCAGGTGCCTTTGGGTGTTAAAAAACAAAATTATAACAAAAGCCTTAAAAGACAATCACAGTGTGATATTAGAGAGCCTGAGGGAGTGAACAGAAACCAGAAATGGTCAACTAATGGTCATCAAAGAATTACAACCCTGGGAACTGGGCTGAACCCACTATGGGGCATAACAGAGGACAAGTAATATTAATTCAATACTGAAATAACCAAAATATATGGGAAATGCAATGGAATTAACAAAAAGGTGGAGCACGACAGCATTTGTAAAAATGGAGGCAGAGGAAGCAGATGGAAGAACAATATATCCAGCTGTGCTTGCCCCAGCTGGGGCTGCTGTACCTAAACAGGGCAGAGGGTCTTCCCTCTCCCTTGGCAGAGAAGGCAGGGATGCCCTTCACCATATTTCACTACTCCAACACAACAGTTGTACCTAATGTGTTATCTTTTGCTGTGTAGCTGGATTAAACTCATGAGAATTTGGAAGAAAAGTGTGTGTCTGAGTGTTTTCTGCTTTGATTTTTACACATGGCTTAGTGATTGATTCTGTGGCACAGATATAGTGAAGTGGATGCAATAGGTGAATAATGTTAGCATGTTACTTATGGACACTATTTATACATGGCCATCCTACCAGTCTGAATCTTTATATCTACACCATAATTAGTAAATCATACCTGAGTGACACTTCAGTGAAAAGGTATGGAGATCTTAGTAACTGCAATTGAGGATTAGGACAATACCTGAGTCAGAACAACTTTTTTTAAAGCTTTGCAAAAGTTCCATCAATGACTAGAAGGGGATTATTTTACTCTGCAACGAACATAACTAATTTACTTTTTTTTTGTCAAATGTTAAGTTTGTAGATTACTCACAATGTTTGTCTTTAGGTATTCACACTCCCTAAACTGGTCAGCAGAAAGAAAGGGTACCTAAATTAAACCCTCATTCCTAGCTTTGGGGACACCATCTCTATTTCTTGGTAGTATCCAAGCCAGTTAAACAAGATGTCTGATTTGCTTTTCTGAAAACGCTCTTAAGGAAAATGTGAGTAGAAAAAGAGAAGTAAATTTAATGAGCAGATTTCTCCCCATCCTTTAAAATAGAAACAGGTCAAGACAATAAATCTATCTATAACAAAGAGCAAACAAGAGTCTGTATTCTACTCTCTATTAAAATATACTGTTTTGGGGTAATTTTTTGTAACATAAGCAAATGCAGTTTTCTGGACCATCCAGCTGAGGGCTGAGATATATGGAAGAAAAAAACCAACCAGAAAACAAAAGAGAATTTATGAAGACTTTTAAGGATATAAGTTTTAAAAGTCTTCCTTTATAAGTTTTTTTTCTGATTTGCATAAAAAAAAATTCATGAACTACCAAAAATTTCTACTTATTAATAAAAACTTGTACTGAAATCTCTTTTGTAAAAGGATGGGTATCTGAAAAATGAAGAATGTTGTGTCCAAAAGTGGTACTTCACATCTTTTTAACAGTACATGACTATAATCCACAGTTCAGCTATGAACGTTCCTCCAAATTCTACATGCATAATTTTTGTGTTCCAAATGTGGTCTTCCTATATTTTTACAATAATTAAAAACTATCACAAAAATACCTAAATATATAAAAAAGAAAAAGCTACAGTTATGAGATGTGACAGGGACAAATCCTTGCCTGGTGATCTTAGTAGCATTTACTTTCAAATTATTATGAACATAGATTTTTTGCTTTCAGTAAGCATGTTTCACCAGTACTGGACAAAAAACCACAAGTGATTAACTTGATCACACATTAACAAATTTTGTTATATAGCCCCTTTTTAAAGCAGTACAGTATAATTCCTCTAAGATGCTGTATCACACATTAATAGCCCTTTATCTCTCTGAGAAACATCTGTTATGGCAAGTAAAGAAATCATCCTCAACATTCCCATCTGAGTTCCCTCTGGCCCTGTCCAGGTCACTGGTGCAGCACAGACTCTTGTTCCATGTTTTTTATGTAGGCCTCTTTTTCAAGACTTGAGGGCCTTAGACAAAGCTGTTGGGATTTAGAGACCTGCTCCAGAGTGACATCAAGTTACAGATGTGAAGGAAAAGCTTCCTACCTTGATATGGGCCTCAGATTATTATCTGTTATTGATTTTCCAGGTAGGCAGCAATGACGTTGCAATAAGTCTAAGGGCATTGGAGAGACCTTAGGGCCTTGGGATGACTTGTTAAGGAACAGGACCACAAGCAATGTCCTCCTCTATCCTTCCAGTTGCAGGGAATGATAAAGGAAGAAACAGAAGGAGTCAACAGATCAATACCTGGCTCCAAGCCTGGTATCATTAGCAGATTTTAGAGGTTTTTGATCATGTGTTTACACACCACCAAGCCTGCTGGCAACAGACAGGGTATACCTGTCTCAAAGGAGAAGGATTTTTGCACAGGAATTGCCAGGGTTCACTGAAAGAGCTTTAAATTAGATTTTAAGGGGGAAAGGAATAAAACCAGAATTGCTAGAGAAAAGTCTGGGGACAGCATGCTGGTGTTTGAGCGATAGTGGGCTAGCAAAGTCATTTAGTCTGCCACTTCAGAGGAGATGGGGGATGGACATACGTGCAGGAGCAAAGACACAAGGTTTATTAATGTGTTAGTAACCATAGAGGTGCCTGAGAATGGTCATGTAAGAATTAGAGCTTCTCCCCCTGAAAAAGTTGTCAGGATCACGAGCCCAGGTGAAGTGCATCTACACAAATGCACCTTTGGATTAATCCAAAGGTACTGGGGGAGCTGGTGGAAGAGTTCACTGAGCCATTTTCCATCATAAACCAGCAGTCCTAGTTGCCTGGGGAGGAGAGGTCTGGAAGTTAGCAAATGTGACACCCATCTACAAGAAAGTCAGGTTTATGAAAGACAGACACTGCTTGATCAACCTGATATTCTTTTATTACAGAGGGACCCATTTATCTCATGAGGGAAAGGCTATGCATGTTGGCTTCAGAAAAGCCTTTGGCACCATTTCCCACAGCATTTTCTAGAAGAAACTGGCTGCTCATGGCTTGGACAGTGCACTGTTCAATGAGTAAAAACTGGATGAATGGCTGGCCCCAGAGAGTGGCGGTCGATAGAGTCATATCCAGCTGGCAGCACGTCATGAATGGTATTCCCTGGGGCTTAGTACTGGGGACAGTTCTAATTGATATCTTTATCAACAGTCTGGATGAGGGGATCGACTGCAGCCTCCCAAGAGTGCAGATCACATCAAGCTGGGTGAGAGTGTTAAACTGCTGGAGTTTAGAGAGACCCTAAAGAGGGATCTGGAAAAGCTGAATTGGGTCAAGGCCAGTTGTAGGCTGGGGACAGAGTGGCTGGAAAGCTTCCCAGTGAAAAAGGACCTGGGGGTGCTGGTTGACAGTGGCTGAACGTGAGCCAGAGGGTGCCCAG